>CM055266.1:80118591-80718591 GCA_029237695.1 Conchocele bisecta
AATTTTGTTGGCTTTTTAATGGAAAAAAAATATTTGAAATCGGTTAGATAATAACAAAGTTATGAACATTTTATTTAAAATTTGAAAAATTGAAAAAAACAACTTCAAATGCATGTAGCTCTCTCATTTGAGCAGATAGCTAAAAACTACCACCGATGCGGAGATAGAGAATTTTATTGGCTTTTTAATGCAAAAAAAATATTTGAAATCGGTTGAATAATAAGGAAGTTATGACCATTTCAATTTTTTTTTAAAAACTTCAAATGCCTACAACTCTCTCATTTGGGCAGATAGCGAAAAACTACCAGCGAAACGGAGATAGAGAATTTTGTTGGCTTTTTAATGCAAAAAAAATATTTGAAATCGGTTAGATAATAAAAAAGTTATGACCATTTCAAATTTGAAAAATTGAAAAAAAACGTCCAAGTTTGAAAGACAATAGAATCAGAACTATTCAATCCATTGCTCTGAAAAATATCATCTTCTGTGCGGATGAATGTCCCGCGTGACGCTGTCAAAAAATTATGTTGATGAGATTACTGTACAAATTGGAAACTGTTTTCAAAGACCACCCGTTAAAATAAAATAAAAATCTGAAATTGTTGATTTTTTTTCATTTTTCTCAATTTCACATGTCTATAGCTCTCTCATTTGAGCAGATAGCCAAACATTTTCAGCGAAGCGAAGATAGAGAATTCTCGCAGCTTTACAATTCAAAAAGAACTTTTGAAATCAGTTGGAAAATAAGGAAGTTATAGGGAATTATATGATATATGACGTCACTTCCGGTTTCGTAAAAAGTGACGTCATGAGAATTCTGAAAATTGCGTTATTCTCGTCTCACTGTTGATGCGAATCGGTATACAAAATTTGAAGTCGATCCGACCAGCGGTTTGGGCTGTAGACTGAAGGGCTGAATAAAAAAAAAACAAAAAAAACCAACGAATACAATAGGTTTTCGGCGCAGCGGAAAGCCGCCTCAAACCTAATAAAAAAATGAAAGAACCAAACTTCAAATGCCTACAACTCTCTCATTTGGGCAGATAGCCAAAAACTACCAGCGAAACGGAGATAGAGAATTTTGTTGGCTTTTTAATGCAAAAAAAATATTTGAAATCGGTTAGATAATAAAAAAGTTATGACCATTTCAAATTTGAAAAATTGAAAAAAAAACGTCCAAGTTTGAAAGACAATAGAATCGGAACTCTTCAAGCTATAGCTCTGAAAAGTATCATCTTTTGTGCGGATGAATGTCCCGCGTCACGCTGTCAAAAAATTATGTTGCTGAGATCACTGTACAAATTGGAAACTGTTTTCGAAGACCACCCGTTAAAATAAAAAAGAAAATCCGAAATTGTTGATTTTTTTCATGTTTTTTTTTTTCTCAATTTCACATGTCTATAGCTCTCTCATTTGAGCAGATAGCCAAACATTGTCAGCGAAGCGAAGATAGAGAATTCTCGCAGCTTTACAATTCAAAAAGAATTTTTGAAATCGGTTGGAAAATAAGGAAGTTATAGGGAATTATATGATATATGACGTCACTTCCGGTTTCGTAGAAAGTGACGTCATGAGAATTCTGAAAATTGCGTTATTCTCGTCTCACTGTTGATGCGAATCGGTATACAAAAATTTGAAGTCGATCCGACCAGCGGTTTGGGCTGTAGACTGAACGGCTGAATAAAAAAAAAAAAAAAAAAAAAAAAAAAAAAAAAAAAAAAAAAAAACCAACGAAAACAAAAGGTTTGAGGAATCAAATTCCTCAAACCTAATTAATAGACGCTGTATAAATGTATAAATGGGTTATTAAATTTTGTTTTGTGTCCGGTTGGGTTATCGCTAGCTACCATCTGTCGTTTATACTGTCATTAGCTATATATAGCAGGGGCGGATCCAGCATTTGGGGTGGGGGGGGGGGGGGGGGGAACGGGTGGGGGGGGGGGTGGGGGGGTGTCTAGTTGCGAAGGTAACTGTTGTAATCTACTCCCGTACTGAATTGCAAGAGTTACCGTTCGCAACTAGGGGGTTGTCCTATTATTGAGCCCTTCGAAATGCACTTTCCTGTGTTTTACATTTAAATTCAGACGCCAACTGGTGGTAAACTGTGATCTCTGTAAACTCCGTGTCTGAACGGGGGGGAGTGGGTGGGGTGTTGCAACCCCGGACCCCCTCCCTCTAGATCCGCCCCTGTATAGTATGTATTTCAAGTGATGCCGCCTTGTTTTCACATATCTATCTAAACGGTATTGCTTGTTAGAATCATGACATGTGTTTCATTGATGGAATGGCGAACAGTGCAGATCTTGATCAGACTGTGTGTTCTCCACTCACAACCACATATTGGCACGGATGAGTAGCTGTTGGTACATTAAAGCATTAATGGCCACATTTGGTCTGTTTAAAGAGCGTGAAGTCCGAAGGGCTCCACGCAAATATTAAAGGTACATGCCAAGTAGGCACAAGCTGTTTTTATATCCGAGACATTTTCTGGCAAAATAAACATTCATTCATCATTACCCCACGTATTGATTGACATTATTATACATTTTATATCAGACATAAATTTCCAGACTATATCAGGGGCGATAACCGTGTTTCCTTAAAATGTTAACGGACACTACTATTTATTACCTGTATTTAATTTTTGATGTGCAATGATCGTTCTTTATAATCTGTCGAAAATATTATGTTTTCAGGCGACACATTTGCTTCACTGATGCTGCACTCCGCACCGGCGTAAAATGGTTCACGTCGAAAAATACACCTTTCCTGACGAGCTCTACTTAAAGCTATCGCATAAACGCATGCTTCGTCTAATAACCAGCGCAAATTTATTGCGCCGTTTACTAGACGAAAATGTGTTTATACAGGATCTTCTGCATGTAGCTGAATGGAACTTCGTCAGGAATCTGGCGCCTATGTTCGACTTGAAACATTTTACCCCGGCGTGGAGTGAGCATCTGTGAGATTAGTGCAGTATATATAGTTATAATTCCAGCACAAAAATATTTACACAATTCCCTAACATTTGATTGGCCCGTAGCAAGTCTCTGTCCACAATTTATATCCCAGTAAACTCCCACGCCGAACTACTTTCCGTAACCGTGAGGCGCAGTTAAAATAATTCTTAAGAATTTTTATTTATTTTTTTTTTTTTTTCGAAAATTGTAATTTTTATCGCTTCGTCCAGTATTCTCGCGACTTTTGCAAGTTTATACCCCGATAAATTCCACAAAAAGGCCATACATTCCTATAATATCTCTGATACAATATACCGCATGCACTAATCTTTCCAATATTTATCAATTTCTTTATTTCAAAATACTTGACTATTGCTGCTTGTAATCAATCAGCTTTATTGTCCAAGCGTGAGCTGTAGCACAGCTCAGGCTCAGACAATCAAATTGCCTTATTGCGAGTTGGCAATAAATGTTCAGGGGCGCGTTTCATTAAACTTCGTACGACTAAAATGTTCGTAAGTGCAAATTTAGGATCGTCTGGAAATTTCAATTAGTGGATTTACATTTATTGAGCATAGGCTGCATATGCTCAATAAATATAAATCCAGTAATTGCTTACAAGAAAACTTTGTTAACGTGAAATTTACAGACTATCATAATTTTGCACTTACAAACATTTTAGTCGTACGAAGTTTAGTGAAACGGCCCCAGAATCGCTGACAAGCTGGGAAAGAATAACGTTGGCGGTTGTGTAAGAAGGGTCTTGCCAGCTTTTCAGAAAGGGTGGCGGTGGGTGTCGAAAATAAAATGAAAGTACTGAAAGTACTGAACATAGGGTACTACAATAATTCCGCCACGGAAGCGGTGTCGCGCCTGTAAATTCCTTGTCGGTACAAAACAATGTTGTAGCAGGATTTTTTGTTAAAGTTTCTGCATTACTTTGACATCGCCATGTTTACTTCTGTTTTGTGAATGAAATAGTTGGCCCCGGATCGAGTATATTAAAACATACAAATGACGTCATTGGGGAAACCGCTGACAAAATATTCAATGTATGGAAGCCCAAACTTGTTAGAATTTATTTTTTTCGTATTTTCAGTACTTACATTAATATGGGTGTGTTATACTGTCATTAATTTGTTCCCTGACTGTAATTTATCACTTACTGACTTATTGACCCCTTTCCCTGAACGTAGAATTGACACTCATGTTGGCGTGTATTGGCCACCATAGACAAATGTCAATCAGGCAGAATTCGGGAATGTCACTAAAATCCGCTGTAAATCCATCGATAGAATGAGGATTAACATAAGTTAGACCCACACGTGCGAGTTTTGTTGCGACACAATCGCGATCATTAAACAAATCTGGGTCAACAGGTCGCTGTAACCCCTTGATATCGTTTGTGTGTTGAACACGTCGCGTGTTTACACGTGTTTATCCGGTGGAGAGTATTCGGAGGGGAGTTAACTCTGCCGAAAACTATAGCCTGTTACTAAATTTAGCGATGACCGCACGATTTGTGACGCAAATGGGGGCAAATAACAACTTGAACGCGTAACAAAATAATCCGATGTGTTTTTGTACGTAGAACATCCGTTGTTGATATTGTTCAGTGCAAGTAGTTTTTCATAATATTATTTTAAATTAGCGGTTGCGTATGACAGTTAAACGTTAAGTAACACAATGCATTTTGTTGTTATGGTTATTCCAAGATATCACTACGGACTAGCCCATCGAGGGGGGTCTGGGGCGTGGCTAACTGTCCGACGCGATTCCAATACATAGGCTACCCTATGTAAAAATCATATTATAAAGCGCAATATAAAACAGAAAAAAAAGTCATTTAACTATTCGATGACCGAAATTTAACCTATACGCGTCTCACTAATCGAGATATGAGCAAAAATTGTTACCGATTTTTGCGATTTTTGCATGTGGCTCAAAAAACGGGCTATCCAACCCCCCCCCCCCCCCCCCCCCCCCCCCCCCCCCCCCCCCCCCCCGCCCCCCCCCCCCCCCCCCCCCCCCCACCACCCCCAACTGAAGACGCCGTTGCGTAACAATAGTACAATATTGACAAACTCGACTACAGGTATGCTTTGCTGATAACAATGCAGTGCTGGGAAAGGAGACCGAGGCGGAATTCTTGGAGAAGTACGGTGCAGAGTTCGCCATGTTTGTCGAATGTGACGTCTCCCGTGACGACCATTTTAAAGGTAGTGAATAGATGATGAGGCTCGGCTAGGAAGATGGTAGGACTTGCGGGGCTCGCAGAGACGTTCCAAACCCGGGCATATGAGCCAAGAAAATGTGTCAATCCAACGGCCGTTGGCCGTCTGCCTTTCTGAATTTAGTATTTGTTACAATGCAGTCGACATTTGTGCTTTAATTATAGGAGATTGTGAGACGGTTAATTGAATCTAACTAGTTCATTCTCGTACCGCACTGCGCCAGTATGTTATGTGTCACCTTGTTAAGGGTTGAGTATGAGTGAATATGATATATGGAAACTCAGACGTAACAATGCTATCCGATATAATAATGCTATTTGAGGGTTGGCCAGGGCAAAGCTACGGAGCCCCGCAAGGGACATAGATTTTTGTTTTATTAATTCGTTCCCACCTTCCCTCGAATTAACAATTCGTTCCCACGAAATGACAATTCGTTCCCTCAATTTAACAATTCGTTCCCTCGAATTAACAATTCGTTCCCACTATATAACAATTCGTTCTCATGAATTAACAATTCGTTCCCGTGGGAACGAATTGTTATTTCATGGGAACGAATTGTTAAATTGAGGGATCGAATTGTTATTTCGTGGGAACGAATGCCCTGCTTGGTCTTCCCTGCTTGGTCTGCTTGTACGGAGCCCCGCAGGGGACGTAGACTTTTCTTTTTTTATTAATTCGTTCCCACGAAATATCTATTCGATCCCTCAATTTAACAATTCGTTCCCTCGAATTAACAATTCGTTCCCACCATATAACAATTCGTTGTCATGAATTAACAATTCGTTCCCGTGGGAACGAATTGTTAAATTGAGGGATCGAATTGTTATTTCGTGGGAACGAATTAATAAACAAAGAAAAGTCTACGTCCCCTGCGGGGCTCCGTACAAGCAGACCAAGCAGGGAAGAATCCATATGGGATTGGGTTATGCAACATATGATATGATATGTTTTGGGGCCCGGTAATGCATTCTGTGCGTAGTGTACGTTTATATGTAGATCACGAGGCTCGGATATGCATCGAGTAGGAATTGGGAGTCTGACGAACCTGGGGTCCGTTTCACTAAACTTTGTACGACTAAAATGTTCGTAAGTGCACATTTAGGACCGTCTGGAAATTTCAATTGATAGATTTTCATTTACAGTTTATATGCATGTGCAGCCTATGTTCAATACATGTAAATCCAATAATTGTTTACAAGAAAACATTGTTAATGTGAAATTTACAGACTGTCATAATGTTGCACTTACGAATATTTTACTCGTACGAAGTTTAATGAAACGGCCCACAGTAGCCTGATAACGATCTTTATCATACCGCAGATGAACTTCTCGCGTTTTGGTTGATCATCTGGACGGGTAATATAAGCCCATATTACCTGTCAAGCCCGTCAGTATGGCTCGATTCAAAATAGCGACAGAGTCGAAAATGAAAAATTCTGGAAATCACCTCCGAAACATGGCCATAAGGACTGATAATGACCTAAGAAAACAAAAGATATAGTTTGAAAATCGGTCCAGAAATTGCCAATATATTAATATTTGTAACGTCATCACGTTGTACCGTTTGAAGCCATATGGCTGACGTTAAACATATACCAATGGACTTATAAATTCTGGAAACATATAAAGAATTTGTGGTATGACAAATACGTTATTTTGATACTACACCGTCAAAATGGTGTAATAGTGTCCGTCTGAAGCTATATTTAGTCGATGCGCCTCGTGTGAATACATATTCAGACGGGCAATATGACACCATATTGATTGGGTAGCATCACAATAACTTATATTATTATATGACTAAGTATTTCAGTCAGTCTCATTGGCCGAAACACGGCCACGTGATTATCTACAAATTGAATGTAGATCTCTGAACAGTATGTTTACAAGAATAAGCACTCTCGGACCGCGAGACCGGTCTGAGATGTGCTTATTCATGTAAACACACCTATAATTGTACAATATTGCATTAATGGAATAGCGAACAGTGCAGATCCTGGACAAACTGTGCGGATGCACCGGCTGATCTGCATCTACACTGGTCGCAAAAGCCGCAAATCCACATGTACAGTGGGGTCAGCGTGTAAGTGCACACACGAACGAACACGACAGGTTGGAACCAACCTGTCGTGTTCGTTCGTGTGTGCACTTACACACTGACCCCACTGTATCCAGTCACAGCCACTTATATTGTGTGTCCAGCGCTATTTGCTGCGGTGAGAGCCAAGTTTGGTTGTCACGCGACCATCGTCGTTAACAACGCCGGGATGCTGAATGAGGGTGCTTGGAGACGAATGGTCGATGTCAACCTGGTAGGTCCGAAACATACAACTAGCGTCTCATTAACACTACCACGTGTGACTTAAAATACGTAAGAAACGTTTGATCTCTACCTTCTGTCACTGAATAAGCCTTGACAGGTTCGAATCTCACAACTGGCGTGTATATGTGTTATACCTACTGTTTGAAAAAAAAAGATATATTGTTATTGTGTTCGTCACATGTGTTTGTTCGTCTGTTCGTTCGTCAATCTGTGCACCCGTCCGTCACGTTTCTTGTAAGAAGTAAAACTTAGTAAACAGTAATTGCTGATACCACTAGATATTTGACATGTTATATGTGGCTTCCGGATGGGTTATGAAGTGAAACACATAACCGATATGTAAACATTGTACATGTAGCTAAAAGTTAGAATGAATTTCAAGATTATGTTGCGTTTTAATAATAAAAATTTGGAAGAGCCCGCAATTTTCGTTCTTATTTGTATTACATTTACTATATAGAAATGCACAAAAGGTGCCAATGCGAAAATCGAAGTCGGAACTCTGTTTCAAAGGCGGCATGTCTACCCATTATACCAGTGGATCATACGTTTACATATCTTTGGTGTGTGATGCTATACCCTAACATCACCAGTTCGGCAGTGTCCACACTCACAGGCCCTCACTGGAGACCTAGTCAAACACAGGAACGGCCTTATAGTATACTTCTTAACTTTATTCATTTATACGTATAGTAACTTGGTATAGCAACATATCTCTAGACGTTATCTGATTGTAGTGTACATGTCGGTTGTTGGCCCAGAGCCTAACGGCCCAGTAAACCACGTGACATTGTTACATGGTACACCATTAGGTTATGATATGATATATTTTAGTGACCTTGGCTAGACATGTTACGTAGCTAGGCAACTCAATAGAAATACACCTTTACGGCGGGGAATAATGATATAGCATTGCAGGTGTTACCTTTATGCACCCGTCAGCATTGTATTATAACACTAACAAAGTTCATGTCACCTATGCAGAATGTTGATTTGTAAAAATATTCTTTGTTTACAATAATATTTACAATAACAACACGTCAGTACACAGTGGCGTACCTTTCTGTTTTATTGCACTACCATTTGAGTCTCTTTAAAATAATCAAAATACTGAAAATACTGAAATGTGTTATCTCCAAAAAAGCTGATCAATCATCTAATAAACGAGGTGGGTAAGTACAGCCGAGAATACGAGTGTACGCATGTAGTGTTAGGAGTGTAGTCAGGAGTGTGAGTAGCTACTTGACACATCTTGGTACTGCCCATATCGATGGTCTAGTAACATAAGGTCGTAACTGCTATGCTAAAGCACAGCAGTTACTGTTATGATATGTAAGGGTTAGTTCCCCTGATGTATTTAATACCAGCACACGGCTGCAGTGGCCCCTCACTTTTACTTAAACCACACTAGTAAACAGTCATGATGTTATATGTATATTAAAGTGATTAGTTAGAATACAGAAGTCATTCTTTCGTCCAACACCACATACAAGATACAGGATAACATTACATGGTGTCAGAAGTTAAAAAGCGGACTTATTAAATTAATATAAAATATATTTGGATTTAATTAACCGTGAAATGGAATTAACCGGAATTCCAGCGCCCAGAATGGACTGGGGTGCCACAAACCTCCCGGAGGCATGGGAGAAATTCCAGGCACACGTGGATCTGATGTTTAAAGGACCACTCAAGGGCAAAGAAGAAGCCGAAAAAGTGACTTACTTATTGTTATGGGTCGGTGACAAGGGGCGCGAGATACATAGAACATTGACACTCTCAGCAGACGACAATGAGGATATCACCATCATATACGAGAAATTCCAGTCGTACGTTCGACCGAAGCTGAACCCAATTTTCGGACGTTATAAATTTTACAACGAGACACAGGGTTCCGACACGATCGAAGAAATTTTTAACACGATTAAAATTGTCTGTTAAAGACTGTGTATTTGGGGACGCCGCCGACGACATGATCCGAGATAGAATTGTGTTCGGCACAAACTCACCAAGGGTACGCGAACGTCTCATTAACGAAGGCGCGAACCTCACACTCGAGAAGGCCGTCGACATAGCACAGAGCCATCAATACTCCCAAGAACAATTGAAGCAAATAGATAGCACTTCAAACGTGCATGCTGTGCGCAATAAAAGGCAGACCAGCCAACCGACAGGAGCCAGACGATATCCAGACCGGGCAGGGAAACCAACGAACACGGGCCATCCTCAAGCTCACCGCGGTCCGGAGAAATCGTGCGGAAGCTGTGGGTACAAACACGGCAAAACCGACGTCTGCAGGGCCCCAAAGGCAAACAGTGCGACTACTGTAAAAAGTGGCATCACTTCGCCTCTGTGTGTCGTAAGAAGAAAAATGACAGTGCTAGGTCTTCTGTGAATGTTGTAAATTGCATGCCAGAATCCGATTTCTTTGTGGATAGTGTAGAGACACACCAAGTTAGAAACGGCCAAGCATTTGTGGATATTGAGGTAGGCCCAGATTTACAAAACATTAATTTTAAGCTTGACACAGGTTCACAGGTAAATATCTTACCTGAGCACATTTATGACAAATTGGATCTACACACTGTTCTTCAGAAATCCACAAGCAAGCTGTCTGCGTACAATGGTGGCTCATTAGAAAGTGTTGGTTATTGCGATTTGCCATGCAGGCGTGCACAAGTTGATCTGTCCATTGGTTTCCATGTTGTTTGCACCGATTCACCACCTATATTAGGCCTTAACACATGTCTCGACCTTGAACTGGTCAAATTGACATACTGGTCAAATTGACATACTCTGTTGAGACTACATGTACAACTGCCAAACCTTTAAACAAGGAAACCGTCTTGTCTGACTATGCAGACGTTTTCAAAGGCATAGGCACGTTTCCTGGTGAATGTACCATACAAATAGACCCCAACGCAAAGCCTGTTATACACCCTCCACGGCGTGTGCCCGTCGCACTGCGTGACCGGCTCAAACAGGAGCTTGATAGAATGGAAGAGAATGCCATTATCACAAAGGTCAGTGAACCCACTGATTGGGTAAATTCCATGGTCGTCGTTGAAAAGCCCGAGACAGGCAAGCTTAGAGTCTGTCTTAGACCCCCACACACTTACAAAGCTATCTTGAGACCACATTATCCTATGAGAACTTTAGAGGATATACTGCCCGACCTCGCTGGCTCCAAGTTTTATACTAAACTGGATACACGGTCAGCTATTGGACATGTAAACTGTCTGACGACAGTTCAATCCTCACTACGTTCAATTCCCCGTACGGACGGTATCGTTATTTACGACTACCATATGGTCTCAAGAGCTCCCAAGACATGTTTCAGCATAAAATTGATCAGTGCCTTGAAGGTCTGGCTGGTGTAGTTTCAATTGTTGATGATGTGATCGTGCACGCACAGACACGCCATGAACATGACCAAAATCTGCACAAAGTTTTACGTCGCATGTCCGCCCAAGGCATCAAACTTAATGAGGATAAGTTGGATGTCGGTGTCACAGAAGTACCATATTTTGGACATATACTGACTGCGCAAGGTCTGAAACCAGACCCAGCAAAGGTGTCTGCAATCATTAGATATGGACCCGCCACACAATCGTGCGGAATTGGAAACTGTCCTTGGCATGGTAAATTACCTGTCAAAGTTTGCCCCAAATTTAGCTGAGACAACAGGCCCCTTGCGCAAGTTACTTGCCAAGAATGTGCTTTTCTCATGGGACAAAACCACAGGATGAGGCATTCCAACAGGTCAAACATCTGATTACACAGACACCTGTACTTTCCTATTATGACGCTTCAAAGCCTGTGACACTACAGACCGACGCATCTCGGTCTGGTCTTGGGTGTGTTCTGTTACAGGAAGGTAAGCCAGTGGCCTATGCTTCCAAATCGCTGACTCCCGCTGAAACCCGATATGCCATGATAGAACTAGAATTGTTCGGCATATTATTCGGCATGAAACGTTTTCATCAGTATGTTTATGGGCGCAGAGTACTAGTTGAAACTGATCATCTGCCATTAATCCCCATAATGAGAAAACCGTTACACAGCTGTCCGCCCAGATTACAGCGTATCTTGTTACAACTGAAACAGTATGATATTTGTCAGTGAACCATGTTCCTGGCAAACAGATACCTGTTGCTGACACGCTATCTCGCAAATCAGTCCCAGACACATATTACCAGCCTGATTGACGGCATGGATGCCCAGGTACATGCTGTATTAGCAAATCTACCTATCAGTGATCGCAAACTGACAGAAATTGCCAGCATGTCAGAGCAAGACCCCAAGTTTATACTGCTCAGACAAACGATCCTTAAGGGATGGCCTAATTCCAAAAAGAAATGTCCACGTGAAATTTCGGAATATTGGAATTACAGAGATGAGCTGACCATTGCAGATTCTATCATTCTGAAAGGCTCAAAGCTCAATTCATCCCAGCGGGTTTGAGACCCAAAATGCTAGAAGCCATACATATCGGTCACCTGGGTATTCAGAAATGTCTACGGCGAGCACGAGATATCATGTTCTGGCCAAACATATCAGCCGACATCACCAAAATGGTTGAAAGCTGTTCGATCTGCCTAGAGCATCGAAACTCAAACGCCAAAGAGCCCCTGATTTCTCATGATATCCCAGACCACCCATGGCAGACTGTAGCAGCAGACATTTTCATATGGAATGACAAGGATTTTCTTGTAACTGTCGACTATTACAGTAGATTTTTCGAAACACAGCAGTTACATAGTCTGAAATCCCAAGCTGTCATTACAAAATTGAAAAGCTTGTTCTGCAGACATGGCATAGCAAGCAACCTCGTCACTGACGGCGGTCCTCAGTTTGTATCGCAGGAATTCACAAATTTCGCGAAACAATGGGATTTCCGACATCTCACCTCCAGCCCCAGATATCCCAGGTCTAACGGGTTGGCTGAACGAACGGTCGGCATCGTGAAAAATATTTTCACAAAGGCGAAGGCTGCAGGAACTGACCCATATATGGGTATACTGGAATACCGTAATACCCCAATAACGGGCATGGAACACAGTCCAGCACAGTTGTTATATGGTAGAAGGATACGTTCTCTATTACCAACCACCTGTCAACAGCTATTACCCAAAACACCGGATGTTAGCTCTGTTCGTGACAAAATCAGTTCCAATCAGCAACAGAGCAAGTTTCATCATGACAAAACGCCATTGGGTTGAAACAACTCAAAACAGCGATCATGTCAGGGTACAGAAGGATGGCAAACTTTGGAAACCGGCGATAGTTGTTCGCAAACACAATGCCAGGTCTTATATTGTGCAAACTGCAGATGGCGCTATTTACCGGCGTAACAGACGCTTTCTAATGAGCACAAATGAAACACACACTCCCTCGCAAACAGCTGATTGTGGATTAAACCAACCACAGCAATATCCACAGTGCGAAACCACTCCTATTGTATTCACAAACAGACATGTTGATCAAGGAATACCAGCTGGTATGCAGCTACGCAGTGGTAGAATTGTATAATATGTGTGTACAGTGTTCAAGACTACAAAAACTTGACAAACAGTATGTACTAATAATGTACATGGTATGCAAGTAGAGAGTATTGGAATCTTCCAATAACAATGTGTTATTCACTTGAATCATGTGACATGTTTGTATAATTATTTCCGTTACAGCCCGGAAATTTATGTTTTTTCATGTAATTGAAAATGGCCCAGAGTCAATAAATTGTAGTTAAAAACAAACAGGCATAGATTAATCTGTCAAACCCACACGTGTGAGTTTGCACTGATATATCTATAGTGATAAATCACATTACTCATGTACCGTATATGTAGCGAGTTATGTTTTAAAGGCACGCTCTCGTTTAGCGTTGTCTCATCGTTTTGCAAAAAATAAAAAAGGGAGATGTTATGATATGTAAGGGTTAGTTCCCCTGATGTATTTAATACCAGCACACGGCTGTAGTGGCCCCTCACTTTTACTTAAACCACACTAGTAAACAGTCATGATGTTATATGTATATTAAAGTGATTAGTTAGAATACAGAAGTCATTCTTTCGTCCAACACCACATACAAGATACAGGATAACATTACAGTTACGACCTTATGTTACTAGACCATCGATATGTTACTAGACCATCGATATGTTACCCCACAGCCACCATTATAACACATCTGAAACAGCATCGACTAGCAATCATTCCCTTTTTACCGCTAGCTCCACATTGTCCCGTGATAATAGTTGCTGTATTAATACGCACTAAACGTTTTGATTCTCATTTTCCTGAATTTAACTGATATACTGAGCTCAAAACTGAAAGCTATAGTGAATAGTATATCTAGAGTTTTAGATAAAACGCAAGACAGACCAAAACGCATAGTGTAAGTTGGCACACGGCACTATTTTCTTGGCCGTACTCACCATTTATGCGTAGCACGACAATGGCTGCCTCCATAGAAATGTCAGTGGCATGATATGTTGTCTCAAGGGAGATAACATACAATAATTTAAAATGAACATTTCTGAGAAGTAATGTAGATACGATTTCGAAATATATGTAAATACCACATCCCCTCCACCCAAGTATAAATACAAAATCGCCTGCGCAAATTTTGCCAATATTTGTCAATTTATCATTTCAAAATACTTGAATAGTGTGCTTGAAATCAAGCAGCTTGATTACCTGAGTCTGAGCTAAGGCTCAGCCAATCAACTTGCTTGATTGTGAGTTGAAATTACCAATATATGAAAATATGGGCAAGATTAACGCGGACGATTGTGTAGCATTTGTGCCCCATACTGTTATGTGTGTCACACTTGTGGTACCCGCGTGTTACAGAAAGGCGTGATAGAGGGAACCTACCTCGCGGTGGAGGCTATGCGGCGGGACCGAGGGGGAGAGGGCGGCCTTATAGTCAACATCTCATCCTTGGCAGGTACCGACATTCATGGACCAACTGATAAACTTGTCCTCCGTTATCTGCTCTGCTCGAAGTCAAAGATGTGCTTACATTTGGCGATCGGCAGCTTAGTTCGACACACACTCCACTCTCTATATCGTCTTAAGATTGAAACGCTACGTGGAATTCACATATACGAATCTTTATCATGGCAAACCCCGGTAGAGAATATTGTCAAAATATGCAATTCATTATTATATTTTGTGCAGAATAAAAAAGTACCTAACGAAACCACATAGAATAATATTCTTTAATTCATACATATTACCACATATCAACTACTGTACATCTGTTTGGGGAAGTTGCAACTGTCTCTAAACTTCTTGAAGTACAAAAGAAAAGCAGCAATAATTATTTTGGATAAACCTATAGACTACCACTCTGACAGACATTTTAAGGAACTTAATAGGATGAAAACAGAAGACCGAATAATATATAAAAAAACAGTTAAAATGTTTAAGAGCATTAACAACTTATATTAAGCCCGCACTATCTAAACACGTCATTTAAAAAACAACAGCAATCTATGGGTTAAATTAAGGTCATCATATAAAAACAATATATATCTACAAAACCTAACATTGAACTATACAGGTCAACCTTCGTCTATTCTGGAATAAAGTATGGAATGATCTACCAGTTTATGTTAAAGCTTACACGTCCGTGGAAGATTTTAAGAGCAAATACCCTATTACATGTGCATACAAGTACTCAACATGCTTAGCTCTCAATCTAATACTCATGTACGGTTTTATATATGAACACCATAGTCATGCAATTGTTACATTGTGACACATGTTTATATGTTAATACTTGTAGCATTAGTATTTGTTCTTCTAGAAATAAAGACCTTACTTGCTTACTTATATTACTTACTAATAATGTAAAGTAACATATTGTGGCAGCCAGTTCGAAACTTATTGACACGTGTATTTTCAATTCATTGCAGTATGTTACATGCATTGATCCCAATGGACACCAAATGAGGGGTTTTGGTGATATAGTGGGGTCAGCGTGTAAGTGCACACACGAACGAACACGACAGGTTGCAACCAACCTGTCGTGTTCGTTCGTGTGTGCTATTACACGCTGATCCCACTGTAGGTTGTTGGTAAAGGTTGGGGCGCGTGTGGGTAGGAGGGGTGGGGGTGGGTTGCATGCTGGAGATGGGGGTAGTTTGGGATGTCAGTGTCTATCAGTTTGTTTTACACCTGCGTGCATGAGCATTATAATGTTAAATGTCAAGTTAATAATATAGACATTGAGCTCACAATGACCGCCCTCCCCACAGAATACTCTCAACAAGTCTCCGGATGAACAAATGGCGGCCATTTTCAAGATGGCCGCTAAATATTATTATATTATTTGAATAAGGCGGTTAACTTTCAGTGGGATAAATATTAACCGGATAAATTGATATTATAATTCATTCACGATATTGAATGTAAAATGATTTACAATACATTTTATATTTATTTAAATCAGCAAATGGCAATATCTTTCAAAATGGCTATTTTACAGCATTTTTTCTGCGAATCGTCTGTTGTTACGAATGATTACAAACATTCATAAAGTTTTAACACATATTAGACATGCCATGTGATTTTGTAAATTCGGAAATCTGCGTAATTTCATTAAATTCGTTTACAAAATTTACAACCGTAAATGGTGTCAAAAGTTAAAACAAAATTAATTCCGCATGTACTCTGAAAATCACATGGCGTGTCATATATATTGCTTTTCATCATATAAAACATAAATAAAAGGACATAGTGACGCAATGTTCTATTCCTTACTCTAATATAAACACAACTATAAACACCATTTCATTGTCATCTTGCATCAATACATACCGGTCCTACTAGAATACCAATACATTGATAATATATACATATCCAGTTAACCAATGCTGTACTTATATTTTCAAAATGTTTCCAATTCTCGCTGTCGTCCTAATATTATACATGTATGTATTTGCAGGCATGATCCCCGTGTTTTTAATGCCGGTATATGCGGCCACAAAATGGGGAGTTCTCGGATTCACAAAATCCTGGTCGGTACGTAAATCACATTTGTGGCTGTGAATGGAGAAATTGGGCTTATGGGTTTTTGCGACCAGTGTAGATCCAGATCAGCCTGTGCATTCGCACAGTCTGATCAGGATCTGCACTGTTCGCCATTACATCAATGAAACACAACATCCGGCATATTGTTAGAAGTATGACGGGTGCTTCATTGGTGGAATCGCGAACCATGCAAATCCTGATCCGGATCTACACAGGTCACAAAACCCGTAAGCCCCATTTCTCCAGTTACATCCACTTATAATGATATTCCTCACCAAGCGCGTCGCCAACTTTCACGAATTCTGGGTCAAATTTTAATCAGTCTTTATTTTTAGGAAATTATAACAAATCTGGTATATTTATATTTGCCAGTATCGAGCTACACTTATTTCACATAATTCCAAGCTCTAACCCAAATAAGTTAGCTGGGGGTTTCGGGACGTCGGCACATACTTATGTCGTTTTTGCGAAGAATCGATTTCCGTGTCAGTAAACATGGTAAACACGGAAATATATTCTTCGCAAAAACGACAGAAGTTTGGACCAACGTACCGAGACCACCAAATGCAGCTTAACATGACGCGTTTGATGCGCCATTTTTAATAAAAATCCGTTACATAATAAGGAAAATATAAAATAAAACGTACATTGAATCGGAGGCACTTTTGGAAGTTTCACTAATTGTTGTTGTTGTTGTAACCACGTGATCATGCACCTTGGTATTACCAGATGTAATCATTAATTGTTCGACAGGACATGGAAAATCAATCTCGGAGGGAAGATGCAGACACAAATTTGGCTGAACTATAAATATGTTATTGTTCACATATTGTACAGTACTCTTAAGAAACTAAATGCTGCGGTCCCTAGCGCTTTTAATTCCTTAAAAGTCCAATATATGAATATCAATATATAACCTTTTTTTTTTTTTTTTCAAGTTTGAAAATATTTATTTTCCCCGTAATAGGTTTGTGGTGGGTCGGGGCCATCCCCCACAAACCGTACATAATATACATGTAATAATCAGATACAAATACAAAATAAACAATTACAGATATTCACCCTCTTTTGCTCTTGCAGTACTGGGTAGAAATCACTGTCCTATTAAGACTTCATGGTTGAGTGGTACATTAGAATCGTCATTAATGAGAGACCTGAATTTTCAATAAAAAACTTGCTCGTGTTATTAAAAAAAACCAGTAATACTTATAATAAACCCGCAGATGATAATGTCACTCTCCAGCGCTGCAAGAGCCAACGTTTGATTTAGCATATGTAATGCATGTAATTGATTATATGTTATCATTCATATTACCCATGATCCAACTGAACCAGCCCCACTCTGTAAAAAATGACGTTCAATCCTACTGTGCATCTACATGTTTAAATCGTGTATTAACCCTTTCAACACTACAGCCGTTTATATAGGTGTTTTTAAACAGTGTAGATCCAGACGAGCCGGCTCATCAGGATCTGCACTCTTTGAAAGGAAGACAAAAAAACGCACATAAGCAAAGATTTATTATAGCACCCGCAACTAGCTCAGCTAAAGCTGAAATCTTATTTTGGTATTTTTGTTACATAAATTAAACTTTTGAAATGATAAAGTCTACCCAAATTTTTGTAAAGTGTTCAAGTTTGTTGGCCATTATTGCTGCCTTCCTGGATGTTTCATAGAAATAGTTGAATTCGATGCTTCAGTATGCTGAGACTTGGTACTACTTTTGAACACCGGCAATAATAGAGATAGTATTTAGTTTCTAATAGTATTAATTGTTTGAAGATACTTATTGTTTTTTCGTAAATTCCAAAGATGAATGATTTTTCGTTAATTGTAATATTTATATTTTTGGTCGCTAACCATTCTTGAAGTTCCCTAAATATGTTTTTTGTAACCTTACAATCCCAAAACAAATGTTTTATTGTTTCCGAAAACTTCTTACAGAATGTACATAATGGACTACTGACAATTTTAATCTTATTTAGGAAATCATTTGTGGCCAGAATAATGTGGTTTATTCGGTACTGGAACCATTTTCGAGTTGTGTCTTTTGTTATGATATGCGGCCATAAATATATTTTCTTCCATGTTTCATTGTTAAAATTATAGGTGGAGTTCCATTTAATTTTATCAGCTGGAGTTTCAGAATTGGAGTTTAATGCGAGGTACATGTCTTTTGTCCCGGTTTTGTTTTTTAGGTATAATTTTAGTTTGTATGGAGTAAATGGCATTTGTAACTTTTTTTCGATATTAATAAGTTTCAAACTTTTACCCCAATCTTTTATTGCTTTGACAAGGCCATAATATTGAAGAAAGTTTATATTTATGTTGAAATTGTTTTTAAGTTCATTTTGAGAGGCAAAAGTTCCATCAATTTTGATAATGTCATTTATAAAACATATTCCCTTATCAAACCATATATATGAACTATAACTTATACTAAATGCTAACTTTGTAAGTTTTTGACCGTTTCAGACCAACCCCAGCGTGGAGAGCATGGGTATAAAATTCGCCGCTGTTTGTCCCTCCTTCACAGACACACTCATGGTGACGGACACTATCGCGGCCAGTGACCCGCCCCTACTATACGGTAACACGTACCACAACGATTACATCGCCTTGGTTGAAAAGTTTGGCATTAACACGTAAGTTTCGGTGAACTCCAACTTGAGTGCCGCGTATATAAAAATTACTTCGGTTCTCATACACGGGGTGGCCGGATTGGCTCAGCAGGTAGAGCGTCGGACTGCGAATCGGGAGACCTCGGGTTCGATTCCCACATTGACCGCTGCGAATGGTCTATCCGGATTGTCCTTGGGCTCGTGCATCGGATGGGGACCTAAATAGTCGGTCCCGACATGCAACCAGTGCCGTCGTTAAATCAAGCATTTATTTCTCAGACACGAGGTTTACGGAATGTGCGGAATGTGCGGAATGTGCGGGAAGGCGGATTCATATATTGGATTTTTAATAAATTAGTTTATTACAAATTCAACATATGAACTAGAACTATCTTAGTGTTGGTCCAGCCCCTTCATGTGCACATGTATGTTTGAATGAAGCACCGCTCATGAACGTGGTTTCGAAGTGCGACACTACGAAGTTAGTGGCTGTTTCACACTGAATCGATCGAGCACACGCGGTGACATGGTTCGCGTCACGGGAAATTACGTCAACAACGTGGAACCTCTGGTTATAAATATAGCTTTCTACGTATTGAAACATTTAATGATTAATTAATAGATATTTGCGCAAGCGTCGAAATAGGCGATTACTTGAGACAAAATGCTGTGCTTTCATTGATAGAGAAACTAGGGCAAACAATAAATATCGTTAGACACTGTTGCACCAACGTTTACATGTATATACCAGTCACATTTGATGTTTGTGTCAAACGCTAAATAGATGAATTAACCGATCACTGGCATATATATAATACTAAGATGTCTCAGAAGGCAACTGACAGGGAGAAATATGCGACAAAATTACTAAAACATTATATATGAGACAAACTGCATATACTACTTTAATCATGTTTAACCTTTGAACCCGAAAGCCCGCTATAGCGGTTTATGCAAACAGTGCAGATCCAGATGAGCCGGCTCGTAACGAGCCGTCTCATCAGGATCTGCACTTTTTGCAAGTAATTTTCATATTTCTTAGAACAAAAACACACCCTTTTCATAAATGGACGAATCTGAAAATCATTTTGTGACCATTGGATTGGTCGGAACATTAGCATATCACAGTCCATTCCAGTTCCTTATGGTTGAAAGGGTTAAACAATATACAAATAATGCACATAGTAAATAATAACAAGAAGTCAACATCTTCATATACAATTGATAGATGCATGTCATCTGTTAACCATTAGATAGAGGGAAACGAAAAGTCGTCTGCAGTTATTTTATTTTGTTCTTCCGTCTCAATAAAACATGATTTGACAGCACTTTAGAATCATTTCCGTTGACCGATTTTAAATGCTGTGAAACCATGATTTGATAATAAAAAATGGACAATAAAAAAATTAATTTAATTTAATTCAACGTTGTAGTTCAACGAAATGATTCTAAAGTGCTGTCAAATCATGTTTTATTGAGAAGGAAGAACAAATAAAACAACAGTCAAACGATACCAACTACATGTATACCTGGCTGCACATAGCAGCTTCACTATTTTATAGGCACATAATTAAAGACTGGGACCTATGACAAAATGACAATTAAAACGAATAAAATTACCCCACCCGCCTGTTGTCGTACTCGTACTATATGTATACAAACGTACTGTACTGTACGACAACAGCTAAATGGGACAAAACATGTATAGATATTTATTTTGTCAAATGACCTGTAGCCTATTTCACCAACATTGCAAAGTATACTTATCTAGCAAAGTATACTTTGAGGGAGAAATTTTCAATTTCATTTTGGCTGTGATAATGTAATACATTCAGTTTAATAATTATTCATACTTGTAATCATCAAATATATGCATTTGTTAATAAATTGAGGTTACCTTAAATTATGTGCCAAAAGCAATTTTATGGTTGATTCTTATAGTGTATGTATTACTTAAGTGATTTTTGCTTGTTGCCAAGATAGCAGAGTCCTATTTCACCTGGAGAACTGGAGCTTGTGATCCTGTGACTTGTCTCATATGTATTTCTTTCTATGTTACAGGCATCCACAGTGCTCCTGGTATATTGAGCTACCGGCAGACGTACACATAGCAGTCATGGAACAGTGCATTATCTGTAATGAGGCCAAAAAGGACCATGTATCACAAATAAGTGCATCGTCGCTAGAAAACATTCAGCATTTCAGCCAAAAGTGGGCTGAAATTGGTAGGAACACAGAAATCTTCAAACGAACCAGCTCTCTCACCTTTTCTGAAACTGCCGTTCACCAATACCACAGAAAATGTTACCAGTCACTATGCCACCACACACATTTAAGGAATGCCCAAAAGAAACACGAAGAACACTTGCAATCTACTGCATCTCGCAAAAAGAGAAGCAACACAACTGACGAAGCGTCCACATCTAAATCCCGAAAGCTCTTTGACCAAGAATTATGTGTGTTCTGCCAGCAACGCGACAACACTGACATACATAATGTAACAACTGAAGATATGGGAAAAAAGTTCTTGAGCATTAAGGTGTCAAGCCGAAATGATGACATTCGCGCAAGGTTTGCCTTCATTCATGATCAGAAAGATGCCTTTGCTCAAAATATGAAGTACCACTTAAACTGTCTAAGGAAGGAGACACGCCATACAGAAAAAGAAGGCAACACTGATGGCAGTGATGAAAGAGACTATATTGCAGGAGCGATTTGTGACATTGAAATAGTTAATATGGTCCGCGTGTTATCAAATGATGGTGTCGACATGAATTCTGTCCATGATAGCTATATCTCTCTCCGCAATGAGCACGGTGTCCACACTATCCCTGGCAGAAACTATAAGCCTGACGTCAAGAACATTCTGCTAGAAAATATTCCAGACATCAAATTTGTAAAGCGTGGTGGCCCCAAACCAAAGATTGCGTTGTCACAGAGGACCACAGATAAGGTCCTGAAAGAGTACTGTGACGAAGCAGAAGTGAATAAAGATATGAACATTTTGTGTAAGGCAGCTGCAATCATATTCGAAAAGAAATTGAGAACATCAAGGATTGGCAGTTTACAGGAACATTCGATGATTTCGAAACACCAATGAAACTACAGCAGTTAATGAAATGGGTCATTGCGGGACCACGCACACAGCTGGTGGTAAAAAGTGAGGAAGAAGTTGAGAAGTGCTCCCGAAATCTAGCTCAGCATGTTGTATCATCGTTCAGAACAAAGCGACAACTTACTTATGAACCTAAAGCAAACCACACGTTCCAGAAGAACAAGGTAACACCCCTCACCGTAGGAATGGCACTTACGTCATATCAGGCGAACAGAGGGAGGTCTGAGGTGGATACTTTGAACGATATGCAACTGGCAATATCATATGATGAGGTGCAACGTACAACAACTAGAATGGCTCTAGCTATTATGGATGACATCAAGGACAATGCACAATCTGTACATATACCTCCATTCGTAAAAAAAGTAATCCGACCTCTGTATGCAATTGACAACATTGACTTGGGAAGTGATGCTGGTTCATTTCACGGTGCAGACCTAATGGTAGCTCAGAAACAGGTGGACACTACATCTGTACTCGGGAAAGAGTTGAAGCTTGATCTGAATGTGAAAAACAACAAGTCACTCAAGCGATCACTACAAATGAAGTATCATGAGTGTAATAAACCAGTGAAGCCTAAAGTATCACATACAGGCTACATCCTGGATACCCTCAAGGAGACATTTACATGCAATGAACATGCCACTGATATGTGGTTGCTTGTGGGAAGTCGTGTCGTTGAAGAGATAACAAGTAGAGGTGGCGAGACAAGAAGTGACATCAATGCACCTTTAAATCCACTGACTTCAGAAAGCCTTGAACACCGTGAACAAGACGACGCATTGGATGTATCCTCTTCAGTGGAAATCACACACAACGAACCAGATGCAGATGGCATCACTCTTGAGAAACCACCCTCACAAGAACTCGCACGAAGGAAACCTTCCTCGGATATAACGACAGAAGAAAACTCCTCAGATGAGGAATACATACCAGAAAAAATTCCAAGTGAAAAATCCCTCGCAAACAGTAGCTCATTAGATCCGGCACATCACATAGCAGTCAAACAAGCACCAACATGGTCCACGTTCAATTCACTGATGGCGATCCACTACCAATATGGAATGTCGGGATAGCAGCTCCACTTTACAGACGTAGTCCCACAGAATGGCATGTATTGCTCACGATACTAATGCAGGCACAGCATATCAACTGTATCACTGTCGGGGATGGATCTAAGCCAATCGTGACCTTGGATGGAGATTTGTATGATCGCGCTGTGAAGCTCAAGGACTACAAAGATAACTGGTGCATCAAACTTGGAGCCCTGCATATCACCATGGCAGCTCTCAAGTGCTTGGGAAAGTACATTGAAGGAAGCGGCTTAGACTCAGCATGGGAAACTGCAGGTGTTTATGGATCATCAACGGTACGACAAATTTTAGATGGTCGTCATATTTACAGAGGCCTCGAAGCACACATGATGACACTACTTGCACTCCATACACTCTACCAGAAGGTTGTATTGTCTGAAGATGACCTACAGGAGGTAACAACACAGACGAACGAAATATTGGATGCCTTTAAACCGTATACAGTTAAAGGGGTTGACCGAACATTGACAACGTTTAAATCGCACGTTATTAGTTTGCACACTACCCTATCCAGTACTGGTGTGTTCCGACAAATGAATGAGTGGAATGAACATGGCAAGGGAATTCAGAAATTTCTGATCAGCTACATGAAACAAGTCAAAGTTCTACTCATGTTTACTGCTGCTATCAGAAATGCAGACTGGAAGCTCCACTTGTCCACAACAGAACAGCTGCTACCTTACTTCCATGCTCATGACCAATACAACTATGGACGATGGGGCCCACTGTATGTCGCAGATATGTTGAAAATGCAAATCGCCGACCCAGACACGTGGACCTTCCTCGATGAAGGCAATTTTGTCATCAGCAAACACGGTGTCCCCTTTACAGCTATTGATCCTGACCATGCAATCGAACAGGAACATAGAAAGATGAAAGTCAAAGGTGGATTTGTTGGCATTACAGGCAATGAGCAAGCCATGGAAAAGTACTTCATCATAGCCCCAAGCCTTGCTAGACTGGTGCATGAATTCAAGGAGTATGCAGGAATAGAAACCAGAACTGCCTCCTCCCTTCATCATGACATTGTAAGCCAGAAAAGTACGAAGTTGGTGAGCAATGCGGCAAAGGTAGCAGACGTCCTCAACATTCAAGGCAACCCATTTGTTAAGGAAGACATGCATAACTTGGTGACGTTTGCTGTCATGCCTGATTATGTCGGCAATGATATAGAAAACCGTGATCAACTCGGAAGAGACGCCCTTGAGAAGTTCATTGCAAATAGAATGGTGGACAAAACCGTAGAATTCTGGGATCCACAGAAAAAGAATAACTTCTCTTACTTCAAAGACTTCATCGATGCAATGTGTGTGGTGAACATGGTAGTCAAAACTCCAGAAATGACAACAGCTAAGCACTTTGCTTCCAAATTCCTCCAAATTATTGGCGGTATGAGTGCAAGCTATGATGGAATAAGAATAGTCTTCGACCAGTATCTACCAGGAATGCTAAAGCAGACCACTCGAGACAGAAGGACAATGAAGACCACGTCAATCCATTATCACGTAAATGATGACACCGAAATCAAAAGTGTGAAAGCATTTCTCGCCCACATAAATACAAAGGCAGAGCTGACGGCATATTTATCGGACAAGATAATCAGCCATTACCAGAACCAAAGGGTGAAAGTATTTGTCATGCATCACACTACAATGGAATCCAATCACCCCTTGTCAGAGGTTGTTAGTCTCCCTGCATTGTCTACAGGTAAACACAACTTGGAAGAAGAAGATCAACTCGTGATCTTGAATGCATTAGATGTAATGCACAAAAACCAGCAGTCCATCCTTGATGTTTTCTCGGTGGACACAGACGTCTTCGTCCTCTTGACAGCGCACTTCTCGTTGATACCTCAGTCGACAACGCTCATCAGCAGAGGTGGTGAACGAATTCGCATACAGGAAAGTTACATGAAACCTGGACGGAAGCGAGCTGAGGCACTGCTGGGATGGTACGCTTTTAAAGGTACCGACAACACTGGATCATTCGCCGGTAAAGGAGTAGCATGTCACTTCAAGGCTTTTCTGCAGGCTGACGATGAAATGCTTGATGCGTTTGCCAACTTTGGTCTTCTCTCTGCAATCCAACCTTGGATACATCGACAGATGGAGAAATATGTATGTCTACTGTACAAGATCGGCAATATCTCGTCCGACGAAGTTCCGGAGCTGAGATGGATGCTCTTTGCTCAGAAGAGCAAAGAAGGCCAACAGCTTCCGCCAACCTTAGGAACGCTCGTACCTTATACATCCAGAGCCTATTTCATGGTGCTGGTCTGGAGATCTTCAACAGAACCATGTCCACTAGTTCCACCCGCCACTGATTACTTCTGGGAACTAGTGGATGGGAGCCTGAAAACCAGTGTTCTGCACCGAAGCTCCAGCACCAAGGCTCACCTACTCGAACTACGGAAATGCAACTGCAAAACTGGTTGTCAGCGAAATTCGTGTAGATGCAAAAAGAACAACTTAAAGTGCACTGACATGTGTGGATGTGGAGACGCTTGTCAGAATGTGTATCCAGATCGACCTGTGGATGTAGATGGAACTGAATAGTTATGCAGGACAATCATTCGCAGTACAAACATTTATATTAATGAACGTTCATTCCGTGATCTCGTTTATGTTTCCCGAACACATGATATGGGAATTGACTGTTTGTTTTGAATGTCTATGTCCAAACATAAACAGGACATGTCGCAAAAGTGTCATCATAGTCGACGGCGCATAACAATCATAATCTCATTTTCATGAATGTGTGGCGGCCATCTTGCATTTTATATTGTTTTCTTTAATCAGTATCTGATAAAATAATGGTGGCCTTGCATTCATGGTATTTCAAAGCATGTAACAGGACTTTTTTTGTTGGTGTTTCGTGACCCCATTAATGATTTAACATAGATGCTTGAACACCATATATGAACATATGTGAAATATTCACTTTTTTGCTGGCCATTTAGGATTTGAATGACTACGTACAGTTTTTCGGACTAAATAAAGCTGGAATTGGATTTCTTGGGTCAGAAAACATACAAAAGCACATATCATACATGTTTTTATCTTAGTTGGTTGCAAAGATACGAGCATTTGTAACTTTTCATGGTTCCGCGGTGGCCATCTTGGATTTCCCATTTTAACGTATGAAATGGGATTATGCGATCTTGGCAACAGGCAAAACTCACTTCAGTAATGTAAAAACTAACAGAATCAACAATAAAATTGTTTTTGGCACGAATCTTAAAGTAGAAAACAAATGCCGCCTGACTATTAGTTCTATATGAAATAATGCATTTTGGGAAAAATAAATGATTACTCCCTCAGGGTATACTTTGCTAGATAAGTATACTTTGCAATTTTGATGAAATCGGCTACTGGTCTTCCATCTGTGGCAATATATATACCCAAACTGTCTGGCCCATCCCATATTACCAGTGCATCCTATGCATCCAGATACTAGTAACACGAATATTCACGTTTCAGGGACCCGTTTCACTAAATTTCGTACGATTAAAATGTTCATACGAAGATGTTTATTAATTTGATTCTCACATTAACCACAGGTTGGAGTAACGGACCGAGGTCTATACATACATTAAATATGCATAAAAGCATCAATAAATGGAAACAAAAATAAGCTAAAACAAATGGTTTACTCCTTTAGATATAAGTCTATATGGAGGGAGTAAAAACATTGTTTTAGCTTATTTTTTTCTCTCCATTTATTGATGCTTTTAGGCATATTTAATGTATTTATACACCTCTGTCCGTTACTTCAACCTGTGACATTAACATTGCTAACTAATGCTGCTATTGCCGCCTACATGTACTCATCATTACATGTGAACACATCCACTGCATACTTATCCAAATCGCCTATCATTGTAAATGTTATTCAAATTTCCAATTTCGCACTTACGAATTTCACAGGATGTGATGGGTAATTTAACTATCGGGGTTCATCCTTACTGGAATTCCGACTGGAGACCAGGGGCCCGTTTCACTAAACTTCGTACGACTAAAATGTTCGTAAGTGCAAATTTAGGATCGTCTGGAAATTTCAATTGATGGATTTACATTTATTGACCATAGGCTGCAATTGCAGCCTACGCTCAATAAATGTAAATCCAATAATTGTTTACAAGAACACATTGTTAATGTGAATTTTACAGACTATCATAATTTTGCACTTACGAACATTTTTATCGTGCGAAGTTTAGTGAAACGGCCCCCTGGTTTGGCTCTCACATACGTTTTTGACATTTTGGATGTGACAGTTGAATCTGGTTATATCCCTTATGTGAATATTACGATTATTCTTAGTAATCCTATTGCTGTTAGGGAAGGGGCCAAGTGACTTTGGTGTGGTATGGACCTGGCACCAGGTCAGGTTATTCTAATTTCAGGGCGGAATATATTTTTTTCTCGAAGTAAATTCCGTTCTGATTTTGGGATCCCCCCAATGCAGCAGGTTAAAACTAGAAACGAAATTGCTACCCCGCTCCATACCTCTCGCGAGGGTAGCAATTTAACCACATTTCTTTAATGTAACACATGGAAGAGTGATTTTTTCTATCGGTTATCCGGCGTGTGTGATATGTTAGCGATACAAAACTGTCAAAGCTGTATCAATAAAGTATTAATAAAGAACATACACATGCAGAAATTGGTTACTTTACCGTGTCACGGTGTTTATCTGACATTTACATGTATATCTTGTAAATTGGAAAGTTTCATTTCGTTATGTTGAATGTTGAACAACAACAAGAGAAAATATGACTTCCATGGGGAAAATATTTCCCTGTTCTATTATTTTTGGCAATTTACTAGTTCTACATCAAAGAGTATTTTTTAAAGGTATAACATATACAGTTTACTAAATGTTGACCTACATGCAACAGCTTTGGGTACGCACTTCGGTTGCTCACATTTTTTGAATGGGTCAAATTGTAGCCGTAGATAACATATCGGAGGCGAACTATTGTAGCTAGTTAAAACGGGATCGAACACGTTTGCCCGGCCTTACATGACCTTATCTGTTGATAGGCCGTTAAACACCAATAAACAAACAAATAAACAAAAAACGAAATTCTTAGTTGTACGAAGTTTAGTGAAACTGGCCCCTGGTATCGGTTTGCATAGGGTAAACCAGGAAAGTGGTTGTCTTTGCCACTGATTGTTTAAGCTATACTAGTAAAATGCATCCGTTAACCCTATGCAACCCGATACTAGAAACGCGAAACGCGTTTCTAGTTTCGCGTTTCTAGTATCGGCTGCATAGGGTTCGGTTGATATGTTTGCGATGTTTAGATAAATAAATAAAACTTTATACATTTCAGAGTAGAAGATGTTTCCAACGCCGTTGTGGATTTGATAGAAAAGGAGGATAACAACGGCTGTGTAGTGTCTATCGATACGGTCAAAGGTACCGTATATTTGTAGAATATTCCAGTGGATGTGGTGTGATTTACAATATGCTGAGATTAACATGAGTTCTTGGAAGTATTACACTTGTAAATATCTTTACCGATACAATGACAATTAGACAACACATAATTCCAGGAAACGTGAATTAGATGTGGGGATATTAGCCATCAACAAGTCTGCCCGTTCTGTCGTTTCAATGGAAAAATATATGGTAGTAACCACAGATTTAGTCTAGAGAGGCGAACATTATAATGTGTCTAATTCCGGGGGCTTACACGCCGATCCCCTGGGCGGGGAAGACATTGATATTTGCATTTATCACATCTTACATCTTGCATTACATTTTCGAGTTTTGGTTCTGCATTTACGCAGCACACGTGCAATGTATGGACATGAGGATGTGATAACACAGTTAGCTCACGTTCGTCCGCATGTAAAATCGATAATCCACTCGCTAAAGCTCGCGGATTATCTCCTCGTTCATGCTGACGAACCGGACGCAGCCCCGCATGGGACGTCGAATTCTTTTTTTATTAATTCGTTCCCACGAAATAACAATTCGTTCTCACGAAATAACCGTGATCTAGCTTTCGCTTAATAGTACACATTCTTGCCGCGATTGTACGCTCTGTGAGGTAACGAGAAATCGTAATTAGTTATTTCCCTTTGCAAATCTATGTATAGAAATCCGGTCCTGTAGTTTATTTTAGCATTTATTTATTGCTGAAAAAATAAGACTGCGAACAGTGTAGACCCAGATCAGACTGGACATCCGTGCAGTCTGATCTGAGTCTACACTGTTTGCAATAAAATTAATAAGTTTAAAATATCTGGCAAATAATGCAGTTCCGGATCAAACTGCAGACATGTAGGATAACCTGGATTAACAGTAAACCAGGACACTATAAAGGCTCCTTTACACAACAACTCGTGCGATATTCACCCTTGTTACAAGCATTCAGGCCTTAAATTATACAATTTGGACCGGATTTCTATAAATAAATTCAAGGGGAGATAACTAGCTACGATCCTCATTGGAAGAACAGATCGTCATGGTGTCTATTTACACTATTTACACTGACATGGGCATTCATACTTCATGGCTGAAACAGATATAAGAGAAAACGCAAATTAACCAGGTAATCAACTGCGACAAGGGTTAATATGAGAAAAGTCATATGATTTTGAAAGATGTCAGCTTTTTCATAAACAATATTTACAAAATTACGATTTATTTGGTAAATGACGTCGTAAGAGGACGAAAACCATTCCGCATTTGCTCTGATCATTTCGTTAACTTTCGACGTCATTTACAGAACATATCACAGTTTTTGAAAATAGTTTTCATGAAAAATCGCACATATTCTTAGGTAAAAAAACGCATGTCTTGTTTCATATGTCATATACAATAATTGTAAATGGACACCGGTGTAGATCCGGGGCCCGTTTCACTAAACTTCGTACGACTAAAATGTTCTTCAGTGTTAATTTAGGATCGTCTGGAAATTTCAATAGATGGATTTACATTTGCAGCCTATGCTCAATAAATGTAAATCCAATCATTGTTTACAAGAAAACATTGTTAATGTGACATTTACAGACTATGATAATTTTGTACTTACGAACATTTTAGTCGTACGAAGTTTAGTGAAACGGTCTCCCCCCCCCCCCGGACTACAACACAAGTCATCAGAAAGGAAATCCAACTGCTGTATGGCACTATATCTTTCATATGTAAATGACTCGTCCTCACTGTAGTTAACTGTTAAGTGTGATACGAGTATGGCTATTTTATTAATAAACAATAACATTGGCCTTGACTTTTATATTGTGACCTTCACCTCACATGGGTATGGAAATGTGGCTCATTGACTGGGCAAGCATTGAAATTAGCACAAGAACAAATAAACAACAAAACATGTCAGCAAGCTTATGCATAAATTGTACATGATTCGTTTCATAACTCTCACATCCAATGGAAACTCGTTTGAGATATATATATACTTACTTCCGTGTGTATCATTATTTTGCAATGTACACTTTAATGAACAACTTTAAAAACGCACCACTTTTTAAGGGCGTATATCTTTCGAATAAGTCTTGTTTTCAAAAATATATGTATTCGGTATATGTGTACCTGGTGTAGGCGTGATGTTACATACACAAATAACGGTGTGCAACTAGCTGTATCCGAGCCATGCTTCCCATAGCACATAGCCGAATATGACATGCAAACTCGTGCAAACTCGGAGTCTCGTTTTTATCAATACTTACAACACGGAAGTAGTCCTCGTAAGATAGCCTGGCCAGGAAAACACAGCGGTTGTACGACACACTCATTGTACAGAATACCAAGATTGCCTGAACATTTGACTTCGGTGTGTGGTGCTGCGCGATGGAACGTCCTATAGAGCCATAGCTATGCGGTTTCGTTGTCATCATTTGACAATCATGAGACTGCAACACCATTATCAAGACACTGGATCCGTCAAAGACCGAGCCCGGACCGGAAGACCGTTAGTAAATACATATCGACTTGATGCAACCATACGGATGCTGCACCGTCGGGATCGTTTCAGGCTCGGAACTGTTACCGCCAGAAATGGGACCCCGCAGTCCTACATTGATGAAATACTGATTTGCAAAGTTTGATTGTCATACGATGTCATTTAAAGGCATGTGGTTCCCCAAGTTTAGGATATATTAAAATATAGCTACGATCTTCATGAAGGGTATTTATTCGCATTTCAGTCTGCCAAATTTGACAGAATTCCGACAAATATAAATGTCCTAAAATCAACCCTAATTATGTGGTGCGTTTTTAAAGTAATTAAGTGTATTACCGGCCAGTGATATGGTTACAGGCAAAGATGTCTGGCGGGAACATAGCGAATAGTAGGTTAGTGCCGTGAATGGGAAAACAATATCTGGCAAGGCTCAGGAAACGGGATGGGCGAGGCTCTGCCGAGCACATCCCGTTTCCGTGCCGCGCCAGATATTTTTTCCCATTCACGGCACTAGCCTACTATTTTATTTATCCCGTCAACACCTACAAATGGCTGTAAAATGCAAAAATAGTATTGACTGGATATCAAAAATGTTTCACGGCACCGTGTTTCACGGCACATACGCACTGTGCTGACGGGATAAATAATGTATACATTGCAATGATTACTTCATCAGAGCGCCAGATAAGGTTTGTATCTAAAGAGCCTATAATACCCCCAGATTTTAAAATTCAATGCGTATTTTACTTTTACAAATGTACATGTATTGTTGATTTTATCCCTTATTAAATAGGGAACAAATTATATTTTTTTAATTTATTTTTAAATTCACTTATTTGACGTGGAAAAAGCAAACAGTGTTTTGCAGCTCAACTAAGTACATTTTCAACATTATTACAGTATTTTCACTACTCAATTTGAAAATACTAATTATTTTCTTGATGAATTTATTTAAAATGCTGGAATTATAAGGAATGAATGGCCTTTTTGTGGAAGGCCTCGTCCAGTATTCCCGCGACTTTTCCAAGTTTATATCCCCGATAAATTCCACAAAAAGGCCATTCATTCCTATATTCTGCTAAAATAAGTACGTAAAATACGCCAATACGCAGCTAATCTGCTGGAACTCTGTAAATCATATGAAGCAATAGTTGCCAATACCGAAGTGGAAACACACCGAATACCCGTGGTTACAAGTACCTGTAGCCTATTTCACCAACATTGCAAAGTATACTTTTCTAGAAAAGTATACTTTGAGGGAGAAATTTTCAATTTTAGGATAAATTTATTAATTTTTATTATACTGAATTTATTATGGCTGTGATAATGTAATAAATTCAGTATAATAATTCTGCATACTTTTAATCATGAAATACATGCATTTGTTAGTTCTATTTGAAATAATGCATTTCAGGAAAAATAAATGATTACTCCCTCAAAGTATACTTTGCTAGAAAAGTATACTTTGCAATTTTGATGAAATCGGCTACAGAACATGTTGCGGCGACGGAGACTATATATTCGATCCGTACATTGTTGGTGTATAGCGTCCTGACAGTACGCTGCCGATGCATTTTTGGTTATTAAACACATTACATCTAGCACATATTTAAATGTTAACTATGTTTTACATCGATATCAAAAAGGTCGCCCCCCTCCGCAAAAAAGAAATTAACATAAAAGTGGATTTGTTAAAAAAAAATTTTGGAAGTTGTGGATCGATTTTCAAAATCTAACTTTAGTTTTCTTAGTTACATGATTTTCAAACTCTCTAGACAGGTTTCGGAGCCATTTTCCAATTGTTTTCGTTGTTCGACCTTCCAGTATACTGCCCAGCGCCTTTATGCCCTACAGTGTACGTTAAATTCCGACAGAAAAAATATTTGTTTACAATAAAATCAATATTTGATGGTATTTCATCAAATAAAAAGGTTTGGGGAGGGTGACTTTATTATTATTGATGCAAAAATACTCATATTTAAATATTATTTACATTTAATGTGTTTAATAGCAAACTGTTCGTCGGCAGAAAATGGTAGTAGTTACATTTACCTGAACATGTTGCGGAGACGTAGACGTGTTCGATCCGTATCGGGTTCGTGGCGTCTTGACAGTACGCCCAGACCGGTTTCCGTGTATACACCTCCCGACAGGCGTGCCCCGCCCCCGGGATCTGCTCAGTTAGTGTCTCTGCCGGACTGGTACTGACGGCCAATACACAATACAAACGTGCAGAATAGAAGCTAACACGAATTGAAGTTGTCTGGGACAGAGGTTATATGTGAAACACGTTTTCCGTACGAACAGGGCAGGACGCACATACAACTGAAGTAGTTACTGTTTGTTTCACGAAAGCTGTCCAAATTTTACGACTATATAAACAATCCAGAAACAATATTTTTTTTACCTTTTTAACTTTTGTTTTCTTAGTTAGATCATTTCCAAGCTATCTAACCAGTTTTCGGAGTCAAACTCAAAACTTTTTCGTATTTTTTTACTCATCCCACAGCTCCTCCCTCATTTTCCCCCATATTAAATTCCCATAGATAAATCAATTTTTCGTAATAACATCAATATCTGATCAAATTTCACGAAATAAAAAGAAGGCTCATTCTTAAATTTTGAAAAAAATTAATATTATGAACAAAAAAATTGTTTTGGCATTGTTAATATGGCCGTAAAATGTGGGCAGGTTTCGTGAAACAGACAGTAGTGGAATAATGTGGCTAACTCGAGTGACCTATTCAATTAGAGTTAGCATTTACTTGGCTCGTGATCAAAGGTGTTAGTGTACGCAAATATGTAACTGCATATACACTAGAAACAAAATTGCTACTCTATAGGAATGACTGGCCTTTTTGTGGAATTTATCGGGGTATAAACTTGGAAAAGTAGCGGGAATACTGGACGAAGGCCGGAAGGCTGGAATTTATCGGGGTATAAACTTGGAAAAGTCGCGGGAATACTGGACGAAGGCCGGAAGGCCTCGTCCAGTATTCCCGCGACTTTTCCAAGTTTATATCCCCGATAAATTCCACAAAAAGGCCATTCATTCCTTATAATTCCAGCATTTGAAATAGATTCATCAAGAAAATGTGTTTATTTTCCGTTTTCTTAAGAATTATTTTAACTGCGCCTGACGGTTACGGAAAGTAGTTCGGTATGGAGTTTACTGGGATATAAATTTTGGACGGAGACTTGCAACGGACCAATCAAATGTTAGGGAATTGTGTAAATATTTTTGTGCTGGAATTATAGCTCCATACCTCTCGCGAGTGTAGCAATTTAACCCATTTATTTAATGTAACGAATGGAAGAGTGATTTTTGCAATCGGTTATCCGGCGTGTTTGACATGTTAGCAATATAAAAAACTGTCAAAGCTGTATCAATAATAAAGAACATACACATGCAGACACGGTGTTTATCTGACATTTACATGTATATCTTGTAAATTTAAAAGCCTCATTTCGTTATGTTTCCATGGGAAAATGATTTCCCTGTTCTATTATTTTTGGCAATTTACTAATTCTACATCCAAGATTATTTGCTTAAAGGTATACACTATACAGTTTACTAAATTTTGTTATAACATCAACATGTTTGGGTATGCACTTCGGTTGCTCACATTTTTTGAAAGGGTCAAATTGTAGCCGTAGATTATTGTAGCTACATATACACCAGCATTTACGAGCATGTTATTTAAAGAAATTGGTCCAGGTTGTACAAATATATCCATAAACTGCAGTTACTGCTGAGACGGCTCGTTATTTTCATTTTAAAATAGAAATAGGATCGTGTATGTTTTGCTTACAACAACCATACTCATTTACAAAATCAAAATTAAACAAATTTCCGTTTGTAATTGCCCTCCCTTCTGAAGGGAACACACACTTGCCTTAGTAGCAAGTTGACGTTTGCCTGCCAGGTTCACAGCAGGCTCGATACAATTTGCTACAACCATCACTGAGTAATGACACGATATCCAGTGTAAACTATATATAATACTCCGGTCTGTATAATACAGGCCAGAGTGTGGTATACTCTGATGTACTAGTATACGAGACAGGCCATGTGATTTTGTGCAAGATTCCAAGAAAAATAAATGTATTAACCGAAACTGTGATATTGCATGTAAATGAAAGTTGACGAAATTGTCCGAGCATATGCGGAATACCGCATTTGCTCTGAACATTTCGCCAACTTTCGACGTCATTTACAGAAAAATATCGTAAATCGCACATCTTCTAATGTAGAACATCACAAGGCTTGTTTCATACGCTGATAGCGTAGTCATCATACCTATTACACGTGGTCCATTGGACGGGTTTTATGATCCAACAGAACGGGTCTCTGGCCGCTATCCTCCAAAAATTGATTTTCCGGACTGTTGACGGGCATACGGGTACATACGCACAGTCGGGGTAGCAATTGGACACTTCAGACTCCTTCCTGTGTAACAAATGCATAAAGTATGGGCAGTAATCCACGTTGGATCAGTGTATGTACTGATCAAATGCATACATCAAATGGTAACATGAGAGACTTGTGCTCAGACGTGACGGTGACTAGTAAAGCACGTCCACTTTCTGTATACCAACAGTATGAAGTAAAAATCCGCAACACAGACATGATACCGTTTCGCTGTATGCTTCATAAGGTACACCATACACATTTGATAATAATAATTATCAAGGTGCATGATCACGTGGTTACAACAACAACAACGTCGCCAACTCCAAGGTAAGTATTATTTGATATTTTCCTTAATATGCAACGGATTTTGGCACAGACTTATGTCGTTTTTGCAAAGAAGAGACACGGAAATCGATTCTTCGCAAAAACGACAGAAGGTTGTGCGAAAATACAGAGACCACCAAAAATGCAGCTTTAACAAGACGCGTTTGATTCGCCATATTTCATCAAAATCCGTTACGTAATAAGAACAATATAAAAGAATACGTACTTTCAATCGAATGGATTCTGGAAGTTTCAGTACTTGTTGTTGTTGTTAGTAGCACGTGATCATACACCTTGATTATGCATAGTATACGTCATTTCTCCGACAATTCGCAGCTTCTGGGCATGCGTCTTTCCGGGATATATTTCAAAATTATAATAATTAATTATAAGCCAACATAGATGTATGTATAACCGAAGCCATATTTGCACAGCGATTATTTAGTGATGTTACTTTTTCCATGAACCCACATATCACCCAACGCCATGTATCATGATTTGAAGAGAAATGTCACCAAACACTGCTATGGACTGCAATACATGGCAGCCATTCTGGACGTAAGATAAAACAATATTTTCATATGTTCGTTTTGTGTCCGCAAGAAAGTCCACGTCTGTATCAAGATTACCAGGAATGTCACCGAACATGTACTCTACTGCTGATCATTTTCCAATATGGCCACCGGCAACCATCTTAAGGGTCCCATTTGCGACGTAGTTGTAATGGATACATATGGCGATGACTGGAGAGATGGGGCGTATGGGTTTTGCGACCAGTGTAGATCCAGATCATCCTGTACATCCGCACAGTCTGAACATGATCTGCACTGTTCGCCATGCCCTCAGTGAAGTACCCATCAGGCTTCTAACAAGCACTAGATCATTATCAGGCTACAGGCGTCACAAATCCCATAATGTAAGCCCGTCAACACAGTACGTATGTCCCGTGAAACAAGGTGCCGTGAAACATTTTTGATATCCTGTCAATACGAACTAATCACTGCGTATGAATATGTGTCGTACTAGTCGATTCTCCGATTTTGATGATTCGGCTGGGGTTATTTTTTATGCATTTTAAAGCTATTTGTAGGTGTTAACGGGATAAATAGCGCGGCACGGAAACGGGATGGGCTCGACAGAGCCTCGCCCATCCCGTTTCTTAAGCCTTGCCAGATATTTTCCCATTCACGGCATTAACCTACTATTCTCTATATCTACAGTCACAACCACAAAAAGAGATGAGTCATGTGATTTTGTAACAAAGAAAACGTGCGATTTGTCATGAAAATATTTACAGAAACTGTGACATTTTCTGTAAACGACATCGAAATTTGACGAAGTATTTATAGCTTTGAACATTTCGTTAGCTTTCAACACAACTTACGGAAAATATCGTAAATTTTGTAAATATTTTCATGAGTAATCGCACATCTTCTTAGATACAAAATAACATGTATTGTCTCGAGCAAGCCTGTATGATGGATCACCACCCTCCAACCGCCCCCGCCCCCTCCCTACTGCTACAGCCCGCCGACGTACACGATAATGTCGTCGATCAGTATATCCTCCATCCGTAGATACACCCGTAGGTCTTCAGACTCATCGTTCAGATTCTTTTGAAACTCGACCCTGTAATACTATATAAGCATATACTCTAATCTTAAATTTACTCGAATCTTAAAAGTATAGTAAACCTGTTTTGTTGAGTCCTTGCGAGACTGGGGACCGTTTCACTAAACTGCGTACGACTAAAATGTTCGTAAGTGCAAACTTAGGATCGTCTGTAAATTTAAATTGATGGATTTACATTTATTGAGCATAGGCTGCATGCAGCCTATGCTAAATAAATGTAAATACACTAATTGTTTTTCAAGAAAACATCGTTAATGTGAAATTTACAGACTATCATATTTTTGCACTTACGAACATTTTAGTCGTACGAAGTTTAGTGAAACGGCCCCCTGGACTGTGTCCTAATCGTGCACGCACTCAACATAGTTTGTGAATTGTGGCAAATGGTGAATTACAAATGGCTGAATGGTTGGTGAATTGTGAATGATTGGTGAATTGTGAATGGTTGGTTGGTCAATTGTGAATGGCTGGTGAATTGTGAATGGTTGGTTGGTGAATTGTAAATGGTTGGTGAATTGCGAATGGTTGGTGAATTGTGAATCGTTGGCTGGTGAATTGCGAATGGTTGCTTAATTGTGAATGGTTGGTTAATTGTGAATGGTTGGCGAATTGTGAATGGTTAATGAATTGTCAATGATTGGTTAATTGTGAATGGTTGGTTGATGAATTGTGAATCGTTGGTTGACTGTGAATCGTTGGTTAACTGTGAATGGTTGGTGAATTATGAATGGTTGGGTAATTGTGAATCGTTGATTGTGAATGGTTGGTGAATTGTGAATGGCTGATAAATTATGAATGGCTGATCAAATGTTAATGGTTGTTGAATTGTAAACGGTTGAATGGTTGGTGAATTGTGAATGGTAGGCGAATTGTGAAAAGGTTGGTGAATTGTGAATGGCAGATAAATTGTGAATGGCTGATGAATTATGAATGTGTAAATGGTTAAATGATTCGTGAATTGTGAACGGACGGCGAATTGTGAAAGGTTGGTGAATTGTGAAAGGTTGGTGAAATGTGAACGGTGAGTGAATTGTGAATCGCTGACGAATTGTGAATGGTTGGTGAATTGTGAATGGCTGATAAATTATGAATGGCTGATCAATTGTTAATGGTTGTTGAATTGTAAACGGTTGAATGGTTGGTGAATTGTGAATGGTTGGCGAATTGTGAAAGGTTGGTGAATTGTGAATGTTGGTTAATTGTGAATGGCGGATAAATTGTGAATGGCTGATGAATTAAGAATTTGTAAATGGTTGAATGATTCGTGAATTGTGAATGGACGGCGAATTGTGAAAGGTTGTGAATTGTGAAAGGTTGGTGAAATGTGAACGGTGGGTGAATTGTGAATCGCTGGCGAATTATGAATGGTTGGTGAATTGTGAATATCGGTTTGTGAATTGTAAATGGTTGGCTGGTGAATTGTCAAAGGTTTGTTAGTAAATTGTGGATGGCTGGTGAATTGTAAATGGTTGGTTAATTGTGAATGGTTTGTGAATTGTCAATGGTTGGTTGGTGAATTCTGAATGATTGATTGGTGAATTGCGAATGGCTGCATGTAAATGGTTGGGTAACTGTGAATGGTTGGTGACTTGTGAATGGTTGGTGAATTGTTGCTGAATTGTGAATCGTCGGTGAATTGTGAAAGATTGATTGGTGTAATATCCCAGTTTCTGTAAATATTCTCACGAAAACGCGCGCACATTTATGTACACAATCACATCACATTGCTTTGCCTCATTTATGCCTGCCTGCAATACCTCGGGAAAATGTCCATGTCCTCTTCTATGAGCGTTTGTGGAACCATGACGTCCGGCGGCGGACATACGTCGGCGTCGGCGGCGGGAGTAGTACCATCTATAGTGCCGGAGGACGTCACAGGGAGGTGTGTTAGCTGCCACCCCACCAGTATGTACTGTGGATACAAGGCATACCATTTATTTAACCAGGCGGAGACTTATACATATTTTAATAGCTATATATATACAGTGCTCCAGATAAGCTGCGTATTTGAGTAAATACCCAATTAAAATGGCCAAAAACCCAATTGAAATCAGAAGTAGCGAGTATCAAAAAGCAATGAGAACAATTGTGGTACATTTATCATGCTGCAGAAAACAATAAACAGACCGCAAATATAGCATATTGTTTATTATTTTCCATGAAAACACATCTTGATATTTCATTAGAATTAAAGGAGACAATTCTAATGAAATGCCATTTCGAAACAAACTATTCAACAATTGCTGTCTGTTGATGTGTAAACAGTATTGTGATTTTATTTTACCCAATTAAAATTTTGAAATACCCAATTGCTTCAGAAATGATGGAGTAACAATACTCAATTACTAATTCCTTATCTGCAGTACTGTATATATGTCTGTGTGTATACATTATTGCTCACATATTGGATCTTTAAGGAATTAAATGCAAAGGAGCGCTATCAATCTCAGCATTTAGTTCCTGAAAAATCCAATATGTGAACAATAATTTACTTATAGTTCAGCCAAGTGAAGAATGCAATGTCCCATCCGAGTATTGATAAAAAGAAAGTAGGGTGAACTATAATGCCTGTTAGAAGCATGACGAGTGTTTCATTGATGGAATCGAAACAGAGAAGATCTTGATCAGACTGTGGATGCACAGGCTGATCTGGATTTACACTGGTCGCAAATCGCATAAGCCCAATTTCTTCAATCACACCCACATTTGAAGATGTCAGTGTAATAAATAGCATATCGATGGTCTAGTAACATAAGGTCGTAACTGCTATGCTTTAGCATCGATACACCACTTATTACGCTAAGATATGCGGGGTTGTCCTGAAAATGACAAAGATGTTGTATTCGTAAGCGGCAATCACCAAATTTGTAAAATACAAAAAAAAACAAAAAAAAACTTTAAACGGTTTGTGTTGTTCAAGATAGAATACTATTACAATTATACATACCAGCACAAACATTTCCAACTAGGAGGCAGTTATTTTATATTTCATGTCTTCAGTTTACCAGTAATATCATAGCGGAGTATTTCAAAATGGCGGTACAGTGTAGTTAGATGTATTTGTATCCTTCCGCCATCGAGAAACAGAGCACCTAACTCGCGCATAAATACAATATAAAATATGTGACGTACCCTGGCAAATTGACCATTACTTATTTATACGCACAGTATACGGTGCACAGTGTAGATTAACCATAACACCCAGGTAACCAACCAGATACACATACCGTGTGCATTGTCGATGTACCTGGATATATTACATTGTCTCCTAACTGGCGAACAGGTTAGACACAAATGTGGCCATGACTGGAGAAATGGGGCTTATGTGATTTGTGACCAGTGTATGTCCTGATCAAATAGCACACTCCTGTAGCCTGTTGACCATCTATATTACTTGTGAAAAGCATGATTGATGAAATGGCGAACAGTGCAGATCATGATCAGACTGTGCGGACGCAAAGGCTGATCTGGATCTACACAGGTCGCAGAACACATAGTCCCCATTTCTCCAGTCACAGTCACACATATTCTGGGGCTACTGGGAAAGGTGTAAGTTCAATTTTATCATTTCGTGGTCCATTTAACGCCCCGGAATGTGAACGTTAAACATAAACAAGGACACTAATTGGTTCGTGGTTTTATATCCATTTGTGAGTTTTCTATCTTTCTTCATATATCAACCCTATGGCAGTTCGATGACGAAGCTTGTCCGGTTCAGTGATATGATGATAACAATGATGTTTTCTTCATAAATTATATTTTAAAACTAAATACCCATATCCCATTCCTAAAGTAGATTCCTATACATTCATACTGATCAAAGTTTTGCCTCGGTTACTGTTGCTTCATACGCTATATATATTCAGTAATTTGAGTTGATTTCATAATGCAATTATAACACTATGATTACTGTTTGTAGACGTAGGTGGGTTAAGATAACAAGATAACAACAAGAACAAAAAACACAACTTACACCTAGAGATAACGCCAAAAATATAGCAAAAACAGTTAAGACAGCTAGCCAATAACAGTATGTATTACCAAACTCCCTATATAAGTTGATATTACGTAGTTGCGACTAATTCCCTGCATTTTGACGTGTCTATGAAATAGTTTCACGTGCCTGGGAAATAGTTACGCGTGCCTGCGGAATAGTCAAACCTATGTTCACCCTTGAAAAAAATCATGACGTCATCATGCGCCCCACCCCAAATTCACAGGTGGAAGACTCGGACCTAGGACCTGATAAATGGCTCATTTGAAAACCGTTACCCCACCCACCAATTTCCGGACACTGTCTATTGTACGGAAATTGGTGGGTGAGGTAACGGTTTTCAAATGAGCCATTTATCAGGTCCTAGGTCCGAGTCTTCCACATGTGCCCAAATTCACGTCATTGTGTCACATACAGTGTGTTGGTATTACAGTTTGCGGAATAAAACAATTGTGTCATGGCCATTCGTAGAAGGGTCCAAGCCTTAGTCGCTCCGTGATGTAGACTACCCGGGGCCTCGGGTACACAGCACGGATGGGCAATAGTTTTGACTGTTCCACGAATGACTATGAAATAAATGTATACAAATAATTCCAGTACAAAAATATTTACACAATTTCCTAACATTTGATTGGTCCGTAGCAAGTCTCTGTCCAACATTTATATCCCAGTAAACTCCCATGCCGAACTACTTTCCGTAATCGTGAGGCGCAGTTAAAATAATTCTTCAGAAAACGGAAAATAAACACATTTTCTTGATGAATTTATTTCAAATGCTGGAATTAAAAGGAATGAATGGCCTTTTTGTGGAATTTATCGGGGATATAAACTTGGAAAAGTCGCGGGAATACTGGACGAGGCCTTCCGGCCTTCGTCCAGTATTCCCGCGACTTTTCCAAGTTAATACCCCGATAAATTCCACAAAAAGGCCATTCATTCCTATATTAAACTATTACTAGTCTTAGTCAAACTAACAGGTAACAAAAAGTAATAAAATAATAGCAATAACGGGCTAACAGTTTTAAGCCATGCATCGTTATTGTTTAATATGGTGGACTTTCTTCTTTCGAAGCATAACATTTCCATGACTCAAACAATCTAGCTGCGATATTTATAGCAGAGGCTGTTAGACTTTGCCTAAAATATATTCGACCTCATTTAAGAAAATAAAACCATGAGCTGTTGCGTTTACTGGGGTGAAATTCCTGGAACAGCGACGTTGCGAAATTTTAACCAATCAACGACATCGCGCGATGTCACGTGTGTTTAATGTATTGTATTGGGATGTAAACGTAACATGTCGAATGGGCGTTTGCAGTATGAAGTTATAGAAGGTGTAAATATTTGCATAATCAATGTACGTCGGTGTAGTAAATACGTGTGCAAGTTTATAAACACTATTACTTTGCTTGATGAACCCCTTCTGTATCACATAAAACCAGTGTTCATATTGCGGAACTTCGTCATATTGACTGTGCGATCAGTCTATCTAATGTGCTAAATGAACGTGTTTTAGAGGTTACCTTGTCAAATATATGTTAGGTTATTTGATTTGTATGGGGATATATGCGCGAGTTCCGCAGGGAGCGCAATATCGTTGCGCGGCAGAACGAGTGGCATATATCTACATACAAATCAAATAACCCTTTTACGTACACCACCCACAATTTATATGCGCCTCGAAAAATATACACAAATATACATAAAGTAAACAAATCAGTGATTATGTAGAAGGAACTATTTTACGAGGAGAAACGTAGTTTCGGCACTGACAAATATTGACACGACTTACGTTCCATTGTATTTCAATGGGAAATGAAAGTACGTATACAATACAATTTATTATTTGGCACTGGCTTAGAAAAATAATAAATTCGGCGTAAGCCGGTCCCAGGCGTTTGCTGGGTAATCGTGTTCGGCGATTAATATCAGGAATCTCTCGACATTGTCTTGTATCTTTAATGCGTTGGTGCCAAATGTGGCTACAGACCAATGTCTGCACGGTTCGCCATTTACAGAATGACGGGTCATCCTTGTCACTAACGATACTGTTTCAAGGCGTAATTGAAATGCACCGGTCAAAATTTTCCAAATATACCGACTGTAAAACGAGAGCTTACCACGTTTGCGACCTTTGTAATTTCAGACCAGCCGGGCGCATCCGTGCCATTTAATCAGGGTCTACACTGTTCGCCATTCATTCACAGAAGAAACATTGTCGTTGTAAGCAAGAGCGAGCAAATGGATACGGATATACACTTGTGATGGCTAAACTTGGTCTGTAATTGGAGAAATGACACTTGTTATGTCATTTGTGGCCAGTCTAGTGTCACAGGTGGAAGGCTCGGACCTGTGACACACAACAAATCCATTACCTCACCCACTTGGTCTCGTACAGTGCTATATTCTACAGAACATAGCACTGTATGAGACCAAGTGGGTAGGGTAATGGATATTTTTAATGACATTGTTTTTGTGTCACAGGTCCGAGTCTTCCACCTGTGTGTAGTGTCTGGTCCTCTACCACACTCCTGCAGCATGATAAGGACATCCGATCAGTATATTACATAGGGTACATGTGTATCCGTATGTATTGCGATCGAGCGGGATCATTTGGCTCCGCCCACGACCCCCCCCCCCCCCCTACCCCCCCCCCCCCCCCCCCCGCGGTGCGGACGCCTGTGATTGACAGCTGAGAATATCTGCATATAAAACAGCCAATGATTTGCCCCCATTTGCAGCACAAATCGTGCGGTCATCGCTAAATTTAGTAACAGAGTTAACTCCCCTCCGAATACTCTCCGAAACAAGCGACGCGTTTAACACACAAACTACATCAAGTTTGACATTCCGACAGTCTATTTTTAACTCACCCGCCACACCTGTGCGAAACAAAACTCGCACGTGTAGGTCTAACTGATGTTTAATCCTCATTCTCTCTCTCTATCGATGGATTTACAGTGGATTTTAGTGACATTCCTGAATATGGCCCGATTGACATTTGTCTATGGTGGCCAATACACGCCAACATGAGTGTCAATTCTACGTTCAGGGAAGGGGGTCAATAAGTCAGTATTTAAGGTGATAACTTACAGTCAGGGAACACATTAATGACAGTATAACACAACCAGCTTATATTAATACCCATATTAATGCAAGTACTGAAATACGACAAAAAAAAAATCTAACAAGTTTCTAAACGTTACAAGTGCCCGCTATACAGTGTACAGATATAATCATTTAGTAATATTTATTTTACTGATAGTGGCGGTGGTATCAGGATATTTTCATATGCAAATGAGGCATGACATTTTTTAATTATTTATACTAAAGAAATGCGTCACCTGAAAAAATAATATTTTCGACAGATTTTAAAGTATGATCATTGCACAATCATAAATTAATACAGAGATTAAATAGTAGTGTCCGTTAACATTTTAAGCAAACACGGTTATCGCCCCTGATATCAGTGTGTACATTTACGTCTGATATAACATGTATAATAATGCCAATCAGTACGTGGGATAATGGCGCATGAATGTTTATTTTGCCAGGAAATGTCTCAGATGATGTCTCTGATGTAAAGAACATTTTGTACCTACTGAGTGGGCATGTACCTTTAAGGGTTAATGAAACTGCAACACCAACAATAAATCAATCAATCTAGTTTAATCTTGTAGTACCCTATGTTCAGTACTTTCAGTACTTTGATTCCTTATCAGACTGCACAGATGTCACAAATGCCACACACCTAATTTCTACAGTCACAGCCACAAATAATGTTCATTTTGGCAGCCGATGGCGCTAATTTAATGTATCCTGGGTGAACATTGTAAATGGACTGAAACGGACCGTGTTGATCATAGGGCAATCGTGACACACATCTTTTGTGGAGGAAGACCTTGAACTCGTCCGGAACTACTTTTACCTGATCTACGCTTTATAACCGCCTAGTCGTTGTTTTATTGAAACATGTTCGACATTCGTCGAGCTTGATCCAAAGTGGTTGCGACTTTGGTTGTTAGAGGAAGCAAAAACGAAGATAATGGATTCCAAGGTGAGTTTCCTTTTTCTGGAACAGTAATTAATCTGTAAGGTCAAAGAACTGCTTGTATTTTCTGAATGTGGTTAATTCACAAATCAAAAGTCGTATTTTCGTGGTGCGACTTGCGAGGTAAAACATAGAAATGAGAACTTTTGGGTTGAACTTCTGTCTTTTCGACAATTCTCGTGTATTTTCTTCTCACAAGTCGCAGGTTAGAATGTGATTATTTTCAATGTTAAACCGCGCAAACTAAAAGGACGCAATGTATCCGACTTGATTTCCGTTGAAAATTGTTTTATTGCTTTTTTGTCATACGACTTATAATATATATTATACATATTTAAGGAATAAATTGAAATTAATGAAACAGACTTGAACCAATCAACTACGTCACGTGACGTTACGTGGGGCTAATGCAATACATTGTGATATAAACGTAATACGTTGAATGGGCGTTTGCATTATGACTTTCTGGAACGTGTAAATATTGACGTTTAAGGCGGCGGTCCTTGTATTCCTATTCGCCGTGGGGTCACGTGCCCACTTCCCCCCGAACGTGGATGATCGGGTGGGGTTTCCGGCGGATGTGGGCGACCAAGACCCGTTCGCGCTGAGTCAGATGGGTTTCACTGCCACCACCAACATACCAGGATACAACCCGTAAGTGGACAACCCCGATTGTAAAAGTCGTTGACTGACTAAAAGTCGGCAGAGTTTTTGCAAAACATAATCACTGAATATGCTCTATACATGCATTCATTTTTCATCGTAACAAATGAGTATTTAAATTTGATAGTGATATAATTGGAATGAAGAACGAGACATTCACTGAAATTAGACAGTGCCATTTAAAGATTATTTTCACTGGTCAAGGATGTTCGGAACAACGACACATCGGTCCCCAATTAGACAGGGCGATTGTCATTGAATTGTTCAATCTGTTACGTGGTATATCTACTATATCTACTACGGGATCTTTACTACGATTTCCTAATATGGATAACACACTTTGAAAGCAGTTTTGCAGCTGGCTCTAAGTTGTTTTGCAACGAACTGTAGTCTAAAATTAGAGCAAAGGCAGATTCCAGCGATTGCTACGCTATATCAAAGTATTGAAAGTACTGAGACGAGGTTGTCTCTAGAATGGATTGAATGTAAACAATATCTGAATATATTCACAAGAATATACAATAAGCCGAGAAATATAGCTTAGTTAAGTGTTCCTAAATAATGGTATTATAGCGGCTTAGGAATACATTTAACACACACAATGGTTCTAATGGCTAAATAATTTAACTAGAAAAGTTAGGTCAATGTCACATACTATATGTCCGTTCCTTATTTCAGGCTCTAGTGGCAGTACTTTCAGTACATTGATTATTACTTACAGTGATACTGTAGAGGCGGAGTTTGAAGCCAAGATGTCGAACCAGGTCTCGCCCGATTTACAAGAGATCATAGAGTCACAAATCGAGTTTCAAACCTTAGGCGTCGTAGAACTTGAAGATGGGTGAGTACATGTATATGTACGAAACTAGTAAGAGACACTACATGTGATGTTGCACCTTCGGACATCTGCGTAATTTCATGAAATACATTTACAAAATTTCCAATATTTCCAATATCAAAAGTTAACAACGTTTTCAGAGTACATGCGGAATTCACAAATCCTCATGTACTCTGAACATTTTGTCAACTTTTGTCTTTATTTATGAAAAAATGTTGTAAACTTATTTAATGAACTTACGCAGATGTCCGACGGTAATCACATGACATGTCTCGTATATGTTTCAACCCTTACAATGACAGAGTATGATATTTGTCACCCATTGGCACAAGTCTCATGTGATACACAAACAGGTTTTTTTCTGTTAGAAAATAAGTTAAACATGAAAGTCAGCAGACGACAACATACCGCCGGTTAAGAGTTCATCGATGAAATACTCAATGTTTTCCATGCACTGGCTATGTCAAGTATGTCACGTGCAATCGCAACAGAAATAGACTTACCGAAATTGTGATAGTAGTAAATGTGTCCCTTTGGTGTTTATTAACATAACAATATAAAATGGATGCACATGGTCTACATTCACGTAGCAACAGCCTTTCCATTGGTATACTTAACCCTCACTACGCGGAGACGAAAATTGTCGTCTGCTGTTTTTCATCTTTGCCTTAATTATTAACAAAGAACCTGTTTTTGCAGCACATGAGAATCGTCTCCAATGGAGACGATTCTCATGCGCTGCCAAAACGAGAAATGTTGAAAATAAAACATTTTCAGCAGACGACAAGATTTAATTCAGTGTAGTACGGGTTAATTGACTCCAAATATATGGCTATACATTAATAGTGAGACACTGGCAATGGGAATGTTTTGGTATGCAAACAGTTATGTCTATGTATGTCACGTAACATGCTCATTTTCTGAGAAACTGGGCTTATGGTATTTCTGACCAGTGCAGCTCCTGGTGGAATAGCACCCTCCTGTCACATCCAAACGATATATATTGTTATACGCATGGTGCGTGTTTCATTGATGGAATGTCCAATAGTGCAGATCCTGAGCAGACTGTACGGATGCACAGGCCGCTTGTTTTTGATTTTTCGTTTTCGAACAATTTTTTCTGAATACTTGATGTACTACTACACTAAAGTCTGCACTTTTCTTATCAATATTTGTAAATTTATCTAGTTCGAACTACCCAAATATTATGCTGATAGGGAACTACAGTGATCGCACAAACCGATGAAACCTCATTCGTCCGGGCACAGCCACAAGTCATCACTCCTTTATTCAAAGAACACATTTCGACTGTATCGCAGATATTAGTAAATTCTGAAACAAACGGACTAACGACCATTGTCCGGCCAATTTCCTGAGCTACAATGCCCGGATATAGAAGGTCTTCAAGCCAATTCCAATACCCTTAAATACAAGCTACATAACCCACACCAGGCGTAGACCGGACATCGATAGATCGACGGCCGCCGTGGACCTATTCGGCTTCTACCAGCACACCTGTCCATACCGGATCACGTGGCTGCCCCGATGGCGCTTCTCCTACTACTACAGCGGCAGACAGTGCTGGAACATCTACCCGATCTGGTACACCGTCTGTGGCAGGTAAGTACTGTCTGTTTCACGAAAGCTGCCCAAATCTTACGGCTATATATCAACAATTGAAAAACAATATTGTTTTCGATAATATTAAATTAAAGGAAAATTTAAGAATGAGCAAAATACCTACTAAGGTATTATTACAATAGTGCATCTGGTCGTCCACAGCACTGAGGGTCAATATATTTTGACGGTTCCCCGAACGACCATGAACTAACTGTTTTAATACTCAACGTGTAATCAGTGTATATGACACAATGAACGTAAATTTGGCGGCGGGCGCATCGACTGAGCGATCTAAATTACGTTGAATTTTATGACGTAATCTGCGACAAGAATCATGACGTCATAGTTTTGACCATTGACCGGGCACGCGGAACTATTGTCACCAGGGAAGTAGTCAAACGTATGGAATATCAACTTATATAGGGAGTTGGGTAATAAATAACTGTGTTGTAGCCTGTGTCCCTATTGACATTTCAGCCAGATGTGTAACCTGTCCTATATTGACATTTCAGCCAGATGTGTAACCTGTCCTGTATTGACATTTCAGTCAGATGTGTAACGTGTCCTGTATTGACATTTCAGCCAGATGTGTAACCTGTCCTATATTGACATTTCAGCCAGATTTGTAACCTGTCCTGTATTGACATATCAGCCAGATGTGTAACCTGTCCTATATTGACATTTCAGCCAGATGTGTAACCGGTCCTGTATTGACATTTCAGCCAGATGTGTAACCTGTCCTATATTGACATTTCAGCCAGATGTGTAACCTGTCCTATATTGACATTTCATCCAGATGTGTAACCTGTCCTATATTGACATTTCATCCAGATGTGTAACCTGTCCTGTATTGACATTTCAGCCAGATGTGTAACCTGTCCTATATTGACATTTCATCCAGATGTGTAACCTGTCCTGTATTGACATTTCAGTCAGATGTGTAACCTGTCCTGTATTGATATATCAGCCAGATGTGTAACCTGTCCTATATTGGCATTTCATCCAGATGTGTAACCTGTCCTGTATTGACATTTCAGTCAGATGTGTAACCTGTCCTGTATTGACATTTCAGCCAGATGTGTAACCTGTCCCGTATTGACATGTAAGTCAGATGTGTAACCTGTCCTGTATTGTCATTTCAGCCAGATGTGTAACCTGTCCTTCACGTATCCATGGTGGTGGTGGAACTACTACCGCTGTTTCCCGGAGTACAGGTGAGTGACGTACAGGTAGCCGCAATAGATCGGAAACAGTGTTTCCAAATAATGTAGTTAATGAAACTACAGTGAAACGTCTCTAAACCGGACACCAATACAAACACCTGTGATCTTATGTTGGTGAGTTTCTTGGTCATTTATCTCAGGTGATACTGTCTGTTCGTGATCGTATATCACACAACTATGGCTCAGAATGATCAAATGCCTGACTTACAGTGGAACCTCTCTAAGCCGGACGCCCATACATTGGTTATACCAATATGGCTTTTTGTACGCCAACGTGCCAACGAAGTTTGAGGATAGTAAATCAAAGTTATCAATTCGAAATATTTCATACAGAAGTTAATTGTGACCATGACATTTGACATCCATCAAGTCAATAGGGTTCCCTGGTGACAACCTATGGATAGTATGATAAATGGTTAACGATTGTTAAGCAGAAACCAACCGTATGCTCCATGTAACTTTGGGCTTGACATAATACCTACAACAATGAACTTTGAATATACAATCAGTGGAGATCAGTCATGAATCGCAATTCGTTATCGACCTGGAACTCTTTATATATGATTCAACGTACTTACTGTGAATGTAATACCCAACATATTCAAGTAATATTTTCAGCTCCGCCCAGTGTCTCGCAAACTATGTATATCACACGTGGTGGAAGCAATTCTACGTTGCCGTATGGTCTTCACAAAGTTGCAAACCAAGTCCAATGTTTGTTTGTTTGTGTGTTGGGGTTTAACGGCCTATCAACATATAATATCATTTAAGGCCGGATCAATGGGTTTAGTACTAAATCCCATATATTACCTGTAAAGTACATTTACATGTTCAAGTTCATGTACAATCGGGGGTGGAGGGGGGGGGGGGGAATCCCAAAATCAGAACTGAATATTTACAATAAAAAAACTATATACATGTATTCAGCCCTGAAATCAGAATAATCCTGATCTGATGCCAGGTCCTCGCCACACCAGAATCACTTGGCCCCCTCCCAAAAGCAGTAGGATCAGTAATAATCTTACTACTTTTATAATGGGCAATAACCCAATTTAACTCCCAGGTAACAAAAGAGCCAAAGATGAAAACGTACCCGAGGGCCAAACAGGAAAATCGTGATTCCTATAAGGAGGAACCCCACCGTTAATTTACACCGTCGCGTTCGCCCGACCACCACCCATAATGTCCAATGACGTTTCAATATCATCATTCGAAGGCTTCTCAAGTACCCCCTTTGAACCGAATTTACATGTTTTATATCCAAGATAAGCCATGTGGTTTTGTACCTAAAAAGAAGTGCGATATCTCATGAAAATGTAAAAAACAAACAATATTTTTCATATATTACGTCCTAATTTGACAAACTGTTCAGAGGAAATGCGGAATGTAATCTGCTATGAACATTATCACAGCCATTTTGGCTGTGATAATGTAATAAATTCAGCATAATAATTTTAATCATCAAATATACGCAGCTGTTAGTTCTATATGAAATAATGCATTTCGGGAAAAATAAATGGTTACTCCCTCAAAGTATACTTTGCAATGTTGGTGAAATCGGCTACTGATATAGACGTGATACTTTCCATTTACTAGGTACGTCTACGGGCATTTCTGGTGTGGCATTGTGCGGTCCAACCCTACCTCCATCGCATGGGAGTCGCAAATCTCCTACTTGAAGATCTGGGTGTCGCGTGGCTGCAATTGTCGCAAGTATTGGAAGTGGTTCTACGTGGGGTCCGCCCAATGTCCGGCCCAGTGTCTCACCAACTAGTGGGATTAGACGCATGAGAGCGGTGCTACGGAGGCAAATGAAAACGTCTTGAAAACTAACAAACACGACGCACCATTATTACTCGAAGTGGTTCAACGTAGACTGCACCCGTGTTAAATTAACTCACCGTAACGGTCAAGTTATATGTTGGCTGCACCCATTGTCTCGGCGACTCGGTGCATTTCTACGCGTTGGAAATAGTTCTGTGTAGGTTCGGCAACTTACCGTATTTGACGCGCTGGAACTATGTCTATGTTCGTCCAGTGTCTCGGCAACTAGTATAGCCACATATTTGATCTACTACATAATTCCACCATAATTCCAGACAACTCGGTATCAGTATAATTCTGATAAAATTGTACCACTACTATCTTCTATTGCGCAGAAATTTTCTTTTACAAGTAGCCGATTTCATCAAAATTGCAAAGCATACTTATCTAGCAAAGTATACTTTGAGGGAGAAATTTTGGCTGTGATAATGCAATACATTCAGTATAATAATTCTGCATACTTTTAATCATCACTTATACGCAGTTGTTAGTTCTATATGACATAATGCATTTCGGGGAAAATAAATGATTACTCCCTAGAGTACTAGGTATATAAGTATTGCAATTTGGATGAAATCGGCTACGGATCACGGTAAGCCTTAACCTGAAATTGTAGGTTGACATAATGGTTCGCGTTTAAAGGCACTGGGTATCATCACATGCATAGAAAGTGATGAAAAAGAATGGGAAAATATGTTTTAATGTGGATTTGTATCGTATTATTCAACCAAATTTTAATATAATTTGACTGTAAAAAAACAGAGGACTGGTAAAAACAATGATACTGATAAATAATTAGCGTTTGCAACGCTAGTTATGCATCAGTATCATTATGCCGAGATAATTTATCTCCCTATTTACTTCCGTTTCTGAAAGAATGCATTTGTGCATCTCGTCTGTTTACGGACATTTCACCAAATGAAACTACATATAATATACCCAAGACATCATCTGAGACTCCGTGATTTAACATATTGAACATAACAACATGTGCGATTTGTCATGCAATACATTTGCTGAAACTGTGATATTTTCTGTAAATGATGTCAAAAGATGACAATTATTTCGTAGCAAATGCGTAATGCATTAATATCACTACTCCGATTCTGTAAGTGGATGCTATATAATGTTTCTATATTTCGCAATGCACAATTAAATAATGAAACCATGTTACCAGCATTGTGTATCAATGAAAGCATCAATGGAATAAGAGTGCTGGGGGCCGTTTCACTAAACTTCGTATGACTAAAATGTTCGTAAGTGCAAAATTATGATAGTCTGTACATTTCACATTAACAATGTGTTCTTGTAAACAATTATTGGATTTACATTTATTGAGCATAGGCTGCATATGCAGCCTTTGCTCAATAAATGTAAATCCATCAATTTAAATTTCCAGACGATCCTAAATTTGCACTTACGAACATTTTAGTCTTACGAAGTTTAGTGAAACGGCCCCAGGCTACCTCATGGAGGTGGCTCCATTTTTCCTACTGACCCCTTCAGTTGAGTTCCCAGTCATGAAAGCAAGCTATGTTACTATTTATGGGCGAATGGTTGGTAGCACGCGATTTGATTTATTGGTGTTTAACGGCCTATCAACATGATCAACAGCTAAGGTCATTTAAACGTACATGTACATGCCCACTCAGTAGGTACAAACTGTCCTTTATAGGAATTAAATAAGTGTATAATTGTGTCACTATTCCACCAGTTCTAAAAAGTACAAGTGCCCGTTATACAGATGTAATCATTTAGTAATATGTTTTGTACTGATAGTGACTAGGCTATCAGGCTATTTTCATATGCAAATGAGGCATGATATTTTTAATTATTTATACTAATTTAAATTAAATGCGTCACCTGAAAAAAATAATATTTTCGACAGATTATAAAGTGTGACCATTATTGCACAACAAAAAAAACACGAGAATAAATAGTAATGTCCATTAAAATGTTAAGGAAACACAGTTATCGCCCCTGATATCACTGTGGAATTTTACGTCCGATATAAATGAATAATAATGCCAATCAATACGTGGGGGTAATGGTGAATTAACGTTTATTTTGCCAGAAAATGTCATATCTACAGAATATACAAAACTATCTATAAAGAACATGTGCCTACTGAGTGGGCATGTACCTTTAAGGCTGGGCCAACGGGTTCGAGCCCGCATTTAACCTGGTGTTTTTTTTTTTATGTTTTTTTTTTGGGGGGGGGGGTGTTTAACGGCCTATCAGCAGCTAAGGTTATCTAACGCCGGGTCAATGGTTTTAGTACTAAATCCCATATATTATCTGTACAAATGGGGGGAAAATCCCAAAATCAGAACCGAATATTTACAACAAAAACACTATATATTCAGCCCTGAGATCAGAATAATCCTGATCTGATGCCAGGTAGCATTAGAATCAGTAATAATCTCACTACTTTTATAATGGGCAATAACCCAAATTTAACTCCCAATTAACAAAATAGCCAAATATAAAAACGTACCTGAGGGCCAAACCAGGCAAATCGTGATTCCTATAAGGAGGAACCCCTATCGTTAATTTACGCTGTCAAGTTCGCCAAACCAACCATCCACGATTCAATAAGGATGAATCCCGATATTTAAATTACCCATCACATGCTCCCAACCAACCACCACTGGTAGGTAGCGCACGAAGGGTAGATTTAACGATGGCCTACTAATAGTCTGGCTGTTGAATGGTTGGACCCGGAAATAATTTTTAACAAGCTAAATTTGGTACCGTTGGAAAGAGGAGTTTCTTGCCAATAACACATCCAAAATCCGCTAAAATCCGCTTTGGGGAAACTTTTTTTATTCTAGATGGCGTCCATTATGGCCGCTCGAAACTTGCCAATTTTGACTGAACAATTGAGTTGCCCTAAAACACCTTTCGCGGCCTATGATCATCATGTATATAATATGAGACATTTTTAGACTACAACGAAGAAATTTTACAGTTGTCTCGTATGCATAAATTCAAGATGGCCGCCAAATGTCAGCATTTTTGTTAAAAAATCCATATCTTTGCTCTCTGGTGATATATTTATCTTATTTAAAATGATATATTCAGGTGTTTGGAATCACACAATCGTTTTAGTTAGTATACTATTTAAAAATGGTATATTCAGGTACTTTGAATCAAATAATCCTTTCTGTAATTGGACATTTGCCTCATTTGCATAATTCCAAGATGGCCGCCCTGATAATTAATATATAAAACAACAAAGTTTTGGAGTACAAGAAGTCGTAACTAGCATTGTAAGGACTCTCGAAATGGCCGCCGGGAACGATGAAATCCGCTAACTTACGGAATCTTTTGGAATTATGCACATTTCTATTCTGTAGAACGATACGAACATTGAATTGCGTAAATGTGCACACTATTTCTGGCCACTGTAGCGGCTACAAGTTTGATGAATTTGTCTCCAAACAATGATGCATGCATGGTTGCACGTCCAGGATATTTAGTCGACTGACCATGCCAAATTCGGGAAATTCTCACTACATTATTTGCTGCTGCTCAGACGGCTGTGGCGATAAATTCACTCCTTAATCAACATCATCATCGAGCATGGTTTCCTGAATATTATTGCAGTCTTCCCATCGACACTCACCACAAGCAGTAACGCATTTGAGCCCATTCTTTCGACATGAGCACAGGTTTCCTCCGTACGTGTTCCTCGATGACACCTTACAATTACATCGGATGAATTTCAGCAGATCTTCTGGTGCAGGTTCTATGTCTGTCATAATGGGTATTAGTTTCGACCCGTGAAGCTTCCAACCCCATTGAGTGGGATCTAGGTCGGAGTTTTCAAGATTTTCCCAGATAACAACCTGCAGGTGAACCCTAAGACTGTGAAAAAAGCTGCCCGCTCAGTAGGCGGTATCTTCTGGGGTTCGATAGCCGTTCTGCTGGATGAAACCATGCCCATAAACTTCGTGTACCTCATATGTCTGAGTAATTATCCGCCCTTGCCCGAGTACATTAGCACGAAGAGCTCTGTGCCAGCCTCTCCTACCTGTTTATTTGAAGCACACGGACTACTGATTTCATTCGAGAGTCGTTGCAATTCAACAGATGATTCTACTTTCTTCAGCAAGCTTGAGTTTCCCTATCCATATAGTGCTGATGTTGTGTCACACCCACCCCATGCGTGCAGAAACATAATGTTTCTGGTGATGGTGTCTCCAGCTTGCTGGTCTATATCCGCTACCTTCCACACTCCACCGCTTTTGTGCGACTTTCGCATCTCAGATTTGAAATACATGTACATATTCGATAGGGAGTTTTTCCAGTGATGAACAACAAAATCAGAACATCAGTATCATCCGCAACAACAACAACTTGTCGGTCAGATTCCAATTCCAAAGCAACCGATACTATCATTGTGTCTGCATCTGAGATGCTATTGTGAACAACGTGGCCAGCATCCCGCAGCGTTTTACTGAGTAACTGTATGAACTGCTGTTTGTTCTTCTCGTTTGAGAGAAACACCTCCTGATTGATGTGAACCTGCGTCACATCAGTGAGGTGGATGTCGGCACATGTTCTAACCACCCGCCGTTGGTGCTCGTGAACTTGTATCGATGGCGCTTGTCCATATCCGTCAAATACAATTGAACATTTTCCGTACCTGGCGTCCACGTACCTGACATACTGGTCGGCAATTTCTTCGTATGTGACTTTTTTATCCATTTGATTCTATGAAGGAGAGCGTCCCCATCAAGGACAATGGTTGCTTCGTTGGGTGATTGTAATACCTCGACACCGTTCGTCAATGCATTCGCGAGTTGTGATTTTGTTGGCTTCCGGAGTGCATTCTCCTTGAACAAAGATGTTGGCACCACCGTTAGCTAGTATTCGAAATACTTCTCAATGTTTTCTTCTCGTTGTGCGATCGCTATCAACCGCGAGAACAAAAGTGTTGGGTCAATAACAACTCGTTGGTTTCCAATCTTAACACCTGGTGTCAAATGATTGAGCGTTCGAACCTGCTCACTCCTTTTGATGGATGCATCGGCAACACTTATGTTGATTCATCACGCCGGCTCCTGGACAGGCCAAGATCCACATGTTGTTCGCTACTCTCATGTCTCGTGTTTTTTAGGTCTGTCATTGCACCATGTATTTGTGCGCACTTGTAGACCCATTGTTGTCGTACAGATGCAGTTATACCCCTTCCTCTTGTGAGTCCCCCACGGCTTTTGATTGATCGCATCAAGACTTGTTCGATAACTAAATCACTCGACAGTCATGCCCAAAACCTACTGCTCCTCCGAATAGTATGACAACCATGCTCTATGGAAATGTTGTATAACCTGGGGTAGTTCAGGGGTAGATACAAACGACAGCCTTTTGCATAGTGTACATGGTCTGTTGCAGCAAACAGATTAAGCATTTTGCTGACAACTATCAGATGGAGATTCCAATCTCCTGTTCTCTCTGCTCTAATGAAGTTTTTCAAAATTTGTATATACTCCATATACTGTAGCCACAGTTTGGCTGTTCTGGATCTTTCGGAAAGAAATGTCCTATAATTGGACACGAGTTCAATTGGATTAGTTCTTCTGAATCTGAAACAGATGAAACTGGAACAGATCTGTCAAACACTTTCTCATACAACTCTGTTATTGCCTGCAGTTCCGATTGATCAAGTGTATGACGTTCGTTGTAGGCGTTAGTATCAGACGCAGCGCTTTCAGTGATTACATGTACCTGAATGTTCGACGACGCAGCATCGGGTGTTATCTCCTCCGACGTTGTTTGTAAAATTTCAAGAACAGTTTCCTTGGCATTACTAGCTATCTCGGGAGTTGCATCTAAGTTTGAGTCAAGGAAGATGGCTGCATCCAAAATCTTGTTCATCAAGGCGCTGTCTACATAACAACAGCACACACTCTTCCTCCTGGAAACTACTGTCTCCATCAGGTACTTCGGCCATAATGCGGACAATCAGATGAAAATGTCAGAGAATACTAGAACAAAAATCTTAATCGAGTGAGCAAGAAGAGAATCAAATAGAAGCCTTCTGCGTGTCAGGACATGACAAAATTTGTGATTGGCGTTATACCATTTAACAACGCTACCATTTAAAAGTACCAATATTGTTTATCGCATGATCCAACGGGCGTTATATAAAATATCAGCGTGGAGCTTTAACACATTCACACCTATCTATATGACATGCTGCCTTCCATTTTCAAATTTAGACCAGTCCATTCGCCAGAATATGGGTATTTTCCACAAATCTACAAATCTAAAATATACTGAGCCGTATCATCTGGTCCTACACTGACACATTGGAAGTGTGGTCTGTAGTATTGAATGGTTAACATATCATCATCCCAATCTGGAAGTTTGCATGTATACGTGTAACGCAGAGTGTGAGCTGATGCGTAGCTATGCCCGTGTATGTTTTCATTACACAACAATGAGTCAAAGGAACATGCAGTTGCGGATACAACTGTGTGCACGGGGCGCGCGCTCCATCAAATACATATCGAAATTAAAATTGTTGCATTTTAAATCAGTTAAACGTGTCAACTGGGAGCACAGATATGGACATTGTTAGCAAGATTTTGGCATTTGGCGGCCATCTTAGCTTTATGCAAATGAGGCAAATGTCGAATTACATCATAGACAAACCAAAACGATTGTGTGTATCTAAACACCTGAATGTATCATTTTAAATCAATTACATATATCAATGGAGAGCAAAGATATGGAATTGTTTTAGCAAAATGTTGACATTTGGCGGCCATCTTGGATTTATGGAATAGAAACAAATGTCAAATGTCTTCGTTGTACTAAAACACTGTCTCAGATAATATACCTGATGATACTAGGCCATGAGAGATGTGCTAACTTGTGTTTTCAGCGTAACTCAATTGTTCAGTCAAAACTGTCACGTTTCGAGCGGCCATATTGGACGCCATCTTGAATAAAAACGTTTCCCCAAAGCGGATTTCAGCGGATTTTGGATATGTTATTGGCAAGAAACTCCTCTTTCCAACGGTACCAAATTTAGCTTGTTAATTTTTTTTCCGGGTAGCGCATATATTTCAGCTCCCACAAACAGGCTGTAAGGGTCCATCCTTATTACCGGAATCGCAATATCCTCGATTTGGTGCTCTGGTACATTTTTGGCTTTCTTTTTGTTATTTGAGAGTTGAATAAGTTCATTATTTATAAAAGTAATAATATTAGTACCACAGGCAGGCTATTTTAATTTCAGGACTGAATTTTTATAAATATTCAGTTCTGATTTAGGAGCCCCCTATCATAACAGGTGAAATATGGGGTTTGGCCTGATTAACACGGCCTAAAATTACCGTTGCTATTGACATGATTGTAGCTAGGTTAACAGGGTCAAATTAAAAAATCACGGATGGGGGAAAATTCCAAAAGCAATACTGAATATTTACGGTTTAATAACCTGATCTGGTGCCAGGTTCTCACCACACGAGTCACTTAGCCCCACTCCCTAAAGTACTAATAGGTTTTAATACTAATCGCATTACTGTCATAATGGGTAAAACTGGATTCAACTCTCAATTAACAAGAAGTCAAGAAATATACCTGAGGGCCAAACCAGGGATATCAGGATGCCGGCAAGGATGAACGCCATCGTTAAATTATCATTCGCATGTTCCCTAACAACCACCCTCTATTATGCTACTAGGCACACCAGTTTGCAAACCTTAGCAACAGTGCCACCAGGAATAAATAAGCCCGTCGAAGATTGATTGACAGAAAGCTGTTGGAGGAGATGACAACAATTATATACTCTATACCTTAAAGGTACATGCCCACTCAGTAGGCACAAGACTGTTATTTATAGGAATTAAATAAGTGTATAATTGTGTCACTATTCCACCAGTTCTAAAGATTACGAGTGGCCGTTAAACAGGTATTCTCATTTAGTAATATTTATTTTACTGATAGTGACGCGCGTTGGTATCAGGCTATTTTCATATGCAAATGAGGCATGGTATTTTTTAATTGTTTATACTAATTAAATGCGTCACCTGAAAAAATACATGATAAGTACATGTATGATAATTGCACATCAAAAAATAAATACAGAATATAAATAGTAATGTCCGTTAATATTTTAAGGAAACACGATTATCGCCCCTGATATCAGTGTGGAAAGTTACGTCTGATATAAAATGTATAATAATACCAATCAATACGTGGGGTAATGGTGAATTAATGTTTATTTTGCCAGAAAATATATCAGATGATGTCTCTGATAAAAAGAACAGTTTGTGCCTACTGAGTGGGCATGTACCTTTAGCAACAGTGTCGCCAGTCATAGAATACGCCCCGTCCAAGATTAATTGACAGAAAGCTGTTGGAGGAGTTGATGACACAAGCTCTATACCCTATACCGAATTGCATGCAGGAATGCGTAAATGGTCAAGGTGAAACGGGGTTATTTTTTCTAATTTTATTGAGTTTCATTCATGATTCGCGTACTATCAGATTATGTCTTCCGGAAACCCTGAAAAGGGAAACTTCTCGCGTCTATTTTTAGGTTTAGCCAATCAGAGATGTTCTTACATAGACGCTTCGGTGCTTGTATTATGGAAGATGGTGCATTGACCCAGTTCCAGATAATGAACGAAATAATAGAAAAAAGTGTTTTTTAGATCGGCGAACGATCACAATTGGACGAACTTTGTATGGTTGGAGTCTCTAGTGTATATGGTCATGGTGCACGACATTAGTTTGAGCTGGCGATCAGCTATCGGCCAGATATGACCGATAATCCAGCCGGACGGCCTCCGATTCTGTGTGTTTGTTTGTTTGTTTATTGGTGTTTAACGGCCTATCAACAGCTAAGGTCATGTAAGGCCGGGCAAACGGGTTCGACCCCATTTAACCTGCTGCATTGGGGGAAAACCGATTCTGTGTGAGATTCTTTCGTACACGCACATTTCGCTTTGGATGGGGTATACAAAATGCGAATAACTGAATAAATGCTGGAAACAGCGATTTGAAGTGAGTATATTCACACACCTAATACCTTTATCGATTGCCAGAAACAGAAGTCATACATTTAATCGATGTTTATTGTGTTTGTGCGAGCCGGAAAAGAGAGGGCTCTTTCTATAATAGCCCTATTTATACCCACCTTTATATAGCATATATGGTACTTAACGAGACCAAGTGGGTGGGGTAATGGGATTTTTTTTAATAGGCATTTGTTTTGGTGTCATAGGTCCGAGTCTTCCACCTGTGCTGTGTTACTGTGTTACACTTACACAGTACCTGCGTATCGCAAGAAAGTGATATAGCAATCTACAGCGACCCTGATTATATTAATTTAATCGAATTTGAAAGTAATTAGCCAAAATATTCTGCGGCGATCGATGATTATTGATTTATTTTATGTATGTTAACGTTTTCGTCTCACTGCGTCGACAGGCCACGACACCTAACTATAGAGAAATAAATGCATGTTCCTTCACGGGGTGGAAATGGAATTTAAGGTGCTTAATTATCGTTTCTACGCGGCATACAAACGAAGAAAAACGTGAAATTGAATGGGATGGACATACTATGAAGATATGTTTGATTCCCAATGCGATGTTGGAACCCCATGGCTGTAGCGGCTGCCGTGGCATTATTTGGGCCTGTTTTTTGCTTGTTTTTTCGTCAGCTTCATGCGTTGAACATCCAATTTTGAGGGTCTAAGTGGAATTTTTCCCGCTAAAAATGCTGCCGTGGCATTATTTTACACACCGCTACGGGCCTGTAACCCACAACCTCCAGATTGGAAGTCGGTGTTCTAAGCCCTAGCCCACAATCCATACCTTATAAACGAAGGAAAAAAATGTTCCTAACAAGCGACCATACGTACTTAGAATAACAGCTGACGTAACGCGCGGTAAACTGAAATGGCCTACGTGACAAATGACATTTACGTTCCAACAAAATTTTAACGGTGTGTAATCGATCGTATTTCCTCGCCACCATATGAAACCCGACTCGAGAAACACAAATTAAGTTGTGGATTTCTGAATGTGTCAATTGTTTGTACGGTCTAAGAAATCAAACAAATGTGACAATTCTTTTTACAAAATATTAGAATCGCATAAGGAGACAATTCTCATGTGTTGCCAAAACATGTTTTTTTAAGACATCGGACAAATGCGAAAAGAAAACCCGAATACATTGATATTTCTTTACAAAAACATATTTTGACAAAATTTGAGAATGTCTTAGGAAACGATTCTCATGTGCTGCCAAATCTTGGTTTTATCAAGAAATCAAACAAATGTGAAAATGCACAAGCTAATGCGTAATTATCAATTCATCGGCGACGCGATGACATGAGCGACTACATAGCCTGGTTTTGGTATGTTTGTTTTCACCGACTTCTAAAGGTCAGTCACACTTTGCACGTGAAACTGGATTACCAACTGATGATTGTAAACACCATCAGGTGTGCAGCTAGACCGAAAATGATATGTCGCAAATGTGCTAATTGGGATGGGTGGGTACGGCCATATTTTTGTTTATGTTACAATCTCGCGTTTTTGCGATCTCGATCTCGACTTCAGCGTTTGGAAATACGATTTGCCCATGCATGTGTAGACAGCATGCGTGTTGGATTTGGTTCATGTACATGTAATGTACTGTATGCGCAAAACTCAATTTCAACACGCATGCATTCTACACACACATAATGACATGAACAAACGTATTTCCAAAAGCGGAAGGCGACATCGTGAAAAGGCCGAGGCGAAAACGCGACATCGCGGTCTCGAAAACGCGAGATAGCCAGGCGAAAACGCGATACTGAATGAATACAATAGAATCTCACGTTTTCGCCTCGCGATTTGGTCTCGCGTTTTCACGATCTTGTATATAGGTCGACGATGCGATGCAGTAGCCTAACCAATAACACGTATCGAAATATGCTCAATAAACGTGTATTGGCAGCACATTAGAATCGTCTCCTAAGACGAGTATCATTTTTTTGTCAAATTATGTCTTTGTTGTCAAGAAATATAGATTTGTTCTATTTCTTAACAAGAAACGAGGCAAAGCCACGAAGGCCAGGTTTTTTCCAAGCATGGACACTTGGATAACATAATTATACCCACTTTGTTGTACACTAGATGGCCGTGGCCTGCATGTCGCGCCTTGGGGCGAGGCATGGACACTAAAAAAATAGAGATATTAGATGGAAAAAACTTTAACGAAAAAACTTTAACCGGACACACGGACGTACGGACGGACGGACGTATGCCAAAATGCCGACGATATCGCGCTTTCCGCAAGCGGGTGCGACAATGATGATGAACACCCATGTGAAGTATCACGGTAATGGGTGAAGCAGTTGCAGAGACATAGTACACGAAAAAACTTTAACAAATAAATTCAAAGTAATTTAACCTTGACATTGCGCACAGGGGCCGCACGGTTGGGGGTTAGAGTGAAAATATGGACGATGATAAACACCCATGTGAAGTTTCAAGGTAATGGGCGAAGCAGTTGCAGAGATATAGTATAAACAAAAAAGTTTTAACCAAACAATTTAACCAGACGTACGTTAAAAAGTTAACGTTGAAAATGGCTAAGTCAATTACGTAGAAATAATAGGTGAAGGTAAAAAAATGGTCACATGTTGGATAGTTGTATGTGGTATAGGCACCCCTTGGTTATGAAGCTGTGAAAGTTTGGTGGTCCTAGGTGGTACAGTACCAAAGAAATGGACTTAAACACGAAAACTTAACATTGTAAACGCGAAAAGTTAACATTGAAAATGGCTAAGTCGATTGCGCGGAAAAAATGGGTCAAGTTAAAAAAAAGAGTAACATGTTGGATAGTGATATGTGGTGGGCACCCCTTGATTATGAAGCTGTGAAAGTGGTGGTGGTCCTAGGTGGTACAGTACCAAAGAAATGGACTTAAACACGAAAACTTAACATTGAAAACGCGAAAACTTAACATTGAAAATGGCTAAGTCGATTGCGCGGAAAAAATGGGTCAAGTTAAAAAAGAAGTAACATGTTTGATAGTGATATGTGGTGGGCACCCCTTGATTATGAAGCTGTGAAAGTTTGGTGGTCCTAGGTGGTACAGTACCAAAGAAATGGACTTAAACACGAAAACTTAACATTGAAAACGCGAAAACTTAACATTGAAAATGGCTAAGTCGATTGCGCGGAAAAAATGGGTCAAGCTAAAAATAAAAAGTAACATGTTGGATAGTGATATGTGGTGGGCACCCCTTGATTATGAAGCTGTGAAAATTTGGTGGTCCTAGATGGTACAATAACAAAGAAATGGACTCAAACACGAAAACTTAACATTGATTGTGGACGCCGCCCGCCCGCCCGCCCGGCTTTCGCCAATCCAATAGCCTGGATTTTTTTTCTTCAAAAAACCTGGCTAATAAAAACGTAAAAATGTTTTTGCAGCACATGAGAATCGTCTCCTAAGACAATGTTTACGTGTCCTATTAGGGACATGTGGCAACCACGCGTTTTCGAGCTTTCGAGACGAAAACGCGAAATTCTATCATATTCAATCTCGCGTTTTGCAAACATGCCGCACATGCATGAGCAAAACTAATCCAAATTTTTCAAAAGCGGAAGGTGAGATCGCGAAAACGCGAGACGATTATTTTAGGAAACGATTTGTATACGACCGTTTTTAAAAAACGGTACGTATTATGTTTTACCGCATGGCGGGCGGGCGGGCGGCTGAAGAAAAAGTGCATAGTTCGTGTACACAACTCCTCCGAAACAGTTCAGTCGATCGATCTGAAACTATACACACGTCTTCTACACATATTGAAGATGTGAACCTTGGTGTTTTTATGCCGAAAAAACATTTTTTAACTAAAATATCACCTTTTTAACGTAGCCATTTTGTTCTACATTTTTCTATACAGTTCTATATACGGTACAGAGTTTGTGTACACAACTCCTCCGAAACCGTTCAGTCGATCGATCTGAAACTATACACACGTCTTCTACACATATTGAAGATGTGCACCTTGGTGTTTTTATGTCGAAAACATATTTTTTAACAAAAATATCACCTTTTTAACGTAGCCATTTATTCAACATTTGTCTATACAATTATATATACAGTACAGAGTTTGTGTACACCACTCCTCCGAAACCGTTCAGTCGATCGTTCTGAAACTATACACACGTCTTCTACACATATTGAAGATGTGCACCTTGGTGTTTTTATGCCGAAAACATATTTTTTAACAAAAATATCACCTTTTTAACTTAGCCATTTTTTCTACAGTATTGTATCCAATTCCCTATCATTTCTACTTTACACTCTACTTTTCTATCTCTGCCTAAATTAGTATACATGTTTAGCACAACGAGATGAAGAAATAATGCTACAGACTTTCAAATTCTCATTAATGTTTCTTGCCTTGGTGACAGCTTCATATTTCTGCATCTTCGCTGTCTGGCCCATATTCGACGGGCGTATTTTGTGACTTGCGGCACTCTTGTTATGTTTTATTATTGTCGATAAATGTGTTTTAAGTATGCGCTCGTCGCAAAGTTATGTCCGCGGTGGCACAGTGGCAAAAGACCATAAGAATAAATATGTACTATACAATGTTTATTATTAAAGATATTTAATATAATATGTATATGTGCCAAGTGCTCAATTGTATTATATTTAACAACTATGATAATATATTTTGTTTTGGGACAGTTTCGTATAAGAAATATTACGAGGACAAGTCACTTTTTCAAAATTACTTGCCCTGAAAATTATATTTTCCAGGAAAAGTCAGGGCAAGTCACTTTTTTCAAGTCACTTGTCCGGGACAAGTGGCTAAAAAATCAATTTGTACAGCCCTGATTATTCCCCAATCCTTCAAATTTATTTGAGCAGCGGATTGCGCTGCGATTTGCTAGGGGGGTCTGGGGGCATGCGCCCCCATAATTCTTTTTCAATTCTAGATGCTCTGTGCTTCATTCTGAGGTATATTTAGCATTAAATAGATCACATTTTCCCCTGAAAAAATATGCTATAATTAGGAAAAATTGGCAACATAATCCATTTCAATTTAAAATAATACTTGCAACAAGAAGTCAGTACATAACAGGGATTCCGCTGGGGAAAATAAAAGAATCGCCATTTAATTTTTTTTTTTATTTCGAAAATTGTAATTTTTTATGGCCATTCTCAACGGATTTACAAGATTCACAAAAGTGGTCCCTGGGACTTCAAATTTCCCATGTAGTGGGAGCCAGAATGTAATTTTCGTTTAAATTTCTTGTTAAAAGCAAACTTTCACTTGTTTTGAGTTGTTTATAATATGAATATTTAGAAAAAATAGGGGGGCAATTTTTTCAAGTCCAATATGGCGTCCAAATTCAAGATGGCCGCCAACACTGTAAATGGAGACTTATAATAATACATATATAATATAGTTTCGGTTCAAACTTATTTATTTAGCACAATTAACATACATACTTATACATATTGACCAGAAAACAGTATAATACTCATTTTAAACTATAATCAGACCATTTTTGGTTTCAAAATGGCAGCTTGAAACAAATAAGAGCAATGTTTCACCTATAAAAACACTGATTTTTTAAAAGAAAATACATTACATCGACATAAATTGTGATACAAAAATACTGTCTCATTAATCTTTTAGTTTTTCTTTTACAACTTATTTCTTAGATGCTCAGTCACACATGTAACTCAGCTAACCGTGTATTGCATGACATATTTCTGTCACATACATGTATAGAGTCTGGATTTACTGTTATGCAAAATAGACGCACATTGTATGCAGTACAGCAGTAAACTTGTGAGATATTTGTAATTTAATGTGAGCCATTGCATTTGCTTTACCTCTACATTCATATAGTCGCTTGAGCAACAAATGGACATATGCGCATTATATGGTCATATAAACGCAGGTCATTTTGCTTCTAAATTGGCGACATATCAAATAATATCAAACAACCTAAATATGTCACAAGTTTGTCACTCGGATTGTCACTCGGACAGTGTCTTTAATCATAACTATCATCATCGTGGTCACTCACGAACTGTGTGTCAATAGTAACTGTATTATTGCAGCCATAATCAACACACATGTGTTTCTCCGACAACTACATTTGTGTCTGCAGTCATGTTTGCAGCCACATTTAATCAACTTCATTATGGCATCAGGGGCTTGCGGATTCAGACACCAAACAGGTACGAACATCGAAGTAGCTTCATCAAAGTTCCAACCACAATCAGTGGCAGATGGGAGGCTTGGGTTGCTTACCCCAGCTTTTCTCCAAATCATTGCAATGTGATGGGCCCGACGAACGTGTAATGTTAGCGAACCTGTTGTTGGTGGTAGACTCTCTCCTTCAGCAGCACGGTTTGAATACAGATACCAACGAAGCTCGTTTACTTTGGTGTAGGTTGTCGATCGATACAGGAGACACACAAATCGTTCCAGCTGGGATAATATTTCTGGCGATGGGTCTACGACTCCAAGTGTGGCCAATGCGCACAGAATCTGATCGTCGCACGACATGAAGACATTAACACACATCTCTTTGGATCTACCGGCAAATCTGCCAGACACATCAGATCCTGTGAATGCATGGAAACCTACTATTGCTGATGCACGTTTTTGCCCTAAGATATTGTAAACAGGATGTACGGCAATGCTTCTCCTCTGAGGACCCCTTCCTGTGAGAAAGTATGTTGCCAACGGCAGGTCTGGATACATTTGTATCAGTAACACGAATACATCAGTGTCTGGAGAATCAATTACCAGTTCTGCCGTATTGTCAATGGTCATGGCGTGCAGTAAGAGCAATGTGTCTGCTTCTTCCTGACTGTGACTGGTCAATGAGGTAGGCACATCAATGTTTCCTTCCTTTGCTTTCTGTTCCCGCTGTTACAATAATTTATTTAGTCTGTTATATGGACTGTTGCTGTGATTGAGGCACTTGTTCGCTAGATACTCTGTCAGCTCTGCTTTGGTGTTAGTGTTTGCTAGAAAATCCTTCAATGCAATGTTTCTGATGGATGTATTATCGCCGACATGGTAATATGTAAACTGTCCTTTGGTTCTCTTCTTTCTCATTTGTGATTTCAGTGAGTTCTTTACATATCTATCAAATACCAACTTCAATTCATCATAACCTTCTGCTATATTGCCAAGCATATTTATGAATACTTGTGCAAAGTCGTTACACTTGTTCATTGCATCTCATTTGGACATTGAATTCACAAGAGCCATGCCATCAATCAATATTACCCTGTGTCTTGAAGTTGACATTCTGGTATTATAATTCACATCTGTGCGTTCACTTTCAGCATCTGTCAAATTACTTACTTCGATCGAATCTGCCTGGACATTTATTTGAGTATCCGATGCATTGCTATCACCTGGTTGGTCGTGTGTAGTCTGTGTGTCTTTGATGAGAAGTTTCACAATCTGATGAATGACCTTTGACTTGTCATAGGCCAATAAGAGCGACCCGTCTGAAGCCAACACCGATCTTGGAACTATGCCAAATTCATATGTACCTATACCGTCCTTTAAATCAAGTTCCGGACGACTTCTTGAAACGACGACAAATCTCTGAAGTAGTCCTCGCTCTTCTCTGATTTTGATCAGCTTATCTCCAGATCTAACTGGTAGTGTGGTTTTGAATGTTCCAATTTTTCGTTTTTTCATTTTGTCCCACAGAGACAATGTTCCTTCTGTTAAACGCTGACTAACAAAGTCCTCAAACATCGTTTGCCCAATTGCATCACGCGCTATTATCTCATTTGTTACTTGCTCATTCATAACTTCTTTGGTAAGCAAATTATAAATGTCATCATTGTCATCATCTACGACGAATGGGTTTCCATGTTCGCGAAATACGCTGGATAATTTTGTCTCAAATTGTCTCATGTAACTGAGGACAAGCTACTGAATTTTGTTTGCATTACCTTCAAATCTATCCACAAGTTGGATGGTCTTTCTTGATTCAAACATCGTCATCACCTTTGTAACAGTATAATTTAGTTCATTCCGTTTGTCTATACTCTTAGTGATATCATTATGATATGCTTCACCAAGATGGCCCGACACTTCTTTCAGAAATTCCTTCTCATTTGGTTCTGTTGTGAGAACATTTTGAAAGTACAAATTGTACAGCGCAATCAGTGTAATAGTGTGCGCCTCAGTGCTCGATACATATGTTTCCCATTTATAATTTGGGTCACTGTTGTAGGTGAATAGAGCCCTGCTTCTACCCAAGCCTGATCGATTCCGCTGCCTTCTACATATTTTCCAAGTGCGGCCAAGGCAGAGAATACCATATGTAATTCCCCAGGACGAAACAGGAACGTGCGAAAATAGATAACGGATATATACGGGTATCAAACTTGATGAATTCAATGGTCAAAAGCAATAACATGTTCTAGAATATTTAATAAATTGATTTGATATGCTAGTCAATGCTTAAATACACAATTTCGTTGTTGTTGTTGTTTTTGGGCATATGAAAGTATTTTGCAAATATTACGCCGATTGTGTGTGTAATTTAAACCGGATAAACATGTAATAAGCCCTATTTTGCCACATTATTACCCACGTATAAATTTGAATGACATTTATTAATGTCATAATCACTTTCTAAGATGGTAAAGTAACAAAACCAAGTTTGAATGCGTAAAATATCAAAAAAATATTGTTTATAATTTGCGTATTGGTGTTATGGCGGCCATTTTGAAATTGAAAAAATTGTCACCCTATTTTTTCTGAAAGCTTAATCGATCTAAATCATGAATCAAGCGAGAGTATGCTTTTAACAAACAATTTAAACAAAACTTTTTTTAACGACAATCATGCTTCCACTAATGCCTGAAAGGTGATAATTTAGTTAAAAACGATTGTTTCAGCATAAAAACACCAAGGTGCACATCTTCAATATGTGTAGAAGACGTGTGTAAAGATTCAGATCGAATGACAGAACGGTTTCAGAGGAGTTGTGTAAACAAACACTGTACCCTAAATAGAATTGTATACAAAAATGTAGAAAAAATGGCTATGTTTAAAAGGTGACATTTTTGTTAAAAAATATTTTTTCAGCATAAAAACACCAAGATGCACATCTTCAATATGGGTAGAAGACGTGTGTATAGTTTCAGATCGATTGACAGAACGGTTTCAGGTGTACACAAACTCTGTACCATATATAGAATTGAATACCAATATGCAGAAAAAATGGCTAAGGTAAAAAGGTGATATTTTTGTTAAAAAACATTTTTTCGGCATAAAAACACCAATATGCACATCTTCAATATGTGTAGAAAACGTGTGTATAGTTTCAGATCGATGGACTGAACGGTTTCAGAGGAGTTGTGTACACAAACTGTGCACTTTTTCTGTCCGCTCTGTGGTAAAACATAATATGTACATTTTTTTTATTTTTTAAACTGTTGTATAAAAATAAAACAGCGTTAACTATCAATCATTCATATCAAGTTTCGTCGAAATCGGTCCGGCGGTTCGTGAGAAGATTTTTTAAGAATTTGACCTACTTTTCAATGGCGGCGATCTTGGATTAGGCGATGACCTCCATTTTAACAAACATGAAAAGGCTACACCAACAGAGCATACATGTAACTGTGAAGTTTGGCCAATATTGGCCAATTGGCTGACAAGAACACATTTTAAATCTTCATTAAAAAACGACCTTTTGACCTTCCGGCGGCCATCTTGGATGACGTAATCATCTGGTTTCGACAAAAAAATGCTCCAGAGTGATCGTCTCGTCGATACCTTCGCAACATTTACCGATTCTGTGCCGACTATGTTCATTTCCACCATCGAATATACCAGTCCGGTGTATAAAGGTAACCGAACTAGGAAAAGTATGAGTAGCTTCCCTTAGAACAACTTTAGGTGCATCATAAAAATCGGAGGATTTTGTTGGCTTGATGTCACGCTGCTTAGTTTAATCTAAGTTTAATCTAAGCAACGCGATGTCAAATCAAAACAAGGGCATCGTCATCACTAAGCTAATCCCCTCACTGGCAGCCTTGAAAAAAAAACGAACAAAAAACAAACTTTAAGACATTTGCCTTACAAACAAGGTGAACATACGTCCTCAGTAACCTTGACCTTGGGTGGTGGGACACAGAATGAATATATGGATGATTCCCAATAAGCATACAAAGTTTCAAGCAACTCTTGTCACGATTATGGTTAAAGAGATAGTAGGTATCATAAAACTTTAACGCAAATTTGGACAAAAACTTTAACCCAAGCTTCTAAGTCATTTGACCTTGACCTTGGGGCACAGGGGCCGCATGAGTGGGACACAGAATGAATATATGGATGATGACTAATAAGCATTTGAAGTTTCAAGTCAATGTGACTTAGGACTGCAGCTATAAGGTATTTAAAAACTTTTAACACAGATTTCGGACGGATGTCACTGTGATCACTATGTCTCGCTTTCCGCTAGCGGGCTCGACAAAAACTATAATATTCAGCAATGAAATCAGAATAATCATGATCTGATGCCAGGTCCTTGCCACACCAGAATCACTTGCCCCCCTCCAAAAGCAGTAGGATCAGTAATAATCTTACTACTTTTATAATGGGCAATAACCCAATTCAACTCCCAGGTAACAAAAGAGCCAAAGATAAAAACGTACCTGAGGGCCAAAACAGGCAAATCGTGATTCCTATAAAAAGGAACCCCTACCGTTAATTTCCGCCATCGCGTTCGCCCGACCAACCACCACTATTGATGAAGTTTGGAGATGATCCGACTAACGGATAAATCTACGTCCAAAATTATTGACATGAATGTCAAGGTCACGGTCACCTGAATGAGACACTTGGTAGATAGCCATCAATGTGAGAAAGCTATTGATGAAGTTTGGCAAAGAATGCGACTAACAGATCAGGAGGTATGTATAAAATGATTGTCATAAAGGTTAAGGTCACCAAGGTGATGGTCAATCAGTCAAGGTCATCCAAATGACAGTGGGTGGATAGCCATCAATGTGAGAAAGCTATTGATGAAATTTGGTAATGATCAGGGCCCGGTTGTTCAAAACATCCGTTAGCTTAACGGACTGTTAAATCCTTAACATCTATGGTTAAAATCTCTGTTTTAACAGAGATTTTAACCATTCAGTTAAGGATTTAACAGTCCGTTAAGGATTTAACAGTCCGTTAAGCTAACTGGTGGTTTGAACAACCGGGCCCAGACTAACGGATCAAGAGATATGAGAAATTTGGCTATGCCCAAAATTTACGTCCCACAAAGGTTAAAGGTACATACCCATTCAATAGGCACATGTCCTTATAGGAATTAAATAAGTGAATAATTGTGTAACTATTCCACCGGTTCTAAAAATTACGAGTGCCTGCTATACAGATATAATCATTTAGTAATATTTATTTTACTGATAGTGACTTGCGGTGCTATCAGGCTATATTTGCTATTTACAATGTACATGCAAATGAGGCATATTTTTTTTAATTATCTATACTAATTAAATGCGTCACATGAAAACATAATATTGTCAACAGACAAATAAATACAGAAAGTAAATAGTAATGTCTGTCAACATTTTCAGAAACACGGTTATCGCCCTTGCTACATGTATCAGTGTGGAAATTTATGTCTGATATAAAATGTATAATAATGCCAATCAATATGTTGGGTAATGGTGAATGAATGTTTCTTTTGCCAGAAAAATGTATCTACACAATGTACAAAACTCTTCCTCCCTATATTATAACCTACTGAGTGGGCATGTACCTTTTATCAAGTTTGATAATTATCCGACACGGATAAAGAGCTATTGGAAATTTGCCGACGTCCAGGCCAGAATTGTGACCGCTATGTCTCACTTTTCACTATCGTGGGTTAGACAAAAATACTCAGGGAAACGAAAATGTGGCTGTGACTATAGAAATTATGCTTAATATAGGATTTGTGACCAGTGTAGCTCCTATCAAGTCGCATATCCTGTAGCCTGGTAATGATATATGACTGTGTGGATGCACAGCATGATCTGGATCTACACTGGTCACAAAACCCATAAGCCACATGTCTCCAGTCGCATATAAATCTCAAACCCGTTCAAAGGTTACAGTGACACAGTGATTAAGCTCGCGCTCGGGGAAGGGCCATTGCTGCGATTTTGGGGGAAACTGTGTATCACATGCTAAACTGGGAATTTTATATCACATGAAAATGAATTGGTAAGGGAAGATATGAAGGTTCTATTTTTCAACGATTTAATTTTAATCTATGGCACACAATTATCATGATTTAATTTTAATGTATGGCACACAATTATCATGATTATATGTATCTGCAGGACAGGTGAAAAGCAAAAACAATTTATTTTATTAACTTTTTTAATTGGGGTTTCTTTTCCTCTTCGGGTTGGAAAAAGACAGCCCCAACCATTGTGGAAGGGGTCATAATTTGACGACTGGAGGCCCCTAGATTGACCCCAGTTACATCCTACCCAAATATCATTATGTGTACAATTGTTAATAGGTTATTGTAGCTCTGTTATAAATTCAACATTAGACATAAGGTTAATCACAAAGAATAGATATCAATAGCTTACAACATACCATACCGCTGGTGTTGCACCGCGCACCGGCGTAAAATGTTTCACTTCGATATATGAACCGGTTTCCTGACGAGATGCCACTCAGCTCTACTTAAAGAGGTATCGCATGAATGAACTTTTTTGAAATTTTGCGCCAGTTACTTAATACTAGACAAAGTGTGTTTATGCAGTACCTTCTGCATGGAGCTGAATGGGAATTTGTCAGGAATCTAGCACCTATTCCGACTTGAAGCAATTTACGCTGGCGTGGAGTGCATCACCGGTGTATATGGTATGTTGCCAGCTAGTGAGATCTATACATTGTGATTAACCCTTTCACCCCTAAGTAACTGGAATGGCTTTTTATATGTTAATTTTGCAACCAATCCAATTGTCACAAAATGATTTTCAGACTAGTCTATTTATGAAAAGGGGGTGTTTTTGTTTTCAAAAATATGAAAATTACTTGAAAAAGTGCAGATCTTGATGAGATGGCTCGTTACGAGCCGGCTCATCTGGATCTACACGTTTTGTCGAGACCACTATACAGGATGATAGTGTTGAAAGGGTTAAACTAATATTGTATCTTCAAAATTGCACCAGTAATACACAGACACATGTGACAGGAAAGGTGAAACAAAATCCCTCTTAACAATGTTTTTGTAGCTTGCTTAACTCTCTGCATGCTGGGAAATGTGTGGGCTAATAATAGTTTAAAAATAGTAGACGACAATTCATTACATTTTCTTTTATTTCTCCCCGTAAATGTTATGAATATGTGTCCGGAGGACGCAATTCTAATGAAATTCCAAGATATATTTACAGAGAGAAATAAGAAACATACTCATAATTTGTTGGATGTTATTTTCACCTCTAGCATGCAAATTATTGTGCCATATATTTTTAGCACAATTTATGAGAATTACCGGAAGGAAGGAAACTTACATCATGTACATTTGCAACAATTGCAGATCATGATGCCCGTTTCACTAAACTTTGTATGACTAATCTGGAAATTTTAATTGATGGATTTACATTTATTGAGCATAGGCTGCATATGCAGCCTATGCTCAATAAATGTAAATCCAGTAATTGTTTACAAGAAAACAGTGTTAATGTAAAATTTACAGACTATAATTATTTTGCACTTACAAATACAAAGTTTAGTGAAACGGCCCCCTGGTCCTTTTGTAGAGCAGGATTAGTACCGCAGGGCCTAAAAATAGCAGCTTTTACCAGTAGGTCCGGGGGACCGGGACCCAAGAAGAAAAAAAGATAAATGTCCGAGAATTTTTTTGGAAGGTCTGAGAGGATAATTGGTAGAAAAAACGGTAGAAATAATTTTTTTGGAAGGTCCGAGAGGATAATCGGTAGAAAAACGGTACAAATATGTGTTTGTTTTATGTTGAATATTTGTCACTACTAGACTGTATCAACATAAATTGTCTTATAAGACGATAATCAGAAAGGATTTAGCATCGCCACTGAATGATGATCGCATTTTCAATTTGATCACAGGTCCAGCAATAATAATAATAATGCTTGTAAAATATAAAGGTCCTACTTTAAAATTGGCAGGTCCAGGACCTCGGACCAGTGCTATTTTCAGGCCCTGGTACCATGGTTAGAATCTACGGTAGTCATTTAGGTGATGGCTATACAACTACTTTGATGTCTGAATGCTGAAGAACATAGGCCCTGATCAGACTGAGCAAATGCGCCGGCTGTCAGGGGCTAAGCTGCCCACGAACACCGTCCTTTTCTTGGCCAGGGACCAGAGTATAAAAGCTCATGGACAAGGAAAACGAATGTCACTCACTCAACAGCTACTGTCTGTTTCACAAAACCTTCACCAAAGTTTATGGCTATAATAATTGGCTATATACATGTAAACAATGAAATTAAATTTTATCAAAATTTAAGAATGAGCCTTCTTTTTATTTCATAAAATATGTTCAAATATTGATTTTATCACGAAAAATTATTTGTTTATGCTTGGAGGACAAGGAAGCGCAGGAAGAGGCCAAAAAATAAATAAATTTGAAATTGACTCCGAAACCTGGCTAGACAGCTTGGAAATGATCTAACAAAAGTTAAATTTTGAAAATCGGTCCAATATTTCTGAAATCAGAAAATTTACCCCATGTAATTCCCAGACATCTTCAGTCTGGGAAATATTTTTTCAGGTGACGCATTTAATTAGAATAAATAATTAAAACATGTCGTGCCTCATTTGCATATGAAAATAGCCTGCTACCACCATGAGTCACTATAAGTAAAATAAATATAACTAGAAATGTGGCCTTTCGGCACACGAATGCCCCCGCTGGCAGCCAAAGAAAACGAGGCATATTTGATTATAAGCCATTTACCCGAGCGTTAAGGTTTTGAACGCACCAAGTCTGTGACCTTGACCCTGGGCTTAGTGGGGGCGGGACGAATGTGGATTTGTCACAGGGCGGTAGAGGACCATTGTCGCAATGCGTGTGTGAAATGTGAAGCAGATCCGAGCAAGGAAACACAAATTATAAGCCATTTAACTGAATGTTAAGGTTTCAAACGCACCAAGTCTGTAACCTTTACCCTGTGCTTAGCGGGGGCGGGACGAATGTGGATGTGTCACAGGGCGGTAGAGGACCATTGGAGCAATGCGTGTGTGAAATGTGAAGCAGATCCGAGCAAAGACACAGAAATTACAAGCCATTTACCCGAGCGTTAAGGTTTCAAACGCACCAAGTCTGTGACCTTGACCCTGGGCTTAGCGGGGGCGGGACGAATGTGGATTTGTCACAGGGCGGTAGAGGACCATTGGAGCAATGCGTGTGTGAAATGTGAAGCAGATCCGAGCAAGGAAACAGAAATTATAAGCCATACCAGCGTTAAGGTTTCGAACGCACCAAGTCTGTGACCTTGACCCTGGGCTTAGCGGGGTCGGGACAAATGTGGATTTCTCACAGGGCAGTAGAGGACCATTGGAGCAATGCGTGTGTGAAATGTGAAGCAGATCTGAGCAAGGAAACAGAAATTATAAGCCATTTACCCAGCGTTAAGGTTTCGAACGCACCAAGTCTGTGACCTTGATCCTGGGCTTAGCGGGGGCGGGATGAATGTGAATTTGTCACAGGGCGGTAGAGGACCATTGGAGCAATGCGTGTGTGAAATGTGAAGCAGATCCGAGCAAGGAAACAGAAATTATAAGGCATTTACCCACCGTTAAGGTTTCGAACGCACCAAGTCTGTGACCTTGAACCTGGGCTTAGCGGGGGCGGGACGAATGTGGATTTGTCACAGGGCGGTAGAGGACCATTGGAGCAATGCGTGTGTGAAATGTCAAGCAGATCCGAGCAAGGAAACAGAAATTATAAGCCATTTACCCGAGCGTTAAGGTTTCGGGACGTACGTACGTTACGTACGTACGGACGCCGGTAACACTATATGCCCCCCTCACCATTCGGTGGCGGGGGCATAACTAAATGATTATATCTGTATAGCACTCGTAATATGTAGAACTGGTGGAATAGTGAAACAATTATACACTTATTTAATTCCTATGAAGAACATTTTGTGCCGACTGAGTGGGCATGTACCTTTAAATTTTGATGGTTTTTGCATAGTTTATACCGGTATGTATAAACGTAAAATTTGGACAGGTTTCGTGAAACAGAAAATAGGGGTGTATGGAGACAGTATTTCAGATTCATGTGTTATGAAAATTTAAAGAATGTTAACACATCACAGGTCACATATCAAATCTGCATTTGGTCCAAAAGAATTCATTGTCACACTTTCACATACTTTACAAGTGCTTAATAACCCTGGGCCGCTGCTTCCTTTTCTTTCGCCTTTTTGATTGCCTTTTTCTGCTTCTTAATATCCTCCATAAACACTTCAACGTCAATGTTCTTCAAAAACTTTGTGATTATTCCGTAGCCGATGGTTTGCCCGCTGTCTCTCAGTGTAAAGCGGTCGCCCACTTGCATGGCCATTTTACGCTGCAACGTGAACCTGACGTTGGTGTCTTCACCTGGCATCAGCATCTCTTTATCAGGTAGCTCGAGTGTAACAGGGCCCGTGAACGATTTGTTGTACATTACACTTTGCGAGTATGGCACGTACGGCTTTGCTCGGCCACCTTCTTCCTTGGATAGAAGATACACCTGCGCCTCAATTTTATTGTGCAAGTCCTTAAACAGTCCCGGTTTCGCAACAACCATACCACGTCGCAAATCGGTCTTCTTAACACCCTTTATCAACGCTCCGAGCTGGTCACCCGCCTCAGCCTTATCAAGCAGCTGCTTAAACATCTCAATACTTGTTATCTGGGTTTTTATTTTCCGATCATAACCCAGGACTTCGCAATCGTCGCCCTTCTTAATAATCCCTTGCTCGAGTTTCCCAGTAACAACCTGTCCACGACCCGATATGGTCATCACTGTCTCAATAGGGAAAAAGAACGGTTTGTCGAGATCCCGGTCCGGCTGAGGTAAATGCTCATCTATGCAGTTGATCAGTTCTTTAACTCGCTTGGTGCCGAGCTCTTCATCGGTACCATCCAACGCCTTCAATGCTGACCCAACAACGAACGGGGCATTGTCACCATCAAACCCCATCTCGGTGAGCAGTTCCCGCACCTCCATTTCAACGAGTTCAATCATTTCGTCGTCGGCAGCATCAGCTTTGTTGATGAAAACGACCGTATTCTTGATGCCGATCTGTTTGGCGAGGAGCAAGTGTTCCCGTGTCTGGGGCATAGCCCCATCAGTCGCAGCCACAACTAGAATACAGCCATCCATCTGGGCAGTGCCTGAAATGTAGAGAAAGGTAACACAGAGCTCCAGATAAGTTTTGTATCTAAAGAGTATTATACTCACAGATTTTAAATTCAATGCATATTTTACTTTTACAAGTGTATTATTGATTTTCTTCCTTATTATAATAAATATAAATAGGGAACAATGATAAAAAACAAATTTAAATCACTTATTTGAGCTGCAAAAAGCAAACTCACTGTTGCTTTTTGCAGCTCAACTAAGTAATCTTCAACTTTATAACAGTATTTTCACTACTCAATTTGGAAACCAATGCACATTTTCACATTGGCACTCATTCAATGCTGTCTTACTACCGTTATATACCCCAGCAGAATCATCCATACAACGTTACGCTGCTCACAACATGGAGAAATGGGGTTAAATGTAACGCTGTGTATGGACTATACAGGAGTATTCTGCAGAGTTACTTCCAGCAACTAAATAAATGTACTTGTCATACTGGCATTTATCTCTATTGATGAATAGGTCAAGTGAGAATAAGATCTGATTCAGTAAACTGCAGGGGAAAGCTATGGATGGCACCATAACTCCGCTACGGACGTTACCAGACAGACTATTTTGTTTAATATGTAAAACAAGATACCGGTAGGCTTAAAATTTGCTACAGTACGTACAAAGAAATGTAGAAATATTGTTTCTAGCTGCTAATCAACAGCATAAATCCCTATCACACTGCAAACAGTGATTGCTTTTTGCAACTCAAATTGCAAATGAATTTTCAACTTTATTTAGAGCATGTTTACTTCGGACTTCTGATTTTAGTCTCACTTTTGATAATCAATGCGTATTCTAAAATAAGTGCATAAAATACGCACCTTACCTGGAGCTCTAGCGATTGGTTGGCTAATGAAAAATGACGTCAGTCTCCAGTATCCAACCAAACCACTGTGTGCACGTGATAGAAACATTTTCCAAGATGGCGGCTAATATTTATTGATAATCAGGAAGTGAATTTGTTTGATTTTAGAAAGTAAATTTAGATTAGTGTGAAGCATTTTGGTACAGTTTACACTAGAAATCTTTGAGATTTATGTTAAGTATTAGCAACTGTAAAATCTATGGCGAAAACCAATTCCAAACAGCGGTTTCGACACGCTGTAACATGTTGTATAGGCGAGTCAGCCAATACACGATCTTGTGCGATTTTTGTACATTACAACAGTGGCAAATGCCAGTTCTACCTTCGAAGATGTATATAGTTTATACACCAGGCACATTTTAAATGTTTTGTATAGTGTTTAGAACGGTGTTTCATGTAGAGTAAGTGTACCTGGATTCGCCTCAAATCTTTACTTGTTTGACGACTGTTGTTGTACAGTTTCTGAATTGTGTAAACACATCTGAAAACACTTGTCTTCAGAAAACCGCATAAATGATCAAACAGGTAAAATATTAGAGTGTGAGAAGCCAGGTACACTTACTCCATGTACAATCAATAATTGGCCATCCAAGACACGCTAGAAACACATGTGATCAGCACTACACAATGGCTAGTTTTGATACTGATGGGTAAGCCTAGATTAAACTAGATTTGTCAGTAAGCGGGGGCTTACGGAATACCCCCCCCCCCCCCACCCCCCCCCCCCCCCCCGCGTCAGCCCTGACCTAGAATGAATTCCAGCTCGCATACTATCATTTTGAGATAAAAGACTATGTCAGCACATATGGAGAGTGCGATGGTGGTTCCAGTTGAAACAAGAGCTGTAGGAGAACAGCATAGCTCGACTACGAGGGTTGTCGATGTACACATAGCTTGACAAACAAGGTGGCCGCGGCCTGCATAAAAACCTTAACCAAGGTTGACTAAAAACCTTAACCAAGGGAAATTAAGTAAGTAATTCAAGGTTAAATGTAGGTCAATGTGGCCGCGGCCTGCATAAAAACCTTAACCAAGGTTGACTAAAAACCTTAACGAAGGGAAATTAAGTAAGTAATTCAAGGTTAAATGTAGGTCAATGTCAGATATAGGTCAGGAGTTATTGATGTACATCACTAGGAGATGAAGTTTTCCAAGTATGGTTGCTGTAGGCCCAGGAATATTCCATATACAAGCTTGACTAAAAACCTTAACCAAGGAGAATTAAGTAAGTAACTCAAGAGGAAATGTAGGTCAAGGTCAAATATAGATCAGGGGTTATTGATGTACATCGCTATGAGAAAAGGTTGTCCAAGTATGGTGTTAGTATGCACAGTAGTATTCCATGTACAAGCTTGACTAAAAACCTTAACCAAGGGGAATTAACTAAGTAATTCAAAGTTAAATGTAGGTCAAGGTCAAATATAGGTCAGTGGTTGTTGATGTACATCATTAGGAGATGAAGTTGTCCAAGTATGGTGGGTGTAGGGCCAGGAATATTCCATATACAAGCTACACTAAAAACCTTAAACAAGGGGAATTAACTAAGTAATTGAAGAGGAAATGTAGGTCAATGTCAAATATAGATCCGGGGTTATTGATGTACATCCCAATGAGAAAAGGTTGTCCAAGTATGGTGTCTGTATGCACACTAGTATTCCATGTACAAGCTTGACCAAAAACCTTAACCAAGGTTGACTAAAAACCTTAACCAAGGGGAATTAACTAAGTAATTCAAGGTTAAATGTAGGTCAAGGTCAAATATAGGTCAGGGGTTGTTGATGTACATCACTAGGAGATGAAGTTGTCCAAGTATGGTGGGTGTAGGGCCAGGAGTATTCCATATACAAGCTTGACTAAAAACCTTAACCAAGGGGAATTAACTAAGTAATTCAAAGTTAAATGTAGGTCAAGGTCAAATATAGGTCAGTGGTTGTTGATGTACATCATTAGGAGATGAAGTTGTCCAAGTATGGTGGGTGTAGGGCCAGGAATATTCCATATACAAGCTACACTAAAAACCTTAAACAAGGGGAATTAACTAAGTAATTGAAGAGGAAATGTAGGTCAATGTCAAATATAGATCCGGGGTTATTGATGTACATCCCAATGAGAAAAGGTTGTCCAAGTATGGTGTCTGTATGCACACTAGTATTCCATGTACAAGCTTGACCAAAAACCTTAACCAAGGTTGACTAAAAACCTTAACCAAGGGGAATTAACTAAGTAATTCAAGGTTAAATGTAGGTCAAGGTCAAATATAGGTCAAGGGTTGTTGATGTACATCACTAGGAGATGAAGTTGTCCAAGTATGGTGGGTGTAGGGCCAGGAGTATTCCATATACAAGCTTGACTAACCTTAACCAAGGGGAATTAACTAAGTAATTCAAGAGGAAATGTAGGTCAAGGTCAAATATAGATCAGGGGTTATTGATGTACATCCCTATGAGAAAAGGTTGTCCAAGTATGGTGTCTGTATGCACAATAGTATTCCATGTACAAGCTTGACTAAAAACCTTAACCAAGGTGACTAAAAAACCTTAACAATGGGGAATTAACTAAGTAATTCAAGGTTAAATGTAGGTGAAGGTCAAATATAGGTCAGTGGTTGTTGATGTACATCTACTAGGAGATGAAGTTGTCCAAGTATGGTGGTGTAAGGACAGGAATAATTCCATATACAAGAACTTGACTAAAAACCTTAACCAAGGGGAATTAACTAATGTAATTCAAGAGGAAATGTAGGTCAAGGTCAAATATAGATCAGGGGTTATTGATGTACATCGCTATGAGAAAAGGTTGTCCAAGTATGGTGTCTGTATGCACAATAGTATTCCATGTACAAGCTTGACTAAAAACCTTAACCAATGGGGAATTAACTAAATAATTCAAGAGGAAATGAGGTCAATGGTCAATATAGATCAGGGGTTATTGATGTACATCGCTATGAGAAAAGGTTGTCCTATGTATGGTGTCTGTATGCACAATAGTATTCCATCTACAAGCTTGACTAAAAACCTTAACCAAGGTTGACTAAAAACCTTACCAAGGGGAATTAAGTAAGTAATTCAAGAGGAAATGTAGGTCAAGGTCATATAGATCAGGGGTATTGATGTACATCGCTATGAGAAAAGGTTGTCAAGTATGGTGTCTGTATGCACAATAGTATTCCATGTACAAGCTTGACTAAAAACCTTAACCAAGGGGAATTAACTAAGTAATTAAAGAGGAAATGTAGGTCAAGGTCAAATATAGATCAGGGGTTATTGATGTACATCATTAGGAGATGAAGTTGTGCAAGTATGGTGGGTGTAGGGCCAGTAGTATTCCATATACAAGGTTGACTAAAAACCGTAACCAAGGCGTGACGGTGACGCCGACGCCGGGGTGACAACATAAGCTCTACTTATTCTTCGAATAGTCCAGCTAAAAAGCAAACTAGACATTCTAAGTCCGTGACCTTGACCCCTGGCATAAATGGGGGTTGTAGGTTTGTTGCAGAATGATGTATGAGTGTCAGAGAAGGGCCGGGTAAAATATCACTGCATTCCGCAAAGGGAAAGAGAAGTACGTTATAAGGAAATTTACATTTGTTAAGTTTTAGTTTTTTTCTAAGCTTATAAGTCCGTGACCTTGAGCCCTGGCATAAATGGGGGTCGTAGGTTTGTTGCAGAATGATGTATGAGTGTCAGAGAAGGGGTGGGTAAAATATGAAAGATTTCCGCAAAGGGAAAGAGAAGTTAAACGGAAATTTACAATTGTTAAGTTTTCTTTTTTTTCTAAGTTTCTAAGTCCGTGACCTTGATAGTGCTATTGGCAAAAAGTTTTGATCCCGGTCTGCGAAATTAGCCGGGTGCCCGATGCCCGAGATGGACGTATAAATTTTCCAATCTCACATGCCCGACGGGCACCTGTTTTAAAAACGCATAAACGTAATAAAACTTGACAGTAGACATGTTTTTCTAAATTCTTTAAAATTACGAATTGTTTACACCGGAGTCTAGAAGCGGACAGGTGCAAATTCACATTTTCGCTTCCTGACATCTCGGCCCTATGTGACGAGTCGGCCGATCGATACCTCGGGTGCGGGTCAAAATGTACCCGATACCTTGCCCCCCCCCCCCCCCCCCACGGTATGACTAGAAACAGGGAGGACCGGAAAGGAGAGATTTCTGTTACTACAAGCCTATGACGAATTGGCAATGTGCGCCGACGTAATTACTGATCATGTTTTAATTAGAGATTGGCGAGCATTGTAAACCATGGTCAGAATACGCGAATCCACTGCCTGGTCTGGCCGCTAATGCAATAAGCCGGGATTTGTCGGAGACCCAATTCACATAAACACGTTTGTTGTGTCACTTTAGACTGGTTCCCGGTAGTATTGTTTCGCTATGCTGCGCATCTGACAGGGTACCAGTCTAGTGTGGACTACGTGACTGACTTTAGCTTTGATATGGCCTTGTGCCTCGTGGTGTGAAATTTACACTTAGTAATACTTGACAAGCGCAGTGTGTTTGAAGTCTTAGTCTTGTCACTGTAGACGAATCAGCATTGCCAACTAATGATGGAGTTTTAGGACTTACGCGGAATTGCATTTTGCCTATTGGAATACACGACACAGAATACATATCGGGAATTACCGTTAATGGCGTTATGCAATATTTTTCATGGAAAATGTTTAATGTCGCCAAAATGACACTGACCATATCAGGCAAGGTAAATGTTTTCAAAAGTGCGTTGTGTCAATGTATGCGAATGTAATCAATGACTAATTGGATACGACCAGTTTCAATTCAAATGATAGCGGCCAGAAAGGAACGAAAGGAAAATAGCGATTGTGGTGCTATTTTTTTTTTGCCGCTGTTCACATACAAAAATGTCGTGTGGGAATGAAAATAGCTGGCCGCTGTTCGCAGTTCGGGGTGGTGTTTATTCCAAGGTCTTATAAACAAAATTGGACGGGGGTTTTTTAACTGGCCGTTGTGGACAGGTGGTCGCTATTCCCAGGTGGTCGTTAGCACAGGTTTAACTGTATATATATTTAAATTAATTAATTTAAAACATTATATACTCAATGTATTTTAATGTTAGTAATACAGGGATCATTTTACAAGTTCTCTCCCTAAATTGTCCGACTTATTTTGAGTTGAGGGAGAAGTAGTTTTTCAGTATATAAAACATAAAGTATTTTTACTCATACGGCCATATAAGTATTACTAATAAATGCATGATATACCACTTTATGTTAGTTACATATACTACTATAATTTAACCGCCAATAAGCAGGTAAAATTCTGCAAATATATGGGCACCTAGAAGTTCATTCGGGCAAGAAAATTTTTCAAGCCCAGGGCAAGTGTCTCAAAATGTTTTTCATGAAGACAGATTCAGATGAGCCGGCTCGTGACGAGCCCTCTCATCAGGATCTGCACTTTTTGCAAGTAATTTTCATAATTTTGAGATGATTGGAATGGGTTGCAAAATTAACATATCAAAATCCATTCCAGTTATTTAGGGGTGCAATGGTTAATCTGCCGAGGTCTGTCCGTGAATGTGCAAACAATGTTTAGCCCTTCGCGCCGTCGATAACGCATCCCCCTAAATTACTTCCTGCGTACGGGCCTGGAACGATTCATTTTATAGACGTTATGACCATTACCTGTGATCATGTTCTTTATGTAATCAGCATGCCCTGGGCAATCAACGTGGCCATAGTGCCGTTTCTCAGTTTCATAACTGACGACAGTGGCATTAATGGTTATTCCTCTGCTTTTCTCCTCTGGGGTTCTATCTATATCTTCATATTTCATGTACTGGGCTTTCTTTTCATCAGCCAAAACACGGGTGATTGCGGACGTCAAGGTTGTTTTGCCATGATCAACGTGACCTATGGTGCCAATGTTAATGTGGGGTTTGTTTCGCACAAACTTCGGCCTGGCGGTCGAAACACCCGGAGGTCCTGGTGGCCCAGCCATGAGAATGCAATGGGACGTGGAGAAACATTTGCAAGCATCGTATCTCAGGTAGTCGCTTGATATTCTCCCGAAAATGGTACATTTCTGTATGTCAAAGACTTTTCGAGCAAGCGCCGCCATCTTGACCATGCTGTTTGTTAACCATGCAAGCTGGTTTTTGATTGGTCTATTGAAAAATGTATGCCCAATGAAAGTTAACTTAAGAAACAGCTGCATTACTTTTATTATCTTCATGTTCATTGGACTATCGCCAGAAGTGCTAGCCAATTCAAATCTGTGTTAGAAAACGAGCCGGTTAATTACAACAACAACAACAATTTTTGTCACATTTTACCATTTTTTCAGTAAAAAACACAGAATGGCGTTGACATCAGCTACCGGAATTCCTCCTAAAACGTGGCAACCGCCGCTCATTACTCTAGAAACAACGTAAATGCTTTAAAATATATTGTCACTTCCGTTAATCTTCTGACTAATGTAATTAACCCCACCAACTCCAATTACAAAGCAAAAAGCGAGTGGGTGGGGTAAGACAAAAACAATTCATCTTAAAATTATAACTTCAGAAATTGGTCTTATTGCTCATACAGGCACTCCTGCAGCGTGATAGGTTATGCCGTTGGTTGGCAGCTAGAAGCAATTTGTTGTTGTTTATCGAATTTAAAGGTACATGCCCACGCAGCAGGTTGCACTGTATGGCCGTGACGCCAGTTTTCGGGGTAGTCGGAGTTTTCGGGGTATTCACATATTTTTTAATTTGTAGACATGTGTAGCCGCGATGTGCTTTACGTCAGGTGATTAAAATAAGCATGATATTACCTATATTAAGTTCTTAAGGATGCCACCAAATCCAGTGTTTTGACTAAATACTGGTAATTTTTGCCATTTAGGTCATTTTGTTCACGAACCTACCGTGATTTTCGTGATTTTCTGCGTCCGCCATTAATCTGCTCTTTAATATTGTTAAAATCATAATCAATAGAACAGTTTCAAGTTTTCCTTCACTGTGCCTCATTCATCTGCGAGATGATATAACATCAATGAAAACTCGGGACGAATTAGCAAATTTATTGACACTTTCAGAACATACCCCGAAATCTCCAACCATAAGTCAATATTGAAGATGGCTGACTCGTGTGTTGCTAAACGCGCTAACGCGAATTTTAATCAAACAACAATCTTATTTTGAATGCAAGAAACATTGAAAGAAATGTTTATCATTCTATTGAACTGACAATTTAGCTCATATGTTATGTTTTATAAAAATCGCTAGTTGATGAACTTGTTAATACCCCGAAAACTAGACCCACCATCATACTACTATTTTTCATTTTCTGTCATGCCTTATATGAGCCATTTGTCTACCCACTAACGAGTTATTTTTAATTACGGCGCGTATTAATTGGTGTTAAATCGCATTGTATATGCCGCGACCAGAAAGGGTATTTTCCGACCTCGTGCTATTTTTACCAATACGCGTCACGTGACACGGTCAATCATATCACATATTTGACATGCGCAGTGAAGTATCGGGAAGTTGAGAAGAAAAATCTCTGTTCGAGTCCAAATCTAAATCTCTTTCCATTTGGTGATCTGGTCGCCAATATTAACCACTCTCTCTATGTACTGCCTGTCACTCAGACATTTCGCCTTTTTTTTTTGGCCGACGCCTTTTCATACAATTTCCGTCCTGGACGTTTCGACATGTTGATATTCTTGTTTACATATTGGGAAGCCTACTGGCGCACGTAGTATACTGCGCATGCGCACCGCAAGCCGTGATGTGAAAGTCGTCGTCCCCGCACATTATTAAAATAGACTGTTACCGCCGCACGTCGCTAACAGTAAATTGATAATTAATAAATGATTATATTTGTATAGCGGGCACTCGTAAATTTTAGAACTAGTGGAATAGTGACATAATTATACACTTATTTAATTCCTGTAAATAACATTTTGTGCCTACTGCGTGGGCATGTACCTTTAAGGGTTTCCCCCGACACGGTGGCAGGGATTACCCGCGGATCTCTCCGCAAAGTTTGCTGTGTTCCTGGGTAGAACCAGTACTAGCCAGGGCTCCTGGTGAGAAACCAGTATGCCCTTTCCTTACTGTGGCCCGTTGTGGCCAGTATGTGTGTGTGTGTGTGTACATGTGTTTGTCAGGCTTTTCGTTGCATCAGGCTGATCATACCTGGACTATAGTTTTGAACTTTGTAACAGGCTTTCGTGACATCCTACTACCATAAGGGTGTCGGCTTATTATGCCTGGGTGGATTTAGTTGATTTTTACGTGTGATCAGTGCATGTCTATGTGACCTATTTGTGTCCTAAGTAGACCTGCGGGATGTGCTCATGTGGGGCTTGGGACTTGAGGGAGACATATACCCAGCGAGAGTAGCAAGCAATGGACCTTTATTTAGTTGTTGTTGTTGTTGGCAGGAGGCGCAGTGGCGTCGTCACGGGTCGGGCCTGGACTGGGTGCTGTGTTTGTAGACGATGTTGGACTAGAAGCAATATTTCTACATTCCTTTTTAAAGGCCCAACAATCATTGCCCTGGTACCAAATTTAGAAGGAGGGGCATATCCAATTACTGATAGAGTCCCTAACCTGTCAGTTATCCACTGGCTTTATAAATATAATACATAAACAGCAGCACATGTTTGTCGTCTGCTCCCAATGAAGAACAGTGAGGGGGGCTGCTGGATAGCCAGTGTAGGTTTTTCTGTACTGACCAGTATCTAGATATATGGTATGTAGGTTTATCAAGATTGTGGTGCCATAAAACACACACATGAGACGGTGTATACCAGTCCATCTAATAGTATTTGTATGTTTTATTTGTGCAGGAAAATGAGAATTTACTAAAAGTGTTAAAAATTATAATATATCTTGCTGCTAACTATTTCAAAGCAATTAGTATTTTGATGCTATTATAGAAATAGAAGGACACCTTTCCATGTATCACACAATGACACAATGGGACTTATTGAGTGTTTGATCAGTTTAACGCGCATTCAGATAGCACATAACTACCACAGATGCAGTTTACATCATTAATTAGAGCCATCATGAATGACCACCAAACTAAACAATGTAGATCCTGATGAGGCTGTGAGGAGGCACCAGCTGATCCGGGGATATGTATGTTGTAACGTGTCCACGTGTCCGTTACTTAAGCGGCCCTCACAAATCGGTCGCGACACCCGCGTGACTCCTAAAACAGGCCAAAAAGGGCATTTTCGTGAGGCGTCCAGCTGCACGCTGTCCAATTTCTACGGGCTCCGCTGCGATTTTTAGGGGTCGCCCGAACCCCGCGTGCGTGATTTTAGGTCGTGGCAAGCCCGTAGACACGTCGCTAGGGACCCGGCTGGCGGCTGCCGGAAACCGACCGGTGATCTGGCGGCCTCCTGAAGATTTTGACAAAAATTATTGGAAAAAAAATCCGCTGGGCACCGTGGGATTTTCATGGCCACCCTACGATAGCCTCACGGATCCCGGGCGATTTGTACAACATTGGCCGGGCGCCCCGCTGGTCCCGACCAGCCCCCCGGCGGTTTCTAAACGGCCCCCAAGCGGGCCCCAACTGCCACCCCAATATTTGGGCCCTGGAATATATATGGTCCCTGGATTTGGCATTTCATTCAACGTCTCTCTCAGTGCTGTAGCCGTCTTTTTAGTGCCATTTCTGAACCTAGACATCGCTGTTTTTTGACAGTATGGCGCAACGACAACTCTTCCCTTCGGAACGGCTCCGACGTGCGCACATTGCAGAACTGCGGATGCGTCTGGACCGGCTGCACCAATCATCCATCAATCAATCGCCAGTCGTCCGGCCGGCCTACCGATCTGTTCTTTCATCAGCCGGCGCTCGCCACATTATCTAGCGACGTCCGGCCGTCGCTCTGGCGGGCGCACTGTCTCCACTGCGATCCAATGTTCAAAGAGCACCGCCCGGGCCCCATATAATATGTGAGGACACATTTCGCAGACATGAAATTCGCCCGATTCATCCATGGGCTCTAAATCCCCCGGCGACTCCTGCTATTAGATATGTGAGGGCCGCTTTAGAGTGTGTCACCTACATATAGTGAAACCTATATTGTACTTCTGGACCTGAACAAGGTTCCTATCTCCGATGTATTTTGTAAGTACATGTACAATGTAGTAACCAATATATCAGAATATGTGTTTGTAATAAGTCGGTATTTGATAAAAATGTGTAACTGTGTCGTGTCATTCCACAGATAACCCCGTCCCAGTTAGACTGCATTGTTACAGATACACTGTATAATATATGCTGACAGCTAATTAGAAACCAGTGTTGAAATAACCAAACTGGTATGTGTTAGGATACAGGAAATAAAGTTGCTAGCAAATGTGAATTCATGCAGTGATGTAAATTCCAGACCAGATTGCACATACATGCTGTTTTGTGAATGTGCATACTAACCAGAGTTTATGCTGTTTATAATCAGTATATACATGTACTGCATTTTCACAGCCACTGTATCAAGTTTCTATGCGAGACATTTCTGTTGCTGGTCTATTAAACAATGGTTTTGTTTCATTCACTTTGTTATGTGCATACCAGACACATATTTAAGTCAAAGTTGTGTGGCTGGCACACTGTCTGATGTTGACCATACAGGCAGTTATAGCTGTTAGCGTTATCACTAAACACGTGGGGTTGTTTACAATGTCGGGTCATGAACTCAGCTCTATGAATGAATTACATACGTAACAGCTATGCTCTGCCCAGCAAGTTTGAATCAGTTGTCAGTTGAGTACATTGTATTACTTCAAAAGCACATTTACATTTATTTTCTTAAATCCAAATTTTTCTAAGCCTTTCAGAGTTGTATATTATCTATGTCTGTGTGAAATGTTGTAATTATTTGTTTAGTGGTATTTCTAAAATATCTGAAAATGTGTCCCTGAAGTGAAGCATTCATAAAATTATCAAAAAGCCTGCCCAGCGCCATCTGGTGGCTTTTATAACCCAGTTGGGCCTTTAAGCCTATCTTGTTTTACATAACTCCTGAAATACTCTCAGTCTGGTAACGTTCGTAGCGGAGTTACGGTGCCATCCATATCTTTCCTCTGCAGTTTAGTGAATCAGATCCGATTCTCACTTGAACTTTGACCCTAAATGATACTCTTTTGTGTTGATGGGCCGTTAAGCGCCATTCCATTCTCACTTGAACTATTCACCAATAGAGGTAAATGCCAGTATCACAAGTATTTAGTTGCGGGAAGTAACTCTGCAGAATACTCCTGTATAGTCCGTACACAGCGTTACGGTAAGCCCCACGGCAACGTATATTAATTACAAATCTCCTAAGGTCACCTTTCTCAACTGGGGCCCATGTAACTCACTAGACGTTTGTTTCAGAATGGGACCACTGGTTGTGGAACTATATTGGAAACATGCCCCAAACACATGCCGGAACTTCGCTGAGCTGGCTCGACGTGGCTACTACAATGGCGTCAAGTTCCACAGAATAATTAAAGATTTCATGATACAAGGAGGTGACCCAACAGGGACAGGTTAGTGCAGTGTAATAAATGGACGTTCAGGTCTACCAACACATTTTACTGAAAAGTCCAGAGAATTGTATAATAGTGTGATTCCCCAGGATTAAAAAGGGGCATGGTAAGGCTAGAAAAAAGGGCAGATTTAGCGTGGAAAACTTTGAAAAAGGGGCGCATTCAGCACACAAACATAGTAGTATATAGGGAGTCAAAATGATACCACCTACGGTGATATCATTTATAACCCTCTATTCTACCCCCACCACCCCCGAAAAATCAAAAATTGGTTAACGAGGAAATTGTCTCCCGACAGCAAATTTATGAATTTTTGAGAAAATAATTTTGAAAAAAGGGAGTCAAAATGAGTCCCAATTATATTGGAAATTGAACAGAAAAAAACAATACCAATTATTAGAGAAAATGGATAATAAAATACAATTGGAATTGAAAGCTTATAATGCCTGTGTCGAAGAAGTTTACGAAGAATACGGGGGTTATAGTCCTATATATAAATTCTATAAAATGAAAACACTAGGCGATATCGAATAGGTACATGAAATATCAGCGTAATTTATTACGCTCCGATAAAAACGTTGCATTTACAATATTATACCGGCAATTATGTGAACTATACAAGAAGCAAATACAAACATTAAGACGGATAATGCGTATCGGATATAAAACTAAGGTGTATTATATAAAATTGTTAAAACCCAACGATTCGTTTACGAATATACATTTCTACGATATCGCTCCCCCATATTTATTGCTCGCTTTGGCACCGAACGAATATTCATAGAGCCCCTCATTCAATGGGCCCCGCTTCTCAGCCCAAACTGTGATGACACGTTTTTGCGTTTTCAATGTTTCCACCAATCCGGCAAGCCCCCCGATAGAGGTATGGGCCTCAGCACGAAGGTCTCCTCAAGCGCTTTGGTCGCGGCTCTACGAACACGTTTCAGTTTTTCGGTTATTTTTCCATCTAGTTCAGTAAGTGCTGTTTCTCTGTTGAGAGAGTCTTCTGAGCGCAACACCCTATATATCAGTCCGTAAGGGCCGCCTGGTGGTCTTCTCAGGCTTTCTCAACCCCCAACCGGGCCTCTTTTCGAAATTCTGTTATTTTCCCATCTAGTTCAGTAAGTGCTGCTTCTCTGTTGAGAGAGTCTTCTGAGCGAAACACCCTATAAGCCTCCATAAGGGCCGCCTGGTGGTCTTTTTGGAGTCCCTCAACCCCCAACCTGGTCTCTTTTTGAAATTCTGTTATTTTTTCGTCTAGTTTAGTAAGTGCTGCTTCTCTGATGAGAGAGTCCTCTTCGCGCAACACCTTATAAGTCTCCGTAAGGGCCGCCTGGTATTTCTCAACCCCCAACCGGGCCTCTTTTTGAAATTCTGTTATTTTTCTGTCTAGTTCAGTAAGTGTTGCTTCTCTGATGAGAGAGTCCTCTTCGCGCAACACCCCATACGCCTCCGTAAGGTCCGCCTGGCGGTCTGTTCGGACTTTCTCAATACCCGTTCGGACTTCATCAAGATCCAACCGGGTCTCTTTTCGAAATTTGGTTATTTGTTTTCCTAGTTCGATAAGTGCCGCTTCTCTGATGAGAGTGTCCTCTGAGCGCAACATCCCATACGCCTCCGTAAGGTCCGCCTGGTGGTCTTCTCGGGCTTTCTCAATCCCCAACCGGGCCTCTTTTTGAAATTTGGTTATTTTTTTACCTAGTTCGTTTAGTTCCGTTTCTCTGATGAGAGAGTCCTTTGAGCGCTACATCCCATATGCCTCTGTAAGGTCCGCCTGGTGGTCTTCTCGGGCTTTCTCAACCCCCAACCGGGCCTCTTTTTGAAATTTGGTTATTTTTTTACCTAGTTCATTTAGTTCCGTTTCTCTGATGAGAGAGTCCTCTGAGCGCAACACCTTATAAGCCGCCTGATCTTTCTCAATATCCTTTCGGACTCCCTCAATTTGTGCAGTCGCCGTCAGCACTTCTACTCTAACATCTGATATACTCCTGTGAATCCCGTTTGTGACCTTCGATATAGTTTTATTTATCAGGGCCTTGGTTTTTCCAATAGTTAAAAAGTCGCCCTCTGTCGGGATGAATCCCCCTTCTGCCGGTTCCAAATTCTTTGAATTTGTCACCCAATCGGAAGAACTACCTGGTCCGTATATACTCATAATAAAATTAAATTATAATATTGGGGCACCTATTCTCAATTGGAAATTTCGAGAACTACCGAAATCGGGTAATAGTTATTCAACTTTCTCGCTTGATCATCGAGAATAGAGACCGTAAATTCGTGGATGTGTCCCGTTTCCAAAACTTTCATCTCGGGGTGTGGGAAGTCTAAGGTCACCGTACAGTCGCTGGCTTGCACGGTTTTCAGTAATGTGCTGGGGGATCCGTCTACCGTGTTGTACGACGTGTTCACCTGATCCAGGTGCACCCTGAGAATTTTCGTGAAGGCGAAGTCCACCGGGTTATCACCGACGTACTCACCCTGGGTAAACACTCCTTTATTTACGGAGTATGTCTCTCTAAAACCGAGTTGAATACCCAACCCCGGGGAGACCACTACCTTATTATCAGGGCTGATGGTCATTGTTGCGAGCCCGGTAGCCTTCGATACTGTGAGGTTGATTATACCGTCAAGCTCTGAGTTGACCAAATCTTTGAGCTGTCTTATTCCCCACAGTCCGTGAGGCAGCTTTACACCTAATTGTTGTTCATCCTTCACATAGTAAAACCCTTCACTCTTTCCCACATTCTGCCACCCGACCGTGAAGGTGATTGATCTGAGGCCCACCCGGCGTTTTCCGCAGCAGTTGTCGATTGATTTTTGAAGTTCACAACTCTCTTTTTGAACATTAGTGATAGTAGCAAACATAATAATATCTTTCAATGGATACCAAAGCACTTAGCTTTAATTCTAATGCAAACTATAAAGTTGGTGGTGTATACACTCAAAAGAACACCATTGGTGAGCTTGTGCACCCCCAAATAAGAGTCAGTTTGGGCCTGGGTTTCGACACCAATTTCCCTAACATGTTTGAAAAGTACAGACTTCCTAAAACCATTACACAGGATGTCATAACAAACTGGAACAACAACCCTATGCAGTTCTGGCAGAACCAACTAAATTTTGCCGTGTGGTGTGCCACAACCGGGTGTGGTGTCTCTTTCAAAGACCACATAAAAGCCAATAACACCATGCTGAGCAGTAGCTTCTACAACTTTAATGTGTATTATACTATTAGGAGGATTATCAAAGAACTAGGTATTCCACTACCTCAAGACGACGGCTGGAACACCATTTCCAACACATACGACCGTAGGGCGTTCGAAAGACTGTAACGAATTTAACGTTTCCAAAGATTCTGATTGGAGACAAAAAGTATACCCGAACAGCAACAGCCTTGGCACCGTTCATTTTAGGGGTCTAGAGCACGGGACATACTATGTCAGAACGAAACCTGCTTTTACAGGGTTGGCGGTCGGGGGTTATACTCCGAGTTACCCAACACCACCACCATTCAGAAACACGGTAAATTGGACGGAAAACAATTTTAATACCTCCAACATGACATTCGGGGCTGAAGTGGCTAGAGGGCACACGTGTGATTCCCCAAAACAAAAAATACTGTACATGGTTATCACCATCAAAGGCGGGCTCACGTACAGTATATTTTACAAGACAGAAATGTGCAAAAGGGTATAGAAACCTTTATATTGGATGACGGTCTAGGGTTTACGCAGGCCGCTGTTACCCGCCTCAATGACTCCATTCGCACGTACATCTGGGCCATCCTCGGCGCACAGAAGCAAACTCGCAGTTCTATAATAGGAGTCGGAACGGCCTTTGACGCGCAAAAACAGTTCTTGGCACTTGTCGAGGACGCCATATCAGCTAAGGTGGACCTGGAGAAGGCGATCCAGAATTATCAAGACGTTTTGCAGAATGCCAGCACCCCAGTAGACTATGTATTTGGAATAGGTCTTTATATGGCGCCGAGCAATATGATACTACGAGACGACTCGGTTGACGGTTACAATAATCAGATCGTAATCGCCACCGTCAATCAAAAAATCGGCCACAACGGTAACGTGAACACGGATATCATCAAACCCCCCACCAAGACGGTCATAAAAAACCCAAGCCAATCGCGATTGGATGCGCCTCACTCAACACAATCGGGATTAAAGTTGAACCCAGCACCCCCAATTCACGAATTGAGCCCCCCCCCCCCCAAGTCAATCGTCAACAGTGTTGAGGGAACAGGAGCGGAAACACCAATCGAGATTGGAAGCACAACACACGAGGAGGAGAAATTAGGGCTCGTCGTCGCCCTCGTGGTGATAGGACTACTCGCGCTTTGGTTTTAGGAACTCTCTGGCGGAGAATAGTAGGAGACCGGCGATTGCCACGATTAAAGCCCAAGTATTTTTGGCGAGCCATCCGGCCGTTTTTGCTAATATAGATAACAAGTAAGAAACGATACTTCCGATCAGACCAGGTAGTGCGGCAGCCGCTTTTTTACCCACTCCTTAGCTCCACCGGATGGCGCGGGTGCTGGTGGTGGCGCGGGTGGTGGCGCCGCACCACCAGTGAAAGCTAGAACTATGGTTGATATAGTCATGCCGACAGCTGCGAGAATGCTTGTTATCGTGACGCCCTGCTCTCTGAACAGAGTGCGAAGACGCTCACCGAGTGTCGTGTCCTCGTGCAGAACCCTCGAGATTGTTTCGCGGATCCGACTTATTTGGGTGCGGAGAGTCTCACGGTTAGTCGAGGCAGCCTCCAATCGAGCTTCTCTTTCGTCCCGCAACAACCGCAGGCGTTCGGTGATTCGCTCGGTAGATTCTCTATCGTCACCGGCTTCCTCCAGTTTTCTTTCTTCTAGCGCGATATGTTCATCCAGCACCGTGAGTTTGGAGAGGTTAAGGACCAGTTCGCCCCGGACCGTTTGTAGAGCCTTATCGAGTCCACGGAGTTCTCGAAGAGGTAACGGTGGGTCATCGTTGAGTATTTCGTTTTCGCTGAACGTGGTCTCCATCGTGTTAATAACGTCGGTGGCTATTTGAGGGACCTCGCTGAGCTCTACCGTTTCTATCGCGGTGGCCGTCTTCGCCATCGTTTCGTCGGTAGACTGTAGGGCCTCTACAGCGCGGGCCTGCATAATTGTTTTACCACGCGCCCAATCTGGAAATCCTAGTTCGTTGTTTATGATTTTGCCACCGCCCCGGTTTCCGGCAATGGTGCTCAGTGCTAGGGGTTTACCGGTACCCGTGTGGATGATCGGGATATTTGATGATTTTAGTCGCAACCTACCGTTCAGATCCAACTCGAATTTGGAGTAGTCGCGACCGACAGATGGGACCAGACCGATTTCTGACAAATTGTTGTAGTAGTCGTTTACAGCTCCCTCAAGTAATTCCTGACTTTGACCAACGCTGCTGGTAGCGCCACCTATTTCCTCGCCAGGTGTTTTGTCGAAGGTTGTGATGGAATCCTCGAAGTTATCATCATCCTCATCGACGTAATCGTCTCTGCCGATTTCATCCATGTTAATATCGTAATCAGCCATCTTTATAATTATGTATTAAAGACAAAACCATACGGGTTTAATAGTTTCACTAAATTATGTCTTCGAGTCAATACGGTCGCAAACTCAATCCATACCGCAGACTGCGTGAGCCCCTCGGGGCAAAAGGCGTGAGACAGAGTGTCGTTATTACGAACAACCCATCGACGATCGACCAGAATCAGCAGCTCTTAGTCCGCTTCCCCAACCTCGGAACTCACGACGTCATTGTGCCGGGTACTGTTCGCCTCGCTTTCACTATTTCGCTAACGTCGACGGACGCGGACCGAACCGTCGTTCAGAACCTGGGTCGCGCCATAGTCAAGAAGACCATGATAAAGATTTCTGGTAATGAGGTGATGTCGATCGATGACAGCGACGTCTACCATTGCTATCAGGACCTGTGGAAGATGGCGCAAGAGCGCGAAAATGCTGTCTATCAGGGTATTGACACCAGCAAAAATAAGAACGTAACCAAACTTGTTATCGGGGCTGGTAACAAGGCAGATAACAACGCGAGTGACAACACGGTCGCGGCCGCTTACGGCAACCGCTTCTACATCCCGCTCGACTTTGAGTTGCTGGAGAGTCACATGCCATACTATCAGAGTGTTTTGGCGACCCGCCATCGAATACACAGACTAATGTTTCAACGACTAATACGGCCGCTCTCATAGCCACCGACATAGCATCGAAGTATACGATCGACAATGTTTCGCTGGAGTACGACATGGTCACAATGCCCGAACTCGCGCGATTGATCAGATCCCAGTATGCCGGGCGTGTTGCCATACTTTACGACCGAGTTCTTCGCCACCGCAAGATGACGAAAGACAAAAGCGACACATTGTGGAATATTAATGTCAACGTCCCCGCCCGCTGGATGAAAGGTATACTGATGCTGTTCGAGGAGGGTCGGTTCAGGCTCGGGGCTAGAAAAACCGACAAATTCTATAACCCCAAAATCACAAAGGTCGAGGTGACGATCGAGGGAGTCCCCAATCAACTCTACAGCGCGGGTCTTCGCGCGCACCAGCAGTGGGACGAAGTCAGAAAACAGTTTGCTTCCGGCTCTAAGCGTTCCCCGGAGGTTGCCGCGGTTGCCAAAGACCTGCAGCTATCGGCTGTCTCCCTCGCTGAGTTCCTGACTACCAAATACGCGTTATGGCTAGACATGCGAGCCAGCGACGACGACCAAATGCACGGTAGCGGACGTCAAGTTGAGAATGCTAGCGAGGGTGTGACGATCCAGATAACCAAAGAGGCAGATGGAAATCGCGCATTGAACGTGTACTTATATATAATTACAGACGCACAACTGAACATCGAAGATGGCCGATACGTATCAGCGATCTACTGATTTAATACAAAAATCATCTAAGAAAATTAGCAATCAATACCAATTCACGATTGGAGATGCCCACTCTGCCATAATATGTGGGCAGACAGGATGTGGAAAAACGGTTTTCATCCTCGACTTGCTCGAGGGGTCCTACCGCGATGCCTTTCGTCACATTGTGATCCTATGTCCCACTGTGCGGCACAACGATACTTATCAGCGGCGCCCGTGGATATGGACCGACCCTGAGGTATACGTTATTGACCCCGGCGACAGGCTTCACGATTGGTTGCGTGGTTTATATCAAAGATTCCAGGGTGAGCCCACCCTATATGTGAGTGACGATTGCTCGGCCAAGGCGGCGATGACCAAAAAGAAGGACATGCTCTCTGAGCTCGCATTTTCTGGCCGCCATGCGAGGCAAAGCGTATGGATCTCCACTCAAAAATACAACGCCGTCCTCAAGGATCTGCGCGAGCAAACGAAATGGGTCGCCCTCTTTCACTGCAAGGACCGAGACTCATTCGACGACTGTCTTCGAGAGAACGACGTTATCCCAACGCGCGAGGAGCGCCTGGAGGTTCGACAGATGCTTTCGGAAACTAAGCACGCCAAGCTTTTGCTAAAGACTGATCAACCAACTGCTTATAAAGTTATTGCTCGTTAGTAACTGCTGAGTAAATGCTGAACAATTGCTGAACAAATGTTGAACAAATGTTGAACAATGGTTAACAATGTTAACAATTTGGTGCTCCGCTGCGAGCTTTGTTGCGAGCATAACGGTGATCATAAGTATCGGGTGGTGCGCTTTTGTTTTGTGGTGGTATTTGTTGGTGGTCTGACAGTTGTGGGCACCCTGTGTGTGTGGAAATCCTTATCGAAAAAACAACCAGCCACTGTTCCTAAAAAAGTTACGAAACGATTGGATGCACCCCATTTAAACATTGATAGCGATCCCTTTTATATGCAATAATGGCTGAACAAGATGGTAAAATGATAGTGAATGTGCTTTATCACGCCGTGGTGATATCGGGTTTCAGTATCGGGTATGCTCGACTATCAAAGATGGCCCTAGGAGAGTCCACTCCCAAATTGGACTTTACTGTGAGAGACGCCGGGCTCGCGACCTTAGATGTAGCGGCCGCAGTTTGGACCCGAGATTATCTAATTAAAGTTGGAATTCTACCTGCTAATATATGGAAATAAATGGCTTCGATCGGAATAATGATAGGTGATGCACTTGTAAATGCATTGGCGTTCAGCGGTAGCAACTTTATATTGTCGAAAATGAGAAGCTCGAACGTGGATGAGGAGCGCAAGCGTCACGATTTAGCTGTAGAACAACTCAATAGCGCAAAGGAAGCGTGGTCGAAAAAGCGAATCGCCCATCTGGACTGGGTCAACGAAGAGCTTCGCCGTGAGAATCACGCCGCGCAAACTTTCCAGAACGTTGAAGAAGCCAACCGCGAGTACGCGCTGGCATATCCGCAGAAAAGTCTCGATCCAATGGATCCCAAGCCCCAACTTTCAGATTTCTATGTACCGTCAGAGGCCCAAAAAGACCGCGAGATCGCGTTCATCGTCGTGGGAATGGGTGTGGTGGGTCTCGTCGGCTACTATATTCAACAAATTAATTAATAATTTTTACAAAATTAATAATTATTTTAAATTTTTTTTTTTTATAAATATATATATATAGAACGATGTTAGTTGACAAACTTTATTACGCTATGATCGATGTAGGCTACACTGCCCAAAAACATCGTATAGCTGGTGCAAAGAGTATGATTCGTCTGGCCCGAGATTCTCTCGAGACGTGGCGCGAGGACGAAAAAGCGGCCACCCTTTTCGCAAAGCGGATGTTAGATTCCTCCTCAACTCCAATCGATTCCTCCGAGTTCCTTCAGAACTTAACCTCCAAATGTGATTGTACTTCCAACAAAGGTTTATTATTAACGACGCAGTTACCGGATGAACTGGCGAGGGCATGTTGGAGATTGTCCGATATATTAGAATACTTCGCATACGATGAACACGCGCAAACTTGATACCAAACTAACGCGCAAGCTAGCGAATACATACTATAGCCCATGTGGCTACTGGAAGGGACTCGCGGCCATCAAGAACCTCGCGGCGGTGACCAAGGTTTCCGAAAACGCAGTCAAGGAATGGCTCAAGAAGCAGGCCATCTGGCAGATCTATTTACCCGCGCCTCACAATATTCCGCGCCCGAAATTCGACGTGCCGGTGCCTAACCAAGTTCACCAAGCGGATCTCCTGTTTCTCCCTCACGATCGCATCGGTCGCAAGACGTACAAGTACGCACTGACAATCGTTGACGTAGCGAGTCGTTATAAGGGGGCTGAGCCGTTGGCCACTAAAGAGTCTAAGGAGGTGGCCGAGGCTCTTTCCCGAATATATAAGAGGAGTCCTCTCAAATGGCCGAATCTTCTCCAGGTCGATCCCGTCCGCGAGTTCATGGGCGCGGTCTCTCATCTATTGTCTAAGCACAAAATTTCTATCAGACGCGGCCGCGTCAACATCCACCGGGACCAGGGGATCGTGGAGCGGTTCAATCGAACCCTGGCTGAGAGGCTGTTCGGACACCAATATGCCAAAGAACTTGTAGACCCTCATTCGCGATCGACCGAGTGGGTGGCCAGGCTGCCCGCCGTGGTCTCCGCACTGAACTTAGAGGTGACCAGATTGATAGGTAAGAAGCCTGTAGATGCCATCAAGTCTAAAAAGGTGACGAGCAAGCCCTCTGCCGTCTTGCGCGGGCGACCCGTTGGTTTAGAGGAGCAGCAATCGCCGATTGCACTTCCACCGGATGTTGACGTCCGGTACCTCTATCAACCGGGAGAGCTTGAAGGTGGCAGCCGCCGCGCGACTGATCCTGTGTGGTCTCTGAATGTATATCATCTGGATCGCTCTATTACCAAACCCGATGAGCCCGTGCTCTATTATTTGGCTGATGGTCCATCTCGCGGTTTTGTTCGTGAAGAACTTCTTATGGTACCTTCTGACACCCAGCTGCCCCCGATTGCTTAAATCAAGAGAGGTTCTGTATGTATTCCGTCTGGTAACACTCGTCTTTTATCGTAGTACGCCGAGAGTCCTAATTTTTGTTGACAGTACGTTTTCATAACGCCGTCTTTCATTTTAAATCCTCTATTTTGTGCTACATCTATAATGTGTTTTCCATCTTCTGTAGTTTCGATTAGTACTCGTTTATATCTATCCCAATTTAAATTGTTAGTTCTCTTGGACATTCCTTTCGCAGAGTTTTTATTAATTGAATTAAATTTTTCTACGAAATAACACTTACTAGATAACGCTATCGCCCTATCTCCGCTAAATTCTATTTTGAAAAGTCCTGGCTCTCTTTCGCTCCATTTATCCCAAGCCAACCATTTCTTTTTTTCTTTTTCAAACTCGTCTAGTAAGTTGGGTCTAATCAATTCCTCTATCGTTTTTCCACTAACTCCTATATACATACTATCCGTGTCCATCTGTATTAATTCAAAGTCTTCTCTTTTTACGTATTTGTCGAGAAATTCGTAGTAAAATTCCAACATTCTCAATTTAGCTAGTTGATAGCTATTCCACAGTGGAAGGGGCTCTTTATTGCACACCGGGGTTTTCGGGAAGATATTTCGTACGCATCTCTTATCTCTTCCAAATCGTCAAAGAATGCAGATCTTAACGCTTTGTCAACACAGGTTTCGTCTTGTGTATATGTCGTATTTAAATGTCTCTCTTTTGCCTCTATCATTTTTCCACAACACGAATTGCCTAATAATTTCATTATATCCGCTACTGGTTTCTTATTTGGTTCTACATCGCCTGTTCGTCTTGCGGCTGTAACTTCTTTTGCGAACCATTCGAAGGGTTTTCCACTAATATAATCTATAACACGATGAACTCCCGTTATTTCTAGGCCGTGTTTTAAATACCATTTCAAATAGGGGCGCGTACAGCAGTACTTTGGTGGCCGACATAGATCCCACCAATTTTCTTCCATTTCCTCTAGTTCTTCCAGTATCTTCCAAATATTTTATCATGTGTTCTGGAACCTCATCAACATCTACTTCTCTGTTTATAAAAAGTGGAGACATTTCAGAAAACTTATCTTTTAAGTTGTGTGGAACTTCTATATCCACCTCCGCAAACCCAAACCAGTCTCCAGATAAAACTCTTTTACAAAACTTTTTAATAAATTTAGGATTATTTTTGGTATCTATATGGTGTATAGTTTCTCTCCCACACGGCATATCTTTATTTAACGTAGATAAATATAACGCATTTTCATCATACCCCAAAATAGCCTTGCAAGGTTTGTTAATTCCTGTGGAATTAGATCTAATATTTGAAACCGTTTGAGTGAGTGAGTGAGTGAGTGACCGGCTTCTGCATAGCGTGTAAATACGATTGATGGACCCCCGACTAGAGCGTCTTTCATCATTTTGTATGTTTCTTCTTTTGGTGCATATATAGCCCCCTCCGGTATAACCACCTTTATAGATTTTTGTTCTTTAATGGTTCCTCTCAATAAATATTGTATAGCCACACCCGTAGTGTTACCGCATCTTTGAAAATATCCACACCTCTGTGATATTCATTCACATGTTTTTTTCTTTTTTCCACCGCTTCTAGGAACGGTGCTACATCTAAATCGTTATAATATTTCAACCAATCTCTGAAAGTTTTCATATTCTTTTCTTCGAAAATTCTACGACATTTACTTAATTCTGTTTCATCTAGTAACATTTTCCCTGATAGTTTGGAATACCAATTCTCTATATCAGGCAGTCCTGGGTAATCAAGTTTTGTCTGGAGAATCGAACCACTCGTAAGGAAAGAAAGATTTCTGTCCTTTGCAGTCGTAGGCTTTTATCCAACTATCGTAACTTACACCCGGTCCTAGGTAAAGTATTACATCAAGAAATCTAAACTCCGGAGTAAATAGAAATATTGTCGCGTTTGCCCGTTTTCCGACCATTACTTTCTTTGTTGTTGATGCCAATTCGCCTACTAAATATTTCTTTATTAAGTTTATATCGTACTTACTTACGTACTGCTGTTAAAACCTATAACCGGCACTTGCTCTATCCACTGTTCGATCTGAGAAACCCGCTTTTTATGTAAATGTTCTGTATTAAACCCATATCTTAACCACACTTCTTCTCTTATAGCTTTTCCCTGACTTTCAAATCTTCTACGAATTTTTCTATAAGTTTTGCAGGATCTTTATCACAAATATGAGTTACTGTTCCTGAGAAATTATCCCCTATACTAACACTTACCGGAACGTACTCAGCTTCGTAATCTAAACTATTACCTAGCGTTTTAAATTCTGGGTTGAGATACGCCTCAAAATCATATACATGTACTATCTGATATGGATAAAGAGTAGTGTCGCAACCGATCTTTATATCTTTACCCGTTCTTTGGAATTCGCATTCCCACATAACTACTAGGCTGAATTCTTTGCTTCTTCTAATAAATGTATCTCTTCTCATAGTGGATGCGCGTTCTTTTTTTTTTCTATGCTTTGCATGAATCTCGCACCCGTGCCAGTAACAGCCGTGATATTGATATACGGTATTGTTTTCTTGACAGTATCCATCTACTGGAGCTCCTAAAATCCATCTTTCACCCCCGTGTCCACACTGTTCGTGGTGAATGTGAATTCCCTCCCGCTTTTCCACAGAGTACCGTATTTACCCTATGTATTGGGACACCCTTCATATTGGGACACCCCCGCTTTGGGGAGAAATAATTATTTTTTAGGAAACAAGTTTTGGGACACATCACAATTTTAAAAAAAAATCAATAATTTCTGCACCTTAAGTATTGGGACATCTCTTTTTTTTTAAATACTTTTAAACACAGTCAGGGATTCCGCTGGGGAAAATAAAAAAAATCGCCACTCCAATTTTTTTTTTTTTTTCACCGGCTACTGGTCATGCCGACTATTGGCACGTCTCGCTATAAACAGAGGCCGTCGCTGATTAACTAATATAACACAGTGCTGACGGTAAATCTGAGCTCTGTTGATTAAATCAATAAACCGTATACATCGACAATGCCGCCTGTCAATGCCGGAATGTTATTTATTTGCGAAAATTATTTCTATTCACACGGAAATACTCCTGATACATCGCCCCGCCCTCTCATCAATATTCACGAGGTAAGTTTAAAGTACGGACATGTATCCGGTCACGGCATGCTCTCAATGCTATTATATCCAGACACTACCGAGGGATGGCGTTTCGATCGGGACAACTGGGTGGAAAGTCAATTCTATGTTCAGGGAAGGGGGTCAATAAGTCAGTATTTAAGGTGATAACTTACAGTCAGGGAACAAATGAATGACAGTATAGCACTTCCGGCGTATAATAATACCCATATTAATGCAAGTACAGTCGAACCTGTGTTAACGACCACCTGTGAATAGCGACCACCTGTCCACAACGGCAAGTTAAACCCCCCCCCCCCGTCCAATTTGTTCTTTAAAAGACCTTGGAATAACGACCACCTCCTAACAACGAACAGCGACCAGCGATTTTCGTTCCCACGCGACCATTAGCGACCAAGTCATGTTTTGTCGGCAAAAAAAAATAACATCGCAATCGCCGATTTTCCTTTCATCACAAAATTCGGCGACATTTTTCAATGATATTCCCGATATGTATTCCGTGTCGTGTATTCCAATAGGCATAATTCAATTCTGCGCAAGTCATAAAACTCGATCATTAGCTGGCAAACTGTGTTTACACGATGCTGATTCGTCTACAGTGACAATACTAAGGCTTCAAACACACGGCGCGTGTCAAGTGTAAATTTCACACATCGGGGCACAAGGCCATATCAAAGATCAATAAATGCGGTTGCTGACATCAGTCACCTAGTCCACACTAGACTGGTACCCTGTCTGATGCTCAGCATATATAGCGTTATTCCTAGCGACCGGGTACCAGTCTAAAGTGACACGCCAAACGTGTTTATATGAATTGGGTCTCGATCTCCGACAAATCCCGGCTTATTGCATTAGCGACCAGACCAGGCAGTGAATTCGCGTAGTCTGCCCGTGGTTTACATGGTTTACAATGCTCGCGAATCTCTAATTAAAAACATCAGTAATTACGTCAGCGGACATTGCCAATTCGTCATAGGCTGCTTAAATATTCGGGCTTGACCAGGATAGTATACAGTACATTGGACAGAAAGCAAATAAGCCTGGTGTTCTCTCCTGATTTGGACACCTAGCTCGTGTGGGTTACTGGACTTGACGCATTCAATGAAATATTTTTTGTTACAAAAAAACTCGCGGTGTTCACAGGCCGCGCCACATAGGCTATCGTTTTAATACAGACTATATGACCGTTATTAATTTCAACTGGTGGTGTGAAATACTAATGGTCATGCTAAATTAAACCACTTACATGTAATTACGACAAGCTATTAAATGGTGCACCAAAGCGGGCAGCGAGATATACTTATCTGACCTGTTATTGGTTTGTCGTGTGCATAACGTAATTGTTTGATTTAATCGGTGAAGTCTTACGGGAAATTGAGACTTATATGTGACTAATAAATGCGTTTGGTACGAAGTGGTCAGGGTGCCAGATTTTGTCCCATCGAACTCGACTTCCGGGATCGTAATATTTAGGACAATTTTGGCGATTACAACTTATTTTTACGCATTTTCAACACTAATTCACCGTCTAATCGTTGATGTATATGGATATTTTTTATTGCAATCATCAAATCACTCTACATTTGCAGTTTGGTCGAGATAATACTTTTTTAATTTGGAAATTAAATTGTTTCATTTGCGCACTCGGCAATTTCCGTAACATATAGTTCGGGTATTTTCCGACATGCTTAGAAACGGAAAATAATTAAATTCAACCTGTTATTGTACCGATATAGCAATTTCACAATTTCGAGGATACAAACTTTCAATATTAATAATTGGGACACCAAAAAAAATAATTTATTTTATATTATGTATTGGGACACGTAGAATTTTATTTATTTTTTACTGTCCCAATACATAGGGTAAATACGGTACATCCAATCGATCGCCCCATAACTGTTAGAACTTTTTGGGTAAAACGCTTTCTCGAACGACGAACGCGGGCGCTCTAAATAATTACCATCACATATTACTTTTGTCTCACCTTTCATACATTTTGGTCCGTGTCTCTTCATATGACTCGCTTTCGTGAATTTCTGTTTGCAATTATCGCAGGCGTAAATTTTAGATAGGTTTTTAAGGTTTTTTATCAGAAATGCGTGATTATTAAACAGTCCTATTGTCATTGGTTTATTACCTATTTCCTTGTAGTGTGCTGGTACCTTTTTCAACCACCATACGTCACATTCGGTCGGTTGATATATTTCTATACCGATTTTAAAAAACTCTTTAACCTTTTTCAGGTCTGAAAAAGGAATTGGTGAAACCACATTACTACCGAAATATTGCTTACTAAATTCTCTCGCTTTGTCCGTACATCTGTCGGGTCTTTTATCTGTCATATGCATCGCTAAACATCTGAACAGACAAAGGTCGTCATTATACTTATCTAAAGAATACATACCTTTTTTATTCTTCAACCATTCTGGAAGTTCTCCTCCTGCTGCTTCTTTGGATTGTAGTCCCAAATCTATTCCCCTACTGCCCTGTATAATTAGCTTTACGAAAACCTCTACCCATCTTACAAACTTCCACTTTGTATTTGGTCTGTCTATTTTATCGGACATTATTCGTGTTTGCTCCTTATCTGACAGCCATTTTTTAACGGTTTTCATTGATGATAGTGGTTCGCTACCGAGATTTTTGTGAAATATTAGAGTTATAGGTTTTCATTTTTAGTTTCCTCCATATGTTCTAGCTTGTAAGAATATGAATATCTCAAATAAAAATTTGTTGTTAGATACGGAGCGAGTTTATCGGATATGCGTTCAGACTCGTTGATGTCAATGTTTTTACGAAAGGATAATGTAACTACCCGTCTTCCATTTTCTACCTTTACCAACGTTTCATCATGAGCCCCCAATATTTCTTCACCTTTTTCCACTATCGCGCGAACGATATATTTTTTCTTATTATTTGGTATTGGGTCACCTGTGCGTTTAATTTGGGATAAATTATTGGTGCTTGAAGGTTTTATTACATTAGCCCTTAACCCTGCAATACTTTCTTTTTGGATTCTGTTACCAACTTCTTCCGCTAGTGAGAGGTCTTTAAAGGCTCCTCGTTTGTGGGCGCGGGTAAATCGCTTCATAAACGCCTCATTCTTTGTGGCGTTTATCAGCTTTGTCAACCCCCTAACTCTCAACCGTTCACTATAAGTAATCCCTAGAGATTCGGCTTCTCTTCTCAAACTTTCGATTTCTGCTCTAGTTTCTGGCGTTATCATATTTTCTGTAATATAATTTTGTATAACCTATGAAATTTATCTGTTCAATTGGTCGTGAAAACATTATTGAATATAAACATATACATATACATATATAATGGAGTGTGAGACTTGTTGCAAGACGTTTACGCGTAAAGACTATCTACGAAGGCATCTAGCGAGACGTAGAAAAATTCCTTGTGTCCCCCCGCAATTTCAATGCCCCAGATGCCCTTGTAAATTCGTTAGTGCCCAAACTCTTTGTAGACATAAGCAACTACGCTGCCCTGTGGCTAAAGGTGAACGTGGTAGACTAGAGCTGGTAGAATTAGTTGCTGATCTACGAAATCAATTAGCTATATTGGAGGAGAAAAATGGGGTGTTGGAATATAAACTATCGCGCGCGGACGCATTGAAATGATTTAGACTTTTCTCAAAAATTCATAAATTTGCTGTCGGGAGACAATTTCCTCATTAACCAATTTTTGATTTTTCGGGGGTGGTGGGGGTAGAATAGAGGATTATAAATGATATCACCGTAGGTGGTATCATTTTGACTCCCTATATACTACTAACATTTTTAATATTTCATGGCGCCACCAAATTCGGGCATGGCGTGGTGCCATGCTAAAATAGACATGGGGAACACTATGTAAAATATAAAATTAGCATGCCATTGACAAAATTTCAGCTATTTATATGCGCCGGTGTAATGTACTAAATACTGGCATAAATGATATTAACCCTTTCCCTGATAGAAACGACTTTTCACGCCTCTGCAGAAGATGTCTTGAAAACATTGTGGGAAAAGGAGAAATTGCTTGTAACAAGCAATTTCTCATTTTCCCACAATGTTTTCTACTCTATCAGATAATTTAACCATCATTTGACCCAGCATTTCTTTTATTCAGATGTTTTCGATTTGGAAGAGTCGAAATATCGCAAAACGGGGAAAGGGTTAAACTGGCCCAACCAGAATAAGTTGATACTGGTTCTATTTTTGTTGAAATGATTATGAATAACAATTTACCTGAGCAAAAAATTCTGCTGGTCCAGCAGGTCTGCTGGATACTTGATTTCTACTAGTCTGAATCATGTTTTACTGACCTGGGGTATAGGATCACAGGTTGAAGTAACGGACCGAGGTCTATAAATACATTAAATATGCCTAAAAGCATCAATAAATGAAAAAAGAAAAAAAAAGCTAAATATTTTTTTACCCCCTCCATATATGGAGGGGGTAAAAAAATGTTAGCTTTTTTTTTCTTCATTTATCGATGCTTTCAGGCATATTTAATGTATTTATAGACCTCGGTACGTTACTTCAACCTGTGTATAGGATCAGTGGTATATTGTAAACACTGCACAATATTTTTTACGCTGTCCTTTGAAATACTACATGTTCCCTGTATGGATATAGAAAGTTCAAAATACAGTGAAACCCATATAGGGAATATGTACTACATTATATACAGAACAGTGTGGTGTCAGTGATATTAGTTATTTGTGGCTGTGACTGGAGAAATGGGGCTTATACGTTTTGCGACCGGTGTAGCTCCTGATCAAATAGCACATTCTTGTAGCCTGATAATGATCTATATTGTTTGTTAGAAGAAATACAGGTGTTTCATTGATGGAATGGCGAACAGTGCAGATCTTGATCAGACTGTGTTGATCTGGATCTACACTGGTCTCAAAATTCCATAAGTCCCATTTCTCCAGTCACAGCCACATATATATATAATCAGAGCTCCAGATAAGCTTTGTGTCTAAAGCGTACTATACCACCTGATTTCAAAATCATTGTGTATTTTACAAATGGATTATTGATTTTTTTCATTTCTACATGTAAATAAGAAACAAATGATAAAATAAATGTAGCAAATTTAAACATTCACTTAATTGAGCTGCGTTTGCTTTTTGCAGCTTAAACTAACTGAATTTTCAACTTTATGACAGTATTTTCAAGACTCAATTTGAAATTCAATGCATATTTTCACATTGCTGTGCGTATTTTGTACTCCCACTTTTGATAATCAATGCGTATTCAGCCAAAATAATTGTGTATAATACGCCAACTTGAATACGCACCTTATCTGGAGCTCTGTATAATGGATCTCACTAGACTGGACAGCCTCGGAGGACCCCAATGTCTTTGGTTGTGGTTGCACTATAATCATGATAATTCATGTACATGTATATATGTCCATATATGTCTCAGATATCGCCACGTCAGAAAAATCCCTGCGTGTCGAGCATTTTATCGCCATGGAGAAATAAAATCGTACTGTAAATTCGCCACATGATCAATCAAAAACACTAACATGCAAAAATATGTTAAATCCAATCATGTCTTTAAATACAAAAATTACTTGCAAAAAGTGCAGATCCTGATGAGACGGCTCGTCACGAGCCGGCTCATCTGGATCTACACTTTTTGCCAATACCACTATACAGGCCTGTGGTGAATCATGTCTGATGAAAATATGTCTAAAGAGTTAAAGGAGTCATAGTAACTTCATAGAACATGTATCATCTTGCGGTTTGAAATAAATCAGAGACGAACGTATGAAAAAAAAAAATATATATATTAAAAAAAAATCTGCCCTCCCGTGTCACATTCCACAAACCGCGTGTCTGAGAACCAAAATACTTTCTATATAGCCTATATATGCACACTCTTTAACACATGTACATACTTAGTAGGAATAAAACCATGTGCTGTTGCATTTACTGTAGTATGAAAACCATTTGGTCCGTTTAAAGTGTGTGGAGCATGGGCTGTTGCGTTTACTGTAACCATTTGGTCCGTTTTAAAGTGTGTGGAGCATGGGCTGTTGCGTTTACTGTAGTATGAAAACCATTTGGTCCGTTTTAAAATGTGTGGAGCATGGGCTGTTGCATTTACTGTAGTATGAAAACCATTTGGTCCGTTTTAAAGTTGTGAGCATGGCTGTTGCGTTTACTGTAGTATGAAAACCTTTGGTCCGTTTTAAAATGTGTGGAGCATGGGCTGTTGCGTTTACTGTAGTATGAAAACCATTTGGTCCGTTTTAAAATGTGTGGAGCATGGGCTGTTGCGTTTACTGTAGTATGAAAACCATTTGGTCCGTTTTAAAATGTGTGGAGCATGGGCTGTTGCATTTACTGTAGTATGAAAACCATTTTGGTCCAAAAGTTTTAAAGTGTGTGGAGCATGGGCTGTTGCATTTACTGTAGTATGAAAACCATTTGGTCCGTTTTAAAATGTGTGGAGCATGGGCTGTTGCGTTTACTGTAGTATGAAAACCATTTGGTCCGTTTTAAAATGTGTGGAGCATGGGCTGTCGAGCACATTGAGGTTTTCTGTGTTGCTAGTCTTTGTTTTCTGAACTGGTCCATCAATTCTCTAACTTGCTTTGCAGGGAGAGGGGGTGCCAGTATATATGGAAAAGAATTTGAAGATGAAATCCACAGTGATCTAAGACATACAGGTTTGTGAAAGTGTAACCCATTATACTGAGAGGATACACCAGGTGACTGATTGAAAATAGAAATTATAAATATGTTCTTTATTTCTCACCAAAAGTATATGTAGTGATCACCAATGAGACAGTTATTTAATATTTAATTTTTAACGGCCTATCAACAGCTAAACTGAAAAATAAGAAAAATAGAAAATCAGTTATTTCAAAATGTCCATATCTTAAGGACCCGTGGGGCCCCTGATCATCCAATGATTCATGCATAATTGCTTCGTAAATGTGATGGGATATAAGCATAACATACATGTAAACATTCTCTTCTTACTACATCCGACACAGTGCATGGAGTTGCCATGTCGGCCATCTTAGTGTGTACAAGACATCGCCCAGTTTGACCTCTTATTGCGTTTGACACGTACCACTAATAATATGACAAACACATGAATAAAATTTGGTGCAACATGATGTGGAGACATCAGACTACAGCGTGCTATGCTTTGTTTTCCTCAAATTTATATACAAAGTCTGATATCTGAAGGGTTTGTTGACACTTTGTTAAAATGTTTGAGAATTCAGTAAAGACTGTGTAACAGTAAGAATAATACACTGTGGTGGAGATATATAGCTGTATTACCATACATACTGCATCAAATCCAGTGACTTGTAAGCAGTTATCCGAGTGTATTGTCACTACTGTCTACTTGCCTGCTATGCGAGTAAATACTGCTTTTATCTGTGTCAAATGTACTTCTAATAATAGACAGTGCATCAGTTTGACATTTTACACATTGAAAAAGTGTCCATTGTATATTTTGTGAGTGATGGTAGAAAAGCTCAGATATCTAGCTTTTTGTGTGGTCTGCTGAAATAATATTTATAGGAAGTATTGCACCAAATTTTATTAGGTTTGCTGCCATCTTATTTACTGTACGTGTCAAACGCTCCAAGTGGTGAAACTGTCCGATACTGTCGGATAGCATGTACAAATTAAAATGACGGAGATGGCAACTCAATGCTCTGTATAATATACTCTAAGAAGAACAGGGTCAGATATACTTTATACAGATATTCAGTCACATGTGTGATTCTACTACATTTGAAACAAAATGTCATATTCTATATAGTCAGTCCTTAAAGCATAGTACGACTTTAAGTGGTTAATGTTGTTTTGGCCTCAACAAACCATAGTGCAATCAAGTACAGCATACAGTATAAGCCCCATTTCTCCAGTCACAGACCAGGAGGTAGACTGGCTACACATGTCATTATAAGCTTCATTTCTCCAGGAGCTAGACTGGCTACAAATGCCATAAGCCCCTTTCCCAGTCACATGTGTATATCAGAGCTTTTAATCTAAACAGTATTCCAGATTTCAAATTCAATGCATATTATATTTCACAAGTTTCACAATTATATTTCACAGCTCACAAGTTTCCCAGCATGCAAAGAGTTAAATCAATATACTGCAGGTGCTGGAATCCTGTCAATGGCGAACAGCGGACCGAACACGAACGGCAGTCAGTTCTTCATCACCTTAGGTCCGACCCAGTGGCTCGATGGGAAACATGCGATATTTGGTCGTATCGGCAGCGGCATGCAATGTGTGCAGAGAATCGGACTGGTGGAGTGTGACAATACAGACAAACCCGTGGATGATGTAAAAATTGTCAAAGCAGTTATTACACCTACGTGAAAAACAAGGTCTTTCTCGTTCCTCGTTATTTTAACTCCATGTTTTTATTCTTGACTGAAAGAAAATATGAGTTAGTGAATGATAGCCATCCCTCCAATCCCCGATATGATAGCCATCCCTCCAATCCCTGATATGATAGCCATCCCTCCAATCCCTGATGTGATGGCAAATGATGTTGAAAGCTGACAAAATAATTCAAGATATATTTGAGAACAAAATTTCTTTGGGAATAAAGACAGAACATCGCTACTGGGGGCCGTTTCACTAAACTTCGTACGACTTAGATGTTCGTAAGAGCAAATTTAGGATCGTCTGGAAATTTCAATTGATGGATTTACATTTATTCAGCATTATGCTCAATAAATGTAAATTCAATAATTATTTACAAGAAAACATTGCATGAAATTTACAGACTATCATAATTTTGTACTTACGAACATTTGTCGTACAAAGTTTAGTGAAACGGGCCCCTGGTGTACGAGATGTTCTGCCTTTATTGCCCATGAGAACTTCTCCATATATATCCATCATGTTCACAGGGCTCCAGATAAGGAATTAGTAATGGAGTATTGTCACTCTATCATTTCTGAAGCAATTGGGTATTTCAAAATTTTAATTGGGTAAAATATAATCGCACTACTGTTTACACATTAACAGACCGCAATTATTGGATAGTTTGCTTTGAAATGAAAACATATCTTGGCATTTCATTAGAATTGTCTCCTTGGAGACAATTCTAATGAAATACCAATATGTGTTTTCATGCAAAATAAGAAAAATATGCTATATTTGTGGTATGTTTATTGTTTTCTGCAGCATGATAAAGGTACCATAAAATCTTTTTTGCTTTTTGATACTCGCTACTTCTGATTTCAATTGGGTTTTTGACAATTTTAATTGGGTATTTATGCAAATACGCACCTTATCTGGAGCTCTTGTGTTCATATACGAGAGACAAGCTGTGCGAGTTTTCATCTTAGATGTGCAATTTCATGAAAAATGTTTACAGAACTGTGATACTTTCTATAAATGACCTCGAAAGTTGACAACATTTTCATTCTTCATTTGTTCTGAACATTTTGTCATCTTTTGACATCATTTATGGAAAATATAAAGTTTGTAAATATTTTTCACGAAAAATTCTACATCTTTTTGGATACAAAATCACATGGCTCGTCTCGTATCAACACGGATAAGTTGCAAGAAGGAAAATCAAATTTCTGATATGGTGAACATTTTATTCTCCATTTTATGTATATATACATTATTCTAATATAAATCTCATTAACAATTTCATGATATTGAAATGTGACAATGACTTGGTTACAATATATTTTATCTCTCTGTGAAAACTGATGACCAGTTGACTGATTGTCTGATTGATTGAATGTCTCGTTCATATCGCGGTCATACAGACATGCAACAGAACCAGTCTGCAGCTGTTTCAGAATTTCAGAGCTGTAGATGAGCTTTGTGTCTAACGAGTAGTACACTTCCTGATTTCAAATTCACAGTGTATTGTATTTATGTCCCCGCCACTGAATACTGAGGGGGCATATAGTATTACTGGGGGCCGTTTCACTAAAGTTTGTACGACTAAAATGTCCGTAAGTGCAAAATTATGACAGTCTGCAAATTTCACATTAACAATGTTTACATTTATTGAGTATAGGCTGCATATTTCCAGACGATCCTAAATTTGCACTTACAAACATTTTAGTCGTACACAGTTCAGTGAAACGGCCCCTAGAACCAGTCTGCAGCTGTAATGGGTGAATTTCAGAGCTCTAGATAAGCTTTGAGAATATAGTGTTACAGAAGTTACAAGTTTGTAGCTAGTATGGTTTAAAAGTGTTAACCAGTTACAAGCTTGGTAACAGACGGACGGACGGGACGGACAAGGATAACGCTAAATGTCCCTTCACTATCGTTGGGGGCATGAGTAACTTTAAACACAAATCACTGGAAATTACATGCAAATACTACCAACAAAAAGCTGAATAAATTAATCGCGATTTTAATAGATCGGCTAAGGAGTCGCATTAATCAATTAAAATTTTCAAGGCCGATTCCCAACACTAGTATTACCTCCTATATTGTCAGTCTTCGCCCATATTGATTTCATAAATGGTACATGTACAATAGTTTCCATCAAATTACATCGCAAGTTGATAAACAATTAATGAAATTATTAAAATTTATGTCAACTTTTGTCATTTAATATGTCATTTGTGTATGTGACGGGAGAAATGGAATTTATGGCTTTTTGCGACCAAACCCAGATCAGCCTGTGTGATCAGGAGCTGCGCTGTCCGCCATTCCATCAATGAAACACCCGCCATGCTTCCAACAAAGAGTATACATGTACCATAGTTTCTAATAAGGCTAAAACACTCTATACGTCCAACAGCCTGATTAGTAGCTATACCCATTGTAGGAGCAAATGCCATAAGACCCATTTCTCCAGTCACAGCCACATTTGTGGCTGTGACTGGAGAAATGGGGCTTATGGCATTTGCGACCAATGTAGCTCCTGTCCAAATAGCAAACTCCTGTAGGCTGATAACGATCTATATAGCGGGTAAGAAGCATCAGTGCTCCTGGTGAATAGTGCCCATCCTGCGAATGCACAGGCTGATCTGGATCTCCAGTCACAGCAACATTTACCGTATAGAAATCATGACTGATCTTCACAATCTAAATGGAGACGCAATACGAGAGCAATGTCCATTTTTTTGTCGCATTTTAATACAAGAAATCAGTGGATGGAGGATGTATCCAAAAAACTTTAACACAAACTTGTTCATAGGTGCGCATGAGTGGGCTATAGAATGAAACTATGGATGACAATAAATAAGTTTCAAGCCAAAACAACTTAACGTGACAGAGATAGTAGGTACATGAAAACAGACGGACGTCCCTACAAACAAAAGAATGACCACCTAAGAAACAATAAGCTTAAGTGGTTGCGGAATAATTTGAATTGTTTTCTTTCGTCTTGGGCCACACCTTCAATAACCTAAGACCCCATTCGTGTGAACAGACAGATGGACAGACAGTCTGGCGACTATACGTACCCAAAAATGTATTTTGGGTTTCATAAAAATAATCCTATTCCGATTAATGGAATAGTCCAAAACTTAGCATGTAACAGTCCATGTCCGATATTTAGGGGTGAAATAGTTACAACACCTGGAAACTGAGCCAGATTGTTATCACAGATAAGTGGCAGCGACTTGGAGAAATGGAGCTTCTGGCATTTGTGGCCAGTCTCGCTCCAGCTCCTTCAGCAGCATTGCACACATAATAAGGATCTAAAATTTGCTCGTAACGAGCCGTCTCAACAGGATCTGCACTTTTTGCGAGTAATTTTCAAAAAATAATTTTAGAACAAAAAACACCCCTTTCATATTGAAATGGACTAGTCTAAAAATAATTTTTTGACAACTGGATTGGTTGCAAAATTAACATCTCAAAATCCATTCCAGTTATTTAGGGTTGAACGGGTTAAAAGCTTCTGTACTTCGTGCACTAAATGGCAAAGGTCCTGATCAGATGTGGTCTGTAGCCAAGAATTCCGCGGAATCAAATGTCTCGCCTTGTTCCGCCTTGACCTTCACCCTGGGGCCCAAGAAAAAATATTAATAGTCCTATATTCATCTACATATCATAGTAAAGGGATGTATAAAGTTTGATGACTAGCTGATAAGGTCTTGAAGTAATGACCGTAACACGAAAACTTAACATTGAATGATGACGCCGCTGCCGACTCCGGAAAAGCAAAACCTATGTCTCGCTTTCCGCTTTCGCGGGCGAGACAAAAATCGCTATGCACACTAATCTAGCTAAGTGCCCTTTGAGGAAGCAATTTTCAATTTATTCATACATTCATATTTTTATTTAATGAAATAAATGGCTGTGATAATGTAAATAAATGCATTACATGAATAATAAATAAAGAAGGAGTTTGAAATATTCTATTTCAGTAAAAATAAATAAGTACTCCCCCAAAGTGCATTAATGTAGATATGAGCTATTATCACAGTAAATCCAAGAATTGTTGTGGAATTCCCACATCAAGATAGGACTCTCTATCTGTGGAACATTTTGTTGCGCTGATCATGGTTGATACACTCCGCCAGCAGAGTAGTTTCAGGGTCGGTATCGACAACCAAAGTCTTTGAAGAACGTTTGTACGCACGTCATCTATCTGCGTCACACCACCAAACACATACAAACATCCGCTCTGTAATATTACAAAATTTCACAAAGTTTGTATGTGTCGTGTTTATTAAAGGTATATGCCCACTCAGCACTCGTGCACTCAACTGCGTTCCTCGGCCGCTCAGTGAAAACGCTATTGATCCTGCTAAAACTTAGACTTGTTTTTCACCATGTTGGTGTACAATACTGCATGGAGTACCACATTGGTATAATTGGTGTTATATTACATGAGCTTATGTGTCACTAGTCTAGTGATACGTAAGCTCATGTAATATAACACCAATTATACCAATGTGGTACTCCATGTAGTATTGTACACCAACATGGTGAAAAACAAAGTCTAAGTTTTAGCAGGATCAATAGCAATTTCACTGAGTGGCCGAGGAACGCAGTTAAATGCACAAAATGGTCCGGATATTTAAGTGGAAAAGGTAGGTCAATGTCATATGAAGGTCAAATGTTATGTTTCTGATATAGAGCAGTAACCGATTATTGTGTGCAAATTAGATAACCATAGGTGTTATAGTAGCCGAGCAACGGACTTAAACGCACAAAGTGGTCATTGAAGCGGAAATGTAGGTCACAGTCATATGAAGGTCAAACATTAGATGTCAGTTTCTGATGTAGATTTGTTTGTTTGTTGGGGTTTAACAGCCTATCAACAGCTAAGGTCATTTAAGGCCGGGTCAATGGGTTTAGGACTAAATCCAATGTATTCCTGTACAAGTACATGTACATGTTCAAGTATATTGTACAAATGGGGGGGGGGGGGGGAAATCCCAAAATCAGAACTGAATATTACAATAAAAACATATATATATTCAGCCCTGAAATCAGAATAATCCTGATCTGATGCCACACCAGAATCACTTGGCCCCCCTCCCAAAAGCAGTAGGATCAGTAATAATCTTACTACTTTTATAATGGGCAATAACCCAATTCAACTCCCAGGTAACAAAAGAGCCAAAGATAAAAATATACTTGAGGGCCAAACCAGGCAAATCGTGATTCCTGTAAGGATGAACTCCTTCCGTTAATTTACGCCTTCACGTTCGCACGACCAACCACCCACTTCTGATGTAGAGCAGTAGCTGATCATTATGTGCAAGTTTGGTAGTTGTACGTTTCATAGCGGCCGAGGAACGGACTTTAATGCACAAAGTGCTACAGACGGACGGAACAGTGTAAATTATATTGCCTCCAATCAATTTTTGAGGGCATAAAAAGGCCCGCTTCATTATCGCTGCAGTACAAAACCACTCGCTAACTAGGATATGGTCTACTTACTGGAGTAATCCCAGCTGAGTGGAAGTATACTGGCTGTGGTAAGCGCGTTTCGAGTTTGGTCCACTGAAGAGTAGGCAGGTTGAATTTCCACACATCGCTGAGTATTTCACTCATGTGAAGACCTCCACACAGGTAAGCATCTAGAACAGGATAATCTACACTGCAGTAAGCCCTCTATACAACAGGTAATCCAGAAAAGCTGAGTGTATTTCATTTTGATGGCTTTCAATGTAATTTATAATTATTAATGATAATGTCTGTTATTATACATGTACCAGAATTCCAAAGTAACCTCTCTCAACTGGACACCCTGGGGGGGGGGGGGGTCCCATGGTGTCCAGTTGAGAGAGGTTACTATGGAATTCTGGTACAGTCGAACTTCGATGGGTCGAACCCTGGTAAACTCGTCAGCCATGCTTGCCTCGAACTAGCCTTTAGGTCCCGGCAGAATTCCTATATAAATACGTTAAAACTACCCGGTATAGGTCGAACTTGTGAAAGTCGAACAACCCTCAATGCCTCGAATCGCTGTCACGCCCGGTCGTGTATAAATCCACTATAAACACCACAAAAACTCGAACATGTCAGACGATTGTCTCCGGACTAGTTGATTGACTTTCACACCTATTGTTAACCGGTTTTCAAACAAATCTCAAGTGGTCATTTGAGCGTATACAATAACGGCAGTCATGACCAGCTTACGTGGTAAATTATGCATTGACCAATGTTCGACGAAGTCGTTAGTTAATTAAAGTGGTAATTTATGGGACATGTGGAATTAAATAGCGCTCAGTTTTAATTAATGACCCAAGCATCTGGCCTTTTAAGTTGTAAATCAAAACATGAACTGTTTTTACTATGATCAGTAATGAGTGTGATGTGTCATCCGATTTATTCGCCATATAAGCAAAACATATTTTACAGATCATCAGACTCGTAATAATGTCTACCACAAATGCACTAGTTACGACCGAGCAATCCGAGGAAGGACCCGGTTCTGCGGGGGGGATATTCGGATCGGTTAGCGACACTGTGCTATCTGGATCGGCTACGGGGAAATCTGGCGTGAAACGTAAATTGACTACTAAGACAATTGAAGAAAAATACCAGGCTATCATGGAAGTGGAGAAAGGCCACAAATCGAAAGCGGAGATCGCGAGAATAACAGACTTCTTCAATATCGGACGTGTATAACTTTCATGTATAACTTGTACTGGGTTCCATGTGATAGTAAATTATGATTTGCAGTGAATGTGGTTCCGGGTCCGAAGTAGTGATGGGGCGACTGGGCATGATCGTATCGGACGGGGCAATCAAGTCCGCCAATTGTATTTCGTAATCATTTTCTGTTGTTCTCATGTTCTATTGCTGTATAATGGCTATGTAAATAAAAACACACATGACTTTGCCGCTTTCTTTATTTTATTAAAGCCTGTTTCTGTTAATAAACGACTGTGACAATCAACCGTGAATGCAAATGTAAGCGCATTTATATGAAACAACGTGTCGCAATGACGACTTGTTTCACTTAGTACACTGACCAACTCGTAGATCTGAAATGGTTACAGTAGAAAATCCCGATGGGTCGAACAACGGATGGGTCGAACTAGAACTTAACCCCGCAGGCTGTTCGACCCATCGAAGTTCGACTGTATATTAATTCTGCATCACACCTCCCCAAGGTGTACTGTTGAGTGACTCGAATTATGGTATATTAATTCTGCAATTTTCTGGAGACCTCCCAGGGTGTCCGGATGAGAGAGGTTACACTGGAATGCTGGTATATTAACGCAGCAAGTAAATTTTCTACGGACCTCCCATGGTGTCCTGTTTAGAGGTTCCACTGTAATACCACGACAGCCAATCTTTATGGAAACAACAGATATATGCCCAGGGATTCCGCTGGTGATCGCCACTTTCGCAATTGGCGATAAAAATAAACAATTGGCAATAAAAAATTACAATTTTCGGGAAAAAAATCTAAATTCTTTTTTTTCCCCCGAAAATTGTAATTTTGTATTGCCAATTGTTTTATTTTTTTTGAAGTGGCAATTTTTTTATTTTCCCCAGCGGAATCCCTGTATGACACTGAGGAAGTGGTGAACAATGTATTCACGATCAGTGTATATGAGCAGCATCCTCGGAGAAACTATAGGTCAGAAATGGGGCACGTTCCGTTTTTGACCAGTATAGCCGGTAGATACAGATGGATGTAAGAATTCCACATTTGGGATGAATATTTTGTCAGCTTTCAACCACAGGTTGAAGTAACGGACCAATGTCTATACATACATTAAATATACATAAAAGCACCAATAAGCTAACATCTTTTTTTAATACTCCATCTTATATTTAAACACATTACCAAGGTCCCTATGTTTTTAATGGGCCGTACTTAGACGGCATCGAGACAACGGATTCTCACGAGACAGTCAACCGATTTATAGCATTGTCACCTATTGCAGAAGTTGGGCAAATGTTAGATCTCTGCAATGGTATATTCCCTGATGCACTATGTCAACGCGTTTTCGAGCTATAGATTATTTTGTTCCAACACAATTCTGATTTATTTTCTAGTCGTAAGACTTCAGTAACATTTATTTCATTGGCTTTCCTGATGACATGTCAGTTGGTATCAAATCATTGCTTCGCTTACAAGGTAAGCAGGTGTCCGGCTGGTAACCAGTCAATGAAACATGACGCTTACGCTTGACACTCTACGAATATCAGCCAATCATAAGCTTAGCGATGATGTCATCGGGAAAACCGATCAAGATTAGAAAACACGGCTTCCCAAGAAATTATAAAAATGTCAGTGCGATTCAACTGTCCGTCGTGACACATTGGACAGGTATAAATATAGGTTTGATCAAATGTTCGATTGGAAACAATGTTTTTTCGATGCAAAATGTTTCTTTACGGGCCAGGACGAAAAGTGTAGTTTGAAGCCGATGTTTGCGCTGTCATATAGTAGTATTGACCCCAAAAAATGTTAGCGAAGTCTTACGACTAGACAAAAATGCAGAATTTTGTTGCAAACAGTAATCTATATCTGGGGAATCGGGGAATATAATTATCATTGCGGAGGGCTAACATTTGCCTAACTTCTGCAATAGGCGACAATGCTACACATCGGTAGGCTATTTCGTGAGAGTCCGTTGTCTCGAGGCCGGCCGAGTACGGCCCATTAAAAACATAGCGACCTTGGTAATGTGTTATAAGATGGAGCACACTTTTTTTTAGCTTATTCTTTTCCAACTTATTGATAATTATATGTATATTTATTGCATTTATGAATATTGGTCCGTTACCTCAACCTGTGCTTTCAACATCATTTACAGAAAATATTACAAAATCTGTACATATTTTTCTTCTAAAAGTGGACATCTTCTTAGGTACAAAATCGCATGGCTCGTCTCATTTACAAATAGCTGTAACATTATGGCCAGCTCTATCGAGATTGTGAAGAGTAATTGACATGTTTCACTAAAAAGTCCAGACTTAACTGGATTTAACTGGTGAACACCATGATTGTAATATGCATGTATATAGCCACTGATGACGGAGCTCAGCAGTGTGTACACAAAGTGTGTGAACGATAGGGTGCAATTTTTAAGTCCTGGCACGGGTGAATTTAAGAATTAAGAATTAGGCTAGTTTTTGGACATTGCACTATGCATAATACAGATTGTTTGTGCACCTCATGCAGACAGACCAGCCAGCGCAACCAGGCTGGTTTTCCTACTTCACGTCCACATCTGTGACATCATCATAATACAACAGCATGGTGGAACATAATAAGTTGCTCTTTGATACTTCTAATAGTGTCAATTTGTTGTACATTTTTGCACTTGAAATTTTGAACTGATGCCAATGTTTAATGGCTCCAATGTTAAAGGTACATGCCCACGCAGTAGGTTATTATAGGAATGAATGGCCTTTTTGTGGAATTTATCGGGGTATAAACTTGGAAAAGTCGCGGGAATACTGGACGAAGGCCGGAAGGCCTCGTCCAGTATTCCCGCGACTTTTCCAAGTTTATATCCCCGATAAATTCCACAAAAAGGCCATTCATTCCTTATAATTCCAGCATTTGAAATAAATTCATCAAGAAAATGTGTATATTTTCCGTTTTCTTAAGAATTATTTTAACTGCGCCTCACGGTTACGGAAAGTAGTTCGGCGTGGGAGTTTACTGGGACATAAATTTTGGACGGAGACTTGCTACGGGCCAATCAAATGTTAAGGAATTGTGTAAATATTTTTGTGCTGAAATTATAATAAAATGATAAAATGTTAACGGACATTACTATTTATTCTCAGTATTTATTTTTTGATGTGCAATGATCATACTTTATAATCTGTCGAAAATATTATTTTTTCAGGTGACGCATTTAATTAGTATAAATAAGTAAAAAATATCATGCCTCATTTGCATATGAAAATAGCCTGATACCAACGCGCGTCACTATCATTAAAATAAATATTACTAAATGACTAAATCTGTTTTCCGGGCACTTGTAATTTTTAGAACTGGTGGAATAGAGACACAATTATACACTTATTTAATTCCTATAAAGAACAGTTTGTGCTTTAATATTGAGTGGGCATGTACCTTTAATTGATATTTTAACACTGGTATGTATGTGGCTATCTCCGGCCAATGAAGTTGGAATTCAGGTACAGTGTGTACACTATCGCCTGTCAGCTAATCTTGCTAATATTTGTAAATTATTTTGTTTCAAAATGCATCAATATTGTGCTTGACACCAAGCAGCTTGATTGGCTGAGCCTGAGCTGTGGCACAGCTCAGGCTCAGACAATCAAACTGCTTGATTGCGAGTTGGCATTGACAAAAGATGCCGAGAAACGTTGATAACCTGGGCAAGTTTAACGCAGGCAGTTGTGTATGATAGAGATAGAGACAATTCCTCCTTACCGTCGCGGAATCTGGTACAGCTGTGACACCGCCTGGCTGGAGGGTGGTCTGTAACATACATAACAAGTGTCTGCGATTAAAGGGGCATGTCAGGATTTTTTTGAAAAATATACGTTTAAAAATAAAACAAGAAACGAGGCAAAGTCACGAAGGCCAGGTTTTTTCCAAGCATGGACACTTGGATAACATAATTATACCCACTTTTTGTAGACTAGATGGCCGTGGTCTGCATGTCGCGCCTTGGGGCGAGGCATGGACACTAAAAAAATAGATATAGTAGATGGAAAAACTTTAACAAAAAAACTTTAACCGGACACACGGACGTACGTACGGACGGACGGACGGACCGACGGACGGACGGACCGACGGACGTATGCCAAAATGCCGACGATATCACGCTTTCCGCAAGCGGGTGTGACAATGATGATAAACACCCATGTGAAGTATCAAGGTAATGGGTGAAGCAGTTGCAGAGATATAGTACACAAAAAAACTTTAACAAATAAATTCAAAGTAATTTGACCTTGACATTGCGCACAGGGGCCGCACGGTTGGGGGTTAGATGATAAACGATGATGGACGATGATAAACACCCATGTGAAGTTTCAAGGTAATGGGCGAAGCAGTTGCAGAGATATAGTATAACAAAAAAGTTTTAACCAAAAAATTTAACCAGACGTACGTTAAAAAGTTAACGTTGAAAATGGCTAAGAAAGTTTGGTGGTCCTAGGTGGTACAGTACCAAAGAAATGGACTTAAACACGAAAACTTAACATTGAAAACGCGAAAACTTAACATTGAAAATGGCTAAGTCGATTGCGCGGGAAAAATGGGTCAAGTTAAAAAAAAAGTAACATGTTGGATAGTGATATGTGGTGGGCACCCCTTGATTATGAAGCTGTGAAAGTTTGGTGGTCCTAGGTGGTACAGTACCAAAGAAGTGGACTTAAACACGAAAACTTAACATTGAAAACGCGAAAACTTAACATTGAAAATGGCTAAGTTGATTGCGCGGAAAAAATGGGCCAAGTTAAAAAAAAATTAACATGTTGGATAGTGATATGTGGTGGGCACCCCTTGATTATGAAGCTGTGAAAGTTTGGTGGTCCTAGGTGGTACAGTAACAAAGAAATGGACTCAAACACGAAAACTTAACATTGATTGTGGACGCCGCCCGCCGCCCGCCCGCCCGCCCGCCCGCCCTCCGCCGCCCGCCCGCCGCTGCCGCCCGCCCGCCCGCCGCCCGGCTTTCGCCATTCCAATAGCCTGGATTTTTTTTCAAAAAACCTGGCTAAAAATGTTTTCACCATGGCCCATGTTGCGATCAACAAGATAGAAAATCTGATACTTATGTACCGATATCGGTGACAATTGAAACAAACCAGCTGTCCTAGTACAGAGACATGATGTAAACATTATTTTTCTTTTATTTTTTTTTATTTTTTTTCAAAAAATCCTGAAAAAAAGAATTCAACGGTCGGTCCTACTATCGTTATATATCTTCTTCAATTAAACCACTTTACACAGGGCCATGATGAAAACGAGTTTTTTTTTTTTTAAGTATTATTTAAAAAAATCCTGATAAGCCCTTTAATGATAGAATGCTCGATTGATTGGGTTTTGTTTTACGCCCAGTCAGTAGCCATGTCATGCACACTGTTTCTACAGCCGATCACATGGCACCAAACGTGAATATAGTTTAACCTCACATTTTATCGGTTTATTAAGCTAAAAGCATATTATGTTTCATGCTAATAAAATTGATTCGATTTAATTTGTATACAAACAGGACCATGTACGCAAACAAGTATTATTCTGAAAATTTAATTGGTCAAGTCCGAGCAGTGCTCTCACTATGACCAACACTGCTTGTGACTATTTTCTTTCCTTTTCTTTTTTTTACAAAAAATACCCTTCTCCCGATTAATGGAATATTCGTAGAAGTACTTGGGAAGATCCAATCCAGGTGGTTAGGGGTGAAGGGTTAATTACCGGAGAGATCGTCAGGTTTTGTCTCCACAACTTGCCATACTTCTTTGTCAACGTCAAACACATCTATCTGCAATAGAAATGGAAGAACCCATAGCGAGTCATCAGGAACCCGTTTCACAAAACTTCGGACGACTAAAATGTTCGTAAGTGCAAATTTAGGATTGTCTGGAAATTAAAATTGATGGATTTACATTTATTGAGCATAGGCTGCATATGCTCAATAAATGTAAATCCAACAATTGTTTACAAGACAACACTGTTAATGTGAAATTTACAGACTCACAATTTTGCACAAACAAACATTTTAGTGGTACAAAGTTTAGTGAAATGGTCCCCTGAATCGGTTACTTTGAATGGCGTTTATGGGTTCTGTGACCAGTGTAGATCCAGATCAGCCTGTGCATCCGCAGTCTGATCAGGATCTGCACTGTTCGCATTTCCATCAATGAAACACCCGTCAGGCTTCTAACAAGCAATATAGCTTGTTATCAGACAACATGAGTTTGCTATTTGATCAGGAGCTACACTGGTCACAAATCACATAAGCCCAATTTCTCCAGCAACATATAAGGGTTAAACGGATCAAAAGGTGATAAATCATGTTTTAATGATGGAGAGAAAGCCAGACAAATACTGACAACACCGGGGATATAGTATATATCAGGTGTTGAGCTTTGTATTGGCCCAATACACACCGACTGATAACATAATGTCCAGGGTTCGACACTAACTTTTTGTTTTTTTTTTTTTTTTTTTATTTTTTTATTTTTTTTTTTTTTTTTTTTTTTTTTTTTTTTTTTTAATTAATATTTTTTATTATTTTTAAATACAAACATGTACATACAATACAACACATGTATTATTAACTAACACACTGTGACTAAAGTCGCTATGAAATGATTGCACATGCACTCATTGTACTTGAAAATAAGTTTTTAGAGAAAGAGAAGACAAAAAGAATATAGAAAAGCATAGATGGTAAGTACAATCAGGAAGAAGGAAGAGTATCGAAAAGTATAAAATATGTCCCCTTTTGTTCACATCCGCTTGAATTGAGTTGTTTTTTTTTATATATATATTCGTTTACTTTTGTGTGGTTAGTGTGATTGAACCTTCCCTACTATGCCCAAAAAAACACATACCTATGTTTGAAAAACATCCCATTTAATGTTGTGTTGCTCAAGTTTGTCTTTTTTAGTAGCTATTAACTCTTCTAAATTTATCCTATATTTTAAGTAGTTTATAAACGGTTCGAAAGCAATTTCCCGGTTTTCATATTTACATTTAACAATAAAGTATTTGGCTAATATGAGTATAAAATTAAATTGTTGTGCCTTGTGTGTACTTTCATCTATTCCTAAAGAAATACTTTGGAAATTTACAGCGTAAGTAAAACCTTTTTCATTCAAATAGGTACGTAACTGTGACCACATATGTTGTACATGAGTACATTCCCAAAACAAATGTTTTATAGTTTCTACATACATAGAGCAAAAATCGCATAAACTACTATTAATTAGGTTACATCGAAAGAGTAATTTATTTGTTCCATTCATTCGCATAAGGTATTTATATTGAAATTCCGCAATGTGGAATCTATAGTACAATTAAAGGTTGACATGTAAATATGTTTCCAGTTTAAGTTGGCTTCCGGAAATTCAGCTATCCATTTTTTTTCAGACTTTTTTTCTTCAGTGATTTTTTTTTCTGTTTGTATTGTATAAAGTAATTTATTAACGTATTTGCTTTTTTGTACCCTTGATTTCAGTGTTTCAGACAGTTGTATTATGTTTATTTGTTCTGTTTTTATTGTTTCTTTCCATATTGGATTTATACTATTTAATACATTGATATTTCATAAAATCATCATTTCTTATGCTGAATAACTCTACAATATCACCGAATGTCAGAAAAGTTTTTGTTCTATAATCGTATAATTGTTCGATGTACTTGATACCCTTATCAAACCAGTGTCTATGAAACAAAGTTTTATTTTGATGTTTTATATTAGAGTTGTTCCAAATTATTTCTTTTGATACTGTATCTGTTTGAGAAGAATAGTTTATACTTGCCCAAGATTTCAAAACATTGTTCAGGAATTTATTTTTCACTATGTTTTGTATGTCTTCCGGTTTCAAGTTACATTCGAAAATAAAAGTCCCGCCATATTTTTCAAGTATTTTTTCGTAAATTGCTTTCCATTTCCCTATGTTAGTAGTATCGCATATTCTTTTTACCCATGAAGCTCTTATTGAAGTAATAAAAACTATCGATGTCTAACATTTTTAGTCCCCCTTTTTCGTAAGCTTGAATAATTGTATTTCTTTTTACTTTATCAGGCTTGTTATCCCATAAAAATTGAAATAACTTGGTTCTTACACGTTTTATCATATGTTCTGGTGGATCATGTAAAACTGTCAATGGGTATATTAATTTTGGGGCAGCAGAAATGTTTTTATTACCGTGATTTTTCCGAGTAAGCTGAGCTTTCTGTGTTTCCATTTGTCTAGGCACTGTTCAAATTCTAAGATTTTTGTAAAAAAAATTATGGTCATGGGTATTAATATTATCATTTAGGAATGTGATGCCTAATGTTTTCGCGCTGTGTGAGGTCCAAGTAAATTGTTTGTTGGGGCAAAATGTGGTTTCTGTATGTTTAAGAGCACCTATTCTCATTACTGTTGATTTTTTAATGTTAAGTTTTAGGCCAGAAATCATACTGAATTCGTCTATTATGTATATTAACTTTTCGAAGGATTTTTGAGAGCCGTCTGTCATAAAGGTTGCATCGTCAGCAAACATTGTGTTCTTTAGTTCTACATCATACATTTTGACTCGGTTATATCTGCTTCATTTATGATAGATTGTGATAATATTTCAATGGCCATAATAAAAAGATACGGTGATAACGGACAGCCCTGACGCACACCTCTTTGTATTGAAAAGAAGTTCTGATAAGTATCCGTTATTTGTTACACAACTTTTTGCATCAGAGTAAAATAGTTTGATCCAATTAAGTATATCATTACCAAAATTAAAATAGTCCAATGTTTTCAAAAGGTATGTATGTTCAACAGTATCAAATGCTTTTTCGAAGTCTGCGAAAAAAAAAAAGAGACCTGGGGCATCATTTTCGTTAAGATGATCAATTGCTTCGTAAAGAGTTCTAATGTTTTCGCCAATATATCTTCCCTTAAGAAATCCAGTTTGTGAATAATCTATTATTGATGGTAGAACTTTTTTAATTCTATTTGCAATCGTCTTAGATGCTATTTTATAATCTACATTAAGCAATGATATGGGTCTCCAATTTGTTAATTTTGATAAGTCGCCCTTTTTCGGTAGTAATGTTATTATTCCTTGTTTTTGCATTTCGCTTAGCGACGTTTGTTAATGAATAGTTGAAAGATTCTATATAATACTTTTTTATATCATTCCAGAATATTTTAAAAAATTCTACTGTTAGTCCATCGGAGCCTGGGCTTTTATTATTATTCATTTCTTTTAGAGCAGTGCTACATTCATATTCGGAAAGATTACCTTCGCATAGCTGTTTGTTTTCTTCAGATAATTTATTCGATCGTTGTTTGTAAAAAAATTGTGATTACTATTCTGAACATCTTTTTTGCTATATAGCTTTTTATAGTATTCGTTTTGCTCGTGTAATATATCTTCATTTTTCGTGACATTTTTTCCATTTACATTTAATCGGACTATAGTTTTGTTCTCTGCTCGTTTCCTTTCTAAATTTGCAAAATATTTTGTATGTTTTTCATTACCCTCTATATATTCTGCTTTTGATCGTATGATACTTCCTCTTACTTTATTTTCATGGATGTCCTCTAGACTTTGTTTTTTAGATTGTAATTCTAATAAAGTGGTGTCCGATATATTGTTTGCGTATTCTGTTTCCAGTTGATCTATTTCTTCTACGAGTTTTCTTTCTAACTTTAAATTTATTTTATTTTCTTTCGATGCAAATTTTATTGTTTCATTTCTTATCGTTCCTTTTATAATTTCCCACAATGTGTTAGGATTTGCGTCGTTGTTAATATCAGCAATAGCTGTTATATTATCTCTAATTAGTTGTTGGTAATCCGGTTTTAATAGCAGACTATTATTTATTTTAAAGTAGCCAGGTCCCCGTTCATTACAATGCGTTAGTAATTTTATATATATAATCGAATGGTCTGATTTAATTCCTGTAGTGATTTTGCTTTTTGTTATTCTATTTTATTATATTCTCCGATATTAGAATAAAGTCCAATCGACAGAATATTGGTGGTTTAGTATTAGAGTGCCATGTGAATTTTTTAGTATTAGGGTTAAGGATTCTCCAGATATCATGTAGATTAAATTTGTTCATAATCGACACTATTTTTTCTCTTGTTTTTTTGTTAGCATCATGTCTACCATTTCTTTATCAAGGTCGGGATCTAAAATAATATTGAAGTCCCCTCCTATTATTAGCGTATCCTGTTCTACAGATTCTAAATATGTCTCGAAATTTTGATAAAATTGAAAACTATTTTCATTTGGCCCATATATGTTAATTAATGTGTATTCTTTGTCGGATATGCTGATTTTAAGAGTTTGAATTCTACCATTAGCTTATGTTTTCATGAATATACAGTTTCATGGTCCAAACCTGGTTTTATTAGAATACATATACCTTCCTTATTACTGAATTCCCCACTAAAAAAAGCGTCTCCACCCCATTCACTTTCCCACTGTGTTTTGTCATGTATAGTGAAGTGTGCCTCTTGGATGAAGCATATGTCATAATCATTTTCTTTTATACCATTCGAAAAGTTGTAGTCGCTTGACTTTTGACCCCATACCCTTTACATTGAAGCTTCCTATTTTTAAGTCCATATTATTCTATCAATATTAACGTGTATTTAATCAATCACACTACTCACTGACATATAGTTCATCAACGATTCAACAGCCGTGAACAGAAGGAGACAGATAAGAGGGGAATGTGAGAGTTGCATCAGTGGAAAATTTTGAACAAGAGTCACCGAATCATCAACTATGAATTATACGTGGCCCTGCCGTTGTCAAAGGAAACCCTATTTTATTTGCCGTCATAAAGATTACATTTGCATTCACATTATTATGTAGATACATGAATAATTATATTTTGCTATTAATTTTAGGTTGTGTTCGATTAGCGCAGAGCCCGACGACCACCAGCGCGAGTACGCCGGCTAATCTGGAGCTACTCTCGTCGTTCATAACATGCGAGTTTCCTTCCAAAACAAAAAACAAAACCGACATACTATGTTAAACAATTATGTAGAAACAATGCTAGTTTTACATGTTATAACACATATGGCACAACTCTTGATAATTTTCACGACCTGTACAATAGCATAATAGTGTATACATTGTACATAGTAATATTGTAAACTTGTGATGAATTGCATATGTTGTTTTTTTTAATATCAATTATTTTCCGTTAGAGATTATAACTTTTTTCTGAATAGTCGGAGCGCCCCCGAATCACATCACTGAGACGATTCTGAGGCGCTTCCAGCTCGCCACCCACAACAGAACAACGAAAATCCACTCAAATTACACACTTTATCTGGAGCTCTGGTATAGAAAACACTGTATATGTTGCGTGTGGATATTCGTCAAAAAACAACAAAAAACAACATATTATTCCGATTTAAAACAAATTTCATGATGCACAATCCACTTACAATAGTTTTGGAGCTAAACATTCAACGGGTATGTGTAAGTCCATGTTAGATGTGAAGATGTATATTACACATTATTGCATATTGTGCTTTCAAGTAAATGCAGCTAAATACCCGTAATTTGCTGGCATGCTATTGTTTATCACTATTATGCATTACTATTGTTTACAAAATATACATGTATACACACCAACATATGTTAGCATACCAACGTGCAGTTCCCACGCCAGATTGTATCAATCTCAGCCTCATTTAGACTGAGAAAGATACCATGGAATGGGTTGCGAAGAGTGTTAATATGTCAACACCCAGCGTAAGTCCCACCCTCACACTCGAAAGAGATAGCGAAATCGTGTGAGTATTTCATTTTCAAATAAACATTGATTTGTATAATAAATATTGTTTATAATCGTACTATTTGTTGACATATCTGCTGTAAGTGGATACGAGATGTGTATACATGTGTATGTTGTATTGGTCACTCGCCGTGGTCAAACCTATATATATTCTGTTTTCATATTATGAACATTGGAGTGTATAGAGACGGTTAATATTTTTGAATCATAACACACTAGTGTACTAACTGTGCAAATTAGGTAAATAAAACAACAAATGAGGTCACAATAATATTCATATTTTTAAAGGAAAGACAATGATACCAGCTATTGTAAAACAAAAAATCATTAAATCTGAATTTTGGGAGTTGCGATGGAAATAAAAGGACGAGAAAAAATTATCATGGATAATCATATTTACCACAAAAAATAAAAAATGAAACTAATTGAAAATTTGATTTGAAAAAAGAAAAAATATATTTTCCCATTTAAACATTAACCCTTTCACCCCAAATAAAGAATGGAATGAACTGAAACAGTTACCGTTGCAGCCAATCCCATTTTTGCAAGAAAAAAAAAATCTTCCTGACCAGTCTATTTATAAAAAGAGGGAGTTTCCGCCATACAAACACGAAAAACCACTCGCATAAAGTGCAGATCCTGATGATATTGAGAAATGGCAATAATGTATTGATCACTTTAGTTAGGTGTGTTGCGGAAGTATATTTGCTTTAATTACATACAAATTATCTAGAATTACACTGGTATACGGGAGACAACTCCATGTGGCCTGAACAGATTGACTGACAATATACACTGCACATACATACACCTGTTCCAGAACCACACATTGTTTATGGAGGGGACAACTCAGTGTGGCCCTCAACAGATTGACTGACAATATACACTGCACATACATACACCTGTTCCAGAACCACATTGGTTTATGGAGAGGACAACTCAATGTGGCCATCACCGGCAAATAATCAATAATAATGTATTTTGATAATATTAGCGAATCATCATGGTAATGCATGTATAATATCCACAGCTGATAAGTAACATCATGGACATGTGTTGCAATCGAGACTGCTCGGCTGGGAGAACTATGGAGAGTAAACTTTATTGCATGTGTAACCAGTATAGCAGTATGGACTACTATATATAAACCTCGCGTATGGTGATTGCGGCTATTTTAATTAACTTATCAACCGGTAGTTTTACAACGTTTGGTTCTTGTTTTACCAGGTAGTCCGCAGGACTAGTGACTTCAAAAAGTTGGTAGTCCTCCAGAAAGTTGCTGGTCCTACGAACGTTATATGCATGTACATAAAAGAAATCAGTTACACAGGTGTATGTACCCCAAACGAGGGCTTTCATAAGTGCTGCACATTTCCAAGTCATTTAGTCATAATTCCAGCACAAAAATATTTACACAATTCCCTAACATTTGATTGGTCCGTAGCAAGTATCTGTCCAAAATTTATATCCCAGTAAACTCCCACGCCAGACTACTTTCCGTAACCGTGAGGCGCAGTTAAAATAATTCTTAAGACAAGAAACGAGGCAAAGCCACGAAGGCCAGGTTTTTTCCAATCATGGACACTTGGATAACATAATTATACCCACTTTTTGTAGACTAGATGACCGTGGCCTGCATGTCGCGCCTTGGGGCGAGGCATGGACACTAAAAAAATAGATATAGTAGATGGAAAAACTTTAACGAAAAAACTTTAACCGGACACACGGACGTACGGACGGACGGACGTATGCCAAAATGCCGACGATATCGCGCTTTCCGCAAGCGGGTGCGACAATGATGATAAACACCCATGTGAAGTATCAAGGTAATGGGTGAAGCAGTTGCAGAGACATAGTACACGAAAAAACTTTAACAAATAAATTCAAAGTAATTTGACCTTGACATTGCGCACAGGGGCCGCACGGTTGGGGGTTAGAGTGAAAATATGGACGATGATAAACACCCATGTGAAGTTTCAAGGTAATGGGCGAAGCATTGCAGAGATATAGTATAACAAAAAAGTTTTAATCCAAAAAATTTAACCAGACGTACGTTAAAAGTTAACGTTGAAAATGGCTAAGTCAATTACGTAGAAATAATAGATGAAGGTAAAAAAATGGTCACATGTTGGAGTTGTATGTGGTAGGCACCCCTTGGTTATGAAGCTGTGAAAGTTTGGTGGTCCGAGGTGGTACAGTACCAAAGAAATGGACTTAAACACGAAAACTTAACATTGTAAACGCGAAAAGTTCACATTGAAAATGGCTAAGTCGACTGCGCGGAAAAAATGGGTCAAGTTAAAAAAAAAAGTAACATGTTGGATAGTGATATGTGGTGGGCACCCCTTGATTATGAAGCTGTGAAAGTTTGGTGGTCCTAGGTGGTACAGTACCAAAGAAATGGACTTAAACACGAAAACTTAACAATGAAAATGCGAAAACTTGACATTGAAAATGGCTAAGTCGATTGAGCGGAAAAAATGGGTCAAGTTAAAAAAAAAGTTACATGTTGGATAGTGATATGTGGTGGGCACCCGTTGATTATGAAGCTGTGAAAGTTTGGTGGTCCTAGGTGGTACAGTAACAAAGAAATGGACTCAAACACGAAAACTTAACATTGATTGTGGACGCCACCCGCCGCCCGCAGCCCGCAGCCCGCAGCCCGCCGCCCGGCTTTCGCCAATCCAATAGCCTGGATTTTTTAAAAAAAAACCTGGCTAAAAACGGAAAATAAACACATTTTCTTGATGAATTTATTTCAAATGCTGGAATTATAAGGAATGAATGGCCTTTTTGTGGAATTTATCAGGGATATAAACTTGGAAAAGTCGCGGGAATACTGGACGAGGCCTTAAAAAATTACAATTGTCGAAAAAAAAAAAAAAATTCTGAAAATTGTCATTTTTTATCGCTTTTACAAGTTTATACCCCGATAAATTCCACAAAAAGGCCATTCATTCCTATAATAGTTTTGTGAGTCATTGATCAAATAATTCTAGTTAGATTTGATATATTTTAGTAAGTGGAAGGGCATACATTTGAAACCTCATTCATTTCTTTCATGCCTCTGACATATCAGAACCAGCCTGTCCGCTATAGTCTCATCTCAACACATAACAATCATCTCTAAACATTAACAATTTTATATTTTACAAGTATATAAAACTATTCTGCGGCATACAAGGTCATTGAGCCAGTGCCGTTGTTAAATCCAAGCATTTACATTTCATAGTTGTCTTTTGAAAACGGGCGCTAGAATAATCGTCCATTACACCATAGATCATCTAGACTACATTATGTACATTGTATTGAACATCCATGTCAGTCAAAGAATTTAGGATGTAGAAATCACAAGCCAGTCGGGCCAGTGACTTTTCAATTTTCACTGTGCCAAACTTTTAAAATGTAATATAACCGAAATAGAAATAGCACAATATTTACTAGTCTTTTTGACTGAAATGGAACATCCCTACCTATGTTGTGCCTTAATTATACCCACTTTTTGTAGACTAGATGGCCGTGGCCTGCATGTCGCGCCTTGGGGCGAGGCATGGACACTAAAAAAATAGATATAGTAGATGGAAAAACTTTAACGAAAAAACTTTAACCGGACACACGGACGTACGGACGGACGGACGGACGGACGGACGTATGCCAAAATGCCGACGATATCGCGCTTTCCGCAAGCGGGTGCGACAATGATGAAAAACACCCATGTGAAGTATCAAGGTAATGGGTGAAGCAGTTGCAGAGATATAGTACACGAAAAAACTTTAACAAATAAATTCAAAGTAATTTGACCTTGACATTGCACACAGGGGCCGCACGGTTGGGGGTTAGAATGAAAATATGGACGATGATAAACACCCATGTGAAGTTTCAAGGTAATGGACGAAGCAGTTGCAGAGATATAGTATAACGAAAAAGTTTTAACCAAAAAATTTAACCAGACGTACGTTAAAAAGTTAACGTTGAAAATGGCTAAGTCAATTACGTAGAAATAATAGGTGAAGGTAAAAAAATGGTCACATGTTGGATAGTTGTATGTGGTGGGCACCCCTTGGTTATGAAGCTGTGAAAGTTTGGTGGTCCTAGGTGGTACAGTACCAAAGAAATGGACTTAACACGAAAACTTAACATTGAAAACGCGAAAAAGTTAACATTGAAAATGGCTAAGTCGACTGCGCGGAAAAAATGGGTGAAGTTAAAAAAAAAGTAACATGTTGGATAGTGATATGTGGTGGGCAACCCTTGATTATGAAGCTGTGAAAGTTTGGTGGTCCTAGGTGGTACAGTAACAAAGAAATGGACTCAAACACGAAAACTTAACATTGATTGTGGACGCCGCCTGCCCGCCCGCCCGCCTGCCCGGCTTTCGCCAATACAATAGCCTGGATTTTTTTTCAAAAAACCTGGCTAAAAATCATGATCAATCAAACTAACTATCAAAGGTTCACAAAATTCAGTGCAAAGTCATTCCAAAATCAGCCAACATCAGTGATAGTGAAGACACAGGTATGAGGTTGAATGTAATTATTGTGTCCAACTACTGGTTCTGTTGACTACTGGTTATTCAACAACGCAATTTACTTTTATTTTTTATTTTGTTCCATAAACCACTTTCTTATTACTTCTGGAATATTAAGAAACTTGCAACTACGCAAATTACTCCTGGGAAGTGTCTAGAATACAACTAATAGTCACAACATCACTGAAAATGAACCAAAAACGTCAGCAACGCTCACTTCCGGTTTATCTGCCAAATCACAGGGAGGGAGGGAATTACCAGAGAGATCATCATTTATCTATATTAACATAAAGGTATGTAGTGTTGAAAGGGTTAAGCATGGGCCCAGGAGCTAGATTGCTCACCAATGTACCATTTCTCCAGTGACGGCGACAAATTACTCCAACTCACATTTTTGAGTGAGAAGAAAGACATCCCCATACCGCCACCAAACATGAACAGCTTTCTGTCGTAGTACACAACCTCGTGTCGATACCTACAATATACATGTACTGGTCAATCCATGACATTTATTTCAGAGTCTGAATAGTATGTAAATGACGTCGAAAGTTGACAAAAAAAGTCAGAGCTCATATGAAATTAGATTCCGCATGTGCTCTAACAACTTTCTATGTCAGTTAATCCTTTCACCCTTAAATAGCTGCAATGGACTCTCCCATGTTATTTTTCAGACTATTCCATTTATGAGAAAGGGGTATTCACTATTGTTTTTAGAAGCCAGATAATATCCACAAACGGTGCAGGTCCTGCTGAGACGGCCAGAGCTCCAGATAAGGTGCGTATTTGCTTAAATACCCAATTAAAATGGACAAAAACCCAATTGAAATCAGAAGTAGTGCGTATCAAAAAGCAATGAAAAATGTGTGGTATCTTTATCATGCTACAGAAAACAATAAACAAACCACAAATATAGCATATTTTTCTTATTTTTCCATGAAAACACATCTTGGTATTTCATTAGAATTGTCTCCAAGGAGACAATTCTAATGAAATGCCAAGACATGTTTTCATTTAGAAGCAGACTATTCAAAAGTTGTGGTCTGTTGATGTGCAAACAGTAATGTGATTTTATTTTACCAAATAATAATTTTGAAATATCCAAATACTTCAGAAATGATGGAGTGGCAATACCGTACTCAATTACTAATTCCTTATCTGGAGCCCAGTCCAGGAAAACATCCATTCTCACAACACCGTATTCTGACGATAGTTATTTCGAAAAGCAGCCATATTTTCAGTAAATGATATTGAAATTTTACCAAAAGTTTCAAAGCTGATACTGAATTCTTTCTTTTTCAACTGCTTAAGCCATTGATGAACATATTGCATTTTTTTCAAAATTATTATCGGTGAAATTTGGCAATGCAAGTAGGTAATATCAGAGCAAAGCTGAAATGTGGCTGTGACTGAAGAAATGGGGCATATCGGTTTTGCGAACAGTGTAGATCCAGATCAGCCTGTGCATCCGCACAGTCTGATCAGTATCTGCAGTTTACCATTCCATCAATGAAGCACCCGTCATGCGTCTAACAAGCAATATATATCGTTATCAGTTTACAGGAGTTTGAGATTTGATCAGGAGCTACACTTGTCACAAATCCCAAAAGCCGCATTTCTCCAGTCACAGGCAAATATACAACACAGCAGAGCTCCAGATAAGTTTTGTATCTATAGAGAATTATATCCCCATATTTCAAATTCAATGTGTATTTTACTTTTACAAATGTATTATTGATTTTCTTCCTTTAATATTAAATAGGGAACAAATGATAAAACATAAAAGAAATTAAAAAATTCACTTATTTGAGCTGCAAAAAGCAAACGCTCTTTGCTTTTTGCAGCTCAACTAAGTAAATTTTCAACTTTATTACAGTATTTTCACTACTCGATTTGAAAATCAATGCGTATTTTCACATTGCTGTGAGTATTTTGTACTCCCACTTTTGATAATAATCAATGAGTATTCTGCTAAAATAAGTGCGTAAAATACACCAATACACACCTTAGGCCTAAACAAAAAGTTCTCTGGTTCCGGTAACCCGACTGACCCTACCGTTTTTTTTCGCCCCAAAAAATAAATTGGAAAAAGTCCCGGAAAATTGCAGTACACAAGACGCTTGCATTTGCTCGCTAATTATAATAAGTGTCTGATTGATCGATCTTCATGAACCCAGAAATAACAACAACACAATTATGGCTGCAAGCATTTTGGCAGTTATTCTGCCAAAATGCAGCCATTTTGAAGGCATCCGCACATTAAGCCAAAAGCCATGTCTGCTTGAGACTGTGGCGGGTCTATCACCTGGAGCCAATCGACGGCGCAACAGTAATAGGTGTCGCAAAGTTTGCAAAGGTATCAAATAACAATGCGATGTGGTGTCTGTACATCTGTGACCGATTTTGTTATGAAATGCTTAAAGATAATATAATATGATTCCTTCCAAATCTATTTTAGCTTCCCACCAACCAATAGCTTTCAAATGACATTTGGGCCGCTTGCTTAGAAAACGGACCTTACAACATATGCAACTTTTGTAGATAATTTGTAATAGGTTAACCTAAAATACGGACACATTTGCCATATGTTCACTTACTTGCAATTGTCAAGAACTTGCCATAAAAATGAAGACTACATTCATCAAAATGAGAATTAAATGATTCAAGTACAAATTTTCAAGAAGTTTGTCATTGCGTCTGGTGACCAGACTCTGGTCGACTATGAAAAAATACTTTATTATCCAATAATTCCAGCACAAAAATATGTACACAATTCCCTAACATTTGATTGGTCCGTAGCAAGTCTCTGTCCAAAATTTATATCCCAGTAAACTCCCATGCCGAACTACTTTCCGTAACCGTGAGGCGCAGTTAAAATAATTCTTAAGAAAACGGAAAATAAACACATTTTCTTGATGAATTTATTTCAAATGCTGGAATTATAAGGAATGAATGGCCTTTTTGTGGAATTTATCGGGGATATAAACTTGGAAAAGTCGCCGGAATACTGGACGAGGCCTTCCAGCCTTCGTCCAGTATTCCCGCGACTTTTCCAAGTTTATACCCCGACAAATTCCACAAAAAGGCCATTCATTCCTATACTCACCAGAGGGGATATAGAGTTAGTCTCTGTACTCAGCAGCACCTTTCATTTTTCAATAACTTTTGAACCGATTTTGATAATATTTGGCCACAATGTGTGTCTAGGGATGGTGATTTGTTTTCCATACGGCTCACGTTTCTGACCGCCCAAGGTCAAGGACACTGACAATTTTGAAATCTCTAATAAAAGAACGACCTTTTGACCTTTCGGCGGCCATCTTGGATGACATAACCATCCGATTTCGACAAAAACCAGAGTGATCGCCTCATTGATACCTTCAATTTGATATATGACATGACCATGTTCGGTCAAAAATAAAATTTGACCCCAATTTGACCCCATAGACCACGCCCATTTTTGACCCCGGGTACCATTTTAACAACTTTGAAATATCATTGTACATCGATCATTCCTACCAAGTTTTGTCGAAATCCGGTTGGAAGTTCTTGAGAAGAAGATTTTTGAAGAATTTGTGCTATTTTTAGACGGCGGCCATCTTGGATTACGTAATGACGTCATTTTAACAATTTTGTAATCCCCCTACCTAAGGACCATGACCATGAAGTTTGGTGACTATAGGCCCAATGGTTACCGAGGAGAAGACGTTTGAAAATGTTCACGTACGACGGACGACGACGGACACATTGCGGTAACAATAGCTCACATGAGCTTCGCTCAGGTGAGCTAAAAATGTGGTTATAATGTCTATATTTGCAATGGTACTATGATGTGAACAGAAAAATAAATAATTTATCATGGAGTATGTTTACCGTGGCATGCCCATGGTATTTCACAACTTTGGAGACGTGATTTCCGTCATCAGACTATGGGAAAGTTTGGCAAAATCCATATGCCTAGTTTGCATATACGTGTGTTACCTATATATTAGCGCTGACTGCACGACGGCGCCCATATTATTTATGTTTTTCCCCAAATTGCAGTGTATTTCAGGTCAGGCTGACTTAAGTTAGAAGCTTATTGGCCATAAAACACCAAGAATCAATCAATCAGGGAGATTATCAATTAAAATCAATCGTTTCATAAAATAAAAAAAATAAAAACATTTTCCCCACCTACCCAACTTTTTTCTGGGACATTACCGGAACCAAACAACCTTTTTTTTAGGCCTTATCTGGAGCTCTGAGACAGAACTCGGAGGTAGGCACAAATGCCCAGAGAAAAGATCATTTCATTGATGCCACAATCCCGCACTGACCTGGGCGCTGGCTCCGATTTGGACTCGGCATCGATGAACTCCCATTTGCTCCGCTTCAGGTCCAGTCTGTGCACAAAGTTGTCATACTCGAACCCAGAGGTGCCTGCGATGATGTAGATATAACCGTCTACCACCGTCATGGTCTGAAATAGATTTGATTTATTGGTGTTTAATGTCCTTTCTAATGCATTTGATAAATATCACGCAATCTGATTGGCTGATGGTCATACATTACAGGTATATCATTGTTGATGAACGGTCGCAAATTATTTCAATATGTATTCCTATGCCAGTAGTAAAGGAGTGCATTAGAAATAGGTTAACCGCGGAGCCATTAAACAGATTTTCCGACCTATCATTTTCTGATATACGCTGCAAATTTGAAAATTACAATACAGTTAACCCTATAATCAACAGCTAAGGTCATTTAACCTGCTGTATTGAGATAGAAATGGACAGACGGTAGTGTAGCGGCCACTGCTGTCTGTTCCACGTTTTGCTGCCGACGAATATTTGGCCATTAAACACATTAAATCTAAAAAAATATTTAAAAGTAACTACTTTTTCATCAATAACAAGTCACCCTCCCCAAAACAATTCCATCAAATATTGATTTTATTGCGAAAACACGATTTTCGTGTGGGAATTTAACATGGGGAGTCTATTTGATACTGAAGGATCCAAAAACGAAAAAATTTGGAAATTGACTCCGAAACCTGGCGAGATAGCTTGAAAATGATGTAACTAAGAAAACAAGTTAGATTTTGAAAATCAGATTTTAAAAACTAGAAATGTGGCCTGTCGGCACACGAATGCCCCCGCTGGCAGCCAAAGAAAACGAGGCATATTTGATTACATGCCATTTACCCGAGTACGGACGGACGCTGGTAACACTATATGCCCCACTCACCATTCGGTTGCGGGGGCATAAAAAGGTGAAGGTCAAGGTCGAAGTACTGGGTGGTGGAGTGTGTAGGGCATGTTCATATGTATCATGTGTATAAATATTTAAGCGATTGGTAAAAGTATTGAGAAGTTATTGTAGGATTGAGAAACGTGCACGTAGATTTGTGCCAAAGTGCTAAGTAAACATTTAAAGTAGAAAAGGTGAAGGTCAAAGGTGAAGGTCGAAGTACTGGGTGGTGGAGTGTGTAGGGCATGTTCATATGTATCATGTGTATAAATATTTAAGGGATTGGCAAAAGTATTGAGAAGTTATTGTAGGATTGAGAAACGTGCACGTAGATTTGTCCCAAAGTGTTAAGTAAACATTTAAAGTAGAAAAGGTGAAGGTCAAAGGTCAAGGTCGAAGTACTGGGTGGTGGAGTGTGTAGGGCATGTTCATATGTATCATGTGTATAAATATTTAAGCGATTGGCAAAAGTATTGAGAAGTTATTGTAGGATTGAGAAACGTGCACGTAGATTTGTCCCAAAGTGCTAAGTAAACATTTAAAGCAGAAAAGGTCAAAGGTGAAGGTCGAAGTACTGGGTGGTGGAGTGTGTAGGGCATGTTCATATGATCATGTGATAAATAATTTGGGATTGGCAAACGTATTGAGAAGTTATTGTAGGATTGAGAAACGTGCACGTAGATTTGTGCCAAAGTGCTAAGTAAACATTTAAAGTAGAAAAGGTGAAGGTCAAAGTCAATGGTCGAAGTACTGGTGGTGGAGTGTGTAGGGCATGTTATATGTATCATGTGTATAAATATTTAAGCGATTGGCAAAAGTATTGAGAAGTTATTGTAGGATTGAGAAACGTGCACGTAGATTTGTCCCAAAGTGCTAAGTAAACATTTAAAGTAGAAAAGGTGAAGGTCAAAGGTCAAGGTCGAAGTACTGGGTGGTGGAGTGTGTAGGGCATGTTCATATGATCATGTGTATAAATAGCGATTGGCAAAAGTATTGAGAAGTTATTGTAGGATTGAGAAACTGCACGTAGATGTCCTAAAGTGGTAAGTAAACATTTAAAGAGAAAAGGTCAAAGGTCAAGGTCGAAGTACTGGTTGGTGGAGTGTGTAGGGCATGTTCATATGTATCATGTGTATAAATATTAAGCGATTGGCAAAAGTATTGAGAAGTTATTGTAGGATTGAGAACGTGCACGTAGATTTGTCCCAAAGTGCTAAGTAAACATTTAAAGTAGAAAAGGTGAAGGTCAAAGGTCAAGGTCGAAGTACTGGGTGGTGGAGTGTGTAGGGCATGTTCATATGTATCATGTGTATAAATATTTAAGCGATTGGCAAAAGTATTGAGAAGTTATTGTAGGATTGAGAAACGTGCACGTAGATTTGTCCTAAAGTGGTAAGTAAACATTTAAAGTAGAAAAGGTCAAAGGTCAAGGTCGAAGTACTGGGTGGTGGAGTGTGTAGGGCATGTTCATATGTATCAGTGTATAAATATTTAAGCGATTGGCAAAAGTATTGAGAAGTTATTGTAGGATTGAGAAACGTGCACGTAGATTTGTGCCAAAGTGCTAAGTAAACATTTAAAGTAGAAAAGGTGAAGGTCAAAGGTGAAGGTCGAAGTACTGGGTGGTGGAGTGTGTAGGGCATGTTCATATGTATCATGTGTATAAATATTTAAGGGATTGGCAAAAGTATTGAGAAGTTATTGTAGGATTGAGAAACGTGCACGTAGATTTGTCCCAAAGTGCCAAGCAAACATTTAAAGTGGAAAAGGTCAAGGCCAAAGGTCAAGGTCGAAGTACTGGGGGGTGGAGTGTGTAAGGGATGTTCATATGTATCACGTGTATAAATATTGACATAATATGTGAAGCCATGTAGAAGTTACTAAAGAATATAATATCGGGACGTACGGACGGGACGGACGTACGGGATGGACGCTGGTAACACTATATGCCCCCGTACCTTTCGGTAGCGGGGGCATAAAAATCAATTTTTAGCCCCCATGTTAAATTCCCATAGCAAATATTTTTGCAATAAAATCAATATTTGATGGAATTTCATCAAATCATTTTTTTTTTGGGGAGGGTGACTTTTTTGTTATTGATAAAAAAGTACTTACATGTACTTTTAACTATTTTTTATATTTAATGTGTTTAATAGCCAACAAAACTTGGAACAGACAGTAGTCAATGGCGATCTCATGGTAGTATCCACAGGTGATGGGAACAACTAATCTGATAGTCTGTTGTTACTTGTATAGAATATCTATATATATATACACAGTCATGTGATTTTTTTTCCCGTCACCTGTGGTAGTATCTAAACCAAATGCCTATTCCATATGGACCTGTTTCAGACTGAATGTTTTCTTGTACATAAAGACCAATCCTACCAGATTATAAACAAGCCATTTTCAAACAAGCCCATTGGTCTAGATTGTATCAATAGGGGCTGGGCATGCTTTACACGCATTTTTGTTTGTTTAATGGAGTTTAAAAGCCTGTCAAAAGGTACAAATTATAATAATCTGATCTGGTGCCAGATCCTCACTACACCAGAGTCACTTAGTCCCATTCACTAAAAGTTTTCACTCTTGTCATTGGTAACATGGTTCCTGTCGTGGCATCAGTCATGGAGGATCTTACATGAGTGTTATTTACTACGATAATTATTAAACTTGTTTACTGATGTATATGCCAAATTACATGTAAATGCGAATATGGCAATTAACTTCTGGCCAGATTGTATTGAATATTCGGTCGATCGGCAGGTAGTAAACGGATATATAATTATGTGGCTATACATTTGAGCCTTATATGTGGCTGTGACTGGAGAAATGTGGCTTATAGGGTTTGTGACCAGCGTAGCTCCTGATCAAATAGCTTGCTGCTGTAGCCTGATAACGATACAAATTGCTTGTTAGAAGCATGACGGGTGTTTCCTTGATGACATGGCGAACAGTGCAGATTCTGATCAGACCGTGCGGATCCACAGGCTGATCTGGATCTCATGTACACTGGTCGCAAAACCCAATAAGCCCCATTCCTCCAGTCACAGCCACATATGAGACATGTGATTTTGTACCTTCGGACATCTACGTACCGGTAATTTCATTAAATAAATTTACAAAATTTACAAAGTCTTCATAAATAAAGCCAAAAGTTGACAAAATGTCAACTTTTGACTTTATTTATGAAAAATATTGTCAATTTTGTAAAATTATTTAATTTAATGAAATTACGCAGATGTCCGGATAATATTGCAAACGTATTTCATGAAATTACGCAAATGTCCGAAGTTACAAAATCACATGTCTCCGATAAGAAAAATGAACTCACAGGTTGAAGTAACGGCCCGAGGTCTATAAATACATTAAATACATGTATGCCTAAAAGAATCAATAAACAAACAAAAAATAAGCTAAAAAAATGTTTTTTACTCCCTCCATATAGAGGGAGTAAAAAACATTTTTTAGCTTATTTTTTTTTCGTTTATGGAGTCTATATGGAGGGAGTAAAAAACATTTGTTTAGCTTATTTTGTTTCCGTTTATTGATGCTTTTAGGCATATTTAACGTATTTATAGACATCGGTCCGTTACTTCAACCTGCGTGAAGACCTACATGGCCATATATAGCCCGAGGGGGAGTGTGCCCATCAACCGTAGTCAGGTTGAGTTTCTTCCATTCCAGGGTCGAAAGGTCCAGGTCATACACAGAGTTGGTGCACGTCTCGCCAAAGGGAATAGCTGTCCCACCAAAATGTAGCAAGTGGTGCCGTAGTTTTATAACTGCAATCAGAAAGGTGGCATGCTGATGTGGCTGTGACTGGAGAAATGGAGGTTATGGCATTTCTGGCCAGTCTAGCTCATTGTAGCCAATTTCATCAAAATCGCTAAGTACACTTATCTTGCTATGAAATAAAATATTTTATTACGAAACAGATGGCTGTGATAATGCAATAAATACAGTGCAATTGTTCTACATAATTTTAATCATCATAAACAACCAGGCCTTTGTTCTATATGAAATAATGCATTTCAATAAAAATAATAATTACTTCCTCAAAACAAATTAGCTAGATAAGTATACTTAGCAATTTTGGTAAAATCAGCTACTGATCTGCTGGCTTGCTGATAATATCTATATTGGTCTGTCTGCAATTATAATAATGACTGAATGACTGAATGGCGGACAGTGAAGTCCCGATCAGACTGAGCAAATGCGCATGCTGGTCTGGGTGTACACTAATCGCAAATCCACGACCCTCATTTCTCCAGGTACAGCCATATATATATGTACAGGGATTCTGCTGGCGATCAACACTTTCGCAATTGGCGATAAAAATAAACAATTGCAATTGTTTATCATTTTCTTTTTTTTTCTCTCGAATTGTAATTTTATCGCCAATTGTTTATTTTTATCCTATTGGTTATTATTTTTTTTTGAAGTGGCTTCCCCAGCGGAATCCCTGTATGTATGTACTACCACAACAAAAAGGGACCTATTGAGTTTGGGACCAGTGTATTTAAGTGAATTTTCAACTTTATGAGAGCATTTTACTATAAATCAATTTGAAAATCAGTCAGTATTTTCATTTTTGTGAGGATTTTATACTCTTAGTTTTGTAATCAATGCATAGTCATCTTAAATAAATGTGTATAATACACCAATGTGTGCCTTATCTGGAGCTCTGTAGGTATTAATAAACTGTAGATAGAAGCAAGCTAAAATAGCAGATTCACTTGCCGTATATTACTACACTTACCAGAGTGAGACGCGACCTCTGTCGGCACGTCACCATGCGTGTTTAGCTTCGTCCATTTACGTGACCAGAAATTGTACTTCCATAGCTGCAATACATAGATCAAATAATTCCAGCACAAAAATATTTACACAATTCCCTAACATTTGATTGGTCCGTAGCAAGTCTCTGTCCAAAATTTATATCCCAGTAAACTCCCATGCCGAATTACTTCCCGTAACCGCCAGGCGCAGTTAAAATAATTCTTAAGAAAACAGAAAATAAACACATTTCCTTGATGATTTTTTTTCAAATGCTGGAATTATAAGGAATGAATGGCATTTTTGTGGAATTTATCGGGGATATAAACTTGGAAAAGTCGCGGGAATACTGGACGAAGCCTTCCGGCCTTCGTCCTGTATTCCCGCGACTTTTCCAAGTTTATACCCCGATAAATTCCACAACAATGCCATTCATTCCTATATTGAATAGGGTTTTATGTCCAACAAGGCTATACGTGGCTGTGTCGAGAAATGGGGCTTAAGAGTGTTACGACCAGTGTAGATCCATCCACTGTGCATCCGCACAGTGAGTCTGATCAGGATCTGCACGGTTCACCATTCCATTGATCAGTTCAAACACCTGTTATGCTTCAAACAAGGAATACATATCGCTATCAGGCTACAGGAGTGTGTTGCTATTTGAATAGGAGCTACACTGGTCACAAATTCAAAAGCCCCATTTCTCCAGTGACAGCCACGTATATGAACATAGAGATATCATTCAATGATGAAATAAAGGAGTGGTGTTTATTAAAGGCCTCGTGTCTCAGATGTGGATGAAATGCGAGCAACACATTGCCAAATTATAAGTCGAAAAGGGACTTTGAGAATCTACTCCTCATAATGAAGCTACATACCGATTTCAGGTCTGTAGCTATTACGGTTTAAAAGTTTTACGAGTCACAAGGCAAAATTGCCAAATTCTAAGTAGAAAAGGGAGAGATAATCCATGACCCGGAGGTCAAATAAAAAATAAACTTTGCGAATCTACTCATTATAATGAAGCTACATACCGAGTTTCAGGTCTGTAGCTATTACGGTTTAAAAGTTTTACGAATCACACAACAAAATTGCCAAATTCTAAGTCGAAAAGGGGGAGATAATCCATGACCAGGGGGTCGAATAAAAAATTGAAATAAACTTTGTGCATCTACTCATCATATGGAGGCTATATACCAAGTTTCAGGTCTGTAGATATTACGGTTTAAAAGTTTTACGAATAACAAGGCAAAATTGCCAAATTCTTAGTCCGCCAAATTCAAGTCATAAAGGGGGAGATAATCCATGACCGGTGGTCGAATCAAACATTGAAATAAACTTTGCGCATCTACTTATCATAAGGAAGCTACATACCGAGTTTCAGGTCTGTAGCAATTACCATTTAAAAGTTTTACGAGTCACAAGATTTGTGACGGACGGAAGGACGGATAAGGGTAAGTCCGGTAACACTAAATGCCCCCTCCACTAAAGTACCATCCGAGACACAACCACTTGTTAGACTTGATCAATCATATGAGCCAGGATATAATACAATTATCAAATGCTGCCATCTGTTGTTTTTATTTATTATCAATATTGCTTGGGAAAAGCCTGTATTGGCAGCACATATAAATTTCAAATATTTATTTTACTGTGATTTTCCTTTGGGGATTAATCAAAGGCCAAAATGGAGGCCGTGGGTGAATACCAGCTGGAAATTGACTCTGAAACCTAACTAGATAGCTTGGATATGTTGTAAGAACAGTTTTAATGATATTTAGATTGGTGAGTGGTCCATTACCTCCTGAAACATCTGTGGGCTTGGGTTCGGGTTGTAGCCGCCCCAGCAGTAGAGAGCCGACTCGTCCACCACCACTCGGTGGCCACTTCTCGGCAGGAACTCTGAAATCAACTAGTGAACGAGAGTTTCTGCCAACTGGCACAGTTCTCGGACAGTGATTCCGAAGAATTACAATATTACGAGGCTTACGGAATACCCCCCCCACCGCATGGGCCCAGGTACCCCTAAATATGTAAAATAAAAATCCAAGTGTGTGGGCTTGTGACCTTGACTCTGTGCTTAGTAGGGGCGGCACGAACGTGAATTTGTCACAGGGTGGTAGAGGTCCATTGGAGCAATCCGTGTGTGAAATGTGAAGCAGGTCCGAGCAAGGAAATAGAAGTTATAACCAATTTCTATGATGTTAAGTTTTGTAAAGAGACTAAGTATGTGACCTTGACCTCGAGATCAGCAGCCTGATAGTAGAGCCTTAAAGGAATGCATGCATGAAATATTAAGAATTTTCGATGAAAGAAGTAGAAGTTATAATATATTTCTCTGATGTTAAGTTTTGTAAAGTGACTAAGTTTGACCTTAACCATGGGATCAGCGGGAAGCTCGTCAGTGTATAACAATCATGCTCACAGCGCAATTCATTGCTTACAATCTCACAAATATGCATATATATCCGCCGTGGAAGTGTAATAAATAGGATATTCCATCATACATGTTTAAATAGCGGAAATAATACACTTGTGTTCGTCGGCTTCCGTGCAAGCAACTCGTTCGCTACGCTCACTCTTTGCTTACGCGGAAGCCGACGCACACTCGTATATTATTTCCCGCTATTCAAAATGTACCATGGAATATCCTCTATTTATTCTCTGTATTTATTTTTTGATGTGCAATGATCATACTTTATAAGGTGTCGAAATATTATTTTTGTTCAGGTGACGCATTTAATTAATATAAAAAATTAAAACATATGTTGGCTCATTTGCATATGAAAATAGCCTGATACCAATGCGAGTCATTATCAGTAAAAGAAATATTACTAAATGATTATACCTGTATCGCGGGCACTCATAATTTTTAAAACTGGTGGAATAGTGACACAATTATGGAAGTCGGCGCGACATATCACTAGTCACGTGACCCGATATGTATGGGGGTAAAAAGATACATTTTGCTCTAAAATACATCATTTTTATGCCAGAATATTTCACATTTAGAACTTTGAAAATACTAAATTGTGATGAGAAATCTTTTTAATGACCATTTAACAGTATAAATCTGCATTTAAATTTGATTTAGCGATTGGAATTTAGTTGCTTGAAGCGTTCAAAAATTATTAAATTATATAGGAAAATGGGTCTTTTTTTTTTCTTCTTTTTTTTTAGCTTATATTTAACGGCGGCACTGGCTCTAGGACCTTGCATGCCGTCTCCCAAGAATGGGAGAAAGAACAGAGGTAGAGATTTTTGAGAGAAGCCGGTAATTCGTATTTACAGAGCAACTACGAATTATCGGTACCCATTTACAGCTGGGTGAACTGGAGCAGTGTGGATAAAGTGTCTTGCTCAAGGACACAACGCACGCCGCTAGTCAGGCTCGAACCCACGACCCTTGGATCAGTAGTCCGACACACTAACCATTACGCCACGGCGCTCCACTGGGAAAATGGGTCAGATTTCCCCCTGCGCTCCATGAAAGGGGAGATAATTATAATCTGCAGGTGCGCGAAATGGACGAAGGGCGACTTCCAGAATTATAGGGAAAAATTATTAGAATCATCTCAGAGACCTTCACAATATATCTATCACAATATGAATATAAGCCCCTCGAGGAATCATAGCACGACCCTCGAGGAATCATAGCATGGCCAGTAAACAAGTGGAGATGACTCACTGGAAATCAATAGGGATCTTTCTATTGGCCAGCAAGGGGCGATAGGTAATCAACACAATTTGAAAATCAATAGGATTCTTAGTCTTGCCGTAATAAACAGAATGCCAAATAATCTTGTCCGACTACTGGTTAGTGACGAAAATATGACTAAATTAGTTTCGCTTTACGTCTTGAGCGTTCCTGTATAACGCAATTAAAAATAATCAAAAAGTAAACATCTATAAAATAAATCATGGACAACATAAATATTGATGTACAACCTCCACGTGGAACTGGTTTACAGCCTACTATCTGGAAACAAAGAGGTTTCGCGAGCTGTAGAGTTGTCATTTTGTTGTTGTTGTGGTTACTGATAAATCATTTATCCCGCGCTATCTTTTCTCGCCACAGATGTGATAGGTTATATAATTATGTCATGTACAAGGTCATTAGAGCCAGTGTGGCCGTTAAATGCAAGCATCAATAAAAAAAAAAATGTCAAGTACATGATGTTTTTATCTATCTATCTGACATTAATTTCAAACCCCTTTGGGTACTTAGGGATTTTATTTCATACATGTGTAGCCGTTGGAGATAGGGAAATAAAATGTTACAATATCTATGCGTTTGTTATCTTTATTTGTTATCTTGTATCAAATAAATATTCCAACACCGGTGCGTTTGTTATCTTTTCTATGTATATGTAACGGTGGTTCAATGCCGGTGTGGCGAGTGTAGCGGGTGGGGTATATAGTGGGTTCCTCCATATTCTACTGGACAGGGTGGGACACAAGAAACTGTAAATACAATATTTACGAGTGTAATATAATTCTAATACAAGTCAATTCAAGATAGCTCCGTAGCTGTTGGAGAATGTCAGAAAAGTGCCGATCGAATCTCCAGAGATGTATGCAACATTTGCATGTTGAATACATTTCCGGAGACAACAATACACGTCAATATACTTTCAGACAATAGTTATACCAAAACGTTACCTGTAAATACAATATTTACGAGTGTAATATAATTCTAATACAAGTCAATTCAAGATGGCTCCGTAGCTGTTGGAGAATGTCAGAAAAGTGCACCAACACCTGCGCGCGCATGCACATGCAATATGTTAGTCAGGTGACCTATGCACTAACAAAGGCTGTTAGGTTACTACGATAAGCTAGCTACTTTAAGCACCTACGTATAATGAAACGGACAACAATCGATCGCCTGCTCTACGTAATGGGTGTTGACTTGCAAACCATAGAAAATATAACAAACGCACCGGTGTTGGAATATTTATTTGATACAAGATAACAAATAAAGATAGCAAACGCATAGATATTGTAACATTTTAACCAACGGCTACATATGCATGTACATAAATTCCAAATTATTCTCCTTCCTTAAGAGCTCCAAAAAAGACCAATATGGCATTTCCCCTCTACAGTAGAATGGCAAGCTGTGTTCAGACGCTCGAGAAAAGGCAAAGCAATTCAGGCCAGTATTCACTCCAAAGAGCCCACTGCGCCTTTCCCAACTGAGCCAAATGAAGGTACAGGAACTGGTGGAAACGGCGCATCTAAATCAGACAACGACTGCATTAAACTCCAACACCTTTCCTACCATGCCTGACCTGCAGATCTCCAATAAATGTATTGTAACTCTTAAAACCCTAAAAACAGAGAAAGCAGCAGGCACAGACAAACTACAGCCGATCATATTCAAACAGCTGCGAGATGAAATCGCCCCAATAGTTCACGTAATTTTCACCCAATCGCTTCAAACAGGTGTTATGCCAACATAATGGTCTGCGGCAAATGTAGCTCAGCTCTTCAAAAAAGATGAGAAGACATTAGCGGAAAACTATCGACCATTTCCCTTTACATGTATACTATGCAAGGTCATGGAGCACATCGTCACACCCAACTATGCAAGCACCTATGAACTCAAACAACATACTGTACGAACTACAAAATACATTCCGCGAAAGGCGATCAAGTGAAACCCAATTAGCCATGCTAGTCGAAGACCTAACTAGGAATGCTAATTATGGCAATCAGACTGACCTAGTCCTACTAGACTCCAGTAAATAATTTGACAAAGAAAACCATGACAACAATACTGTATAAACTCCACTGGTACGGTGCCCGAGACCATACACTAAACAGGGTCAATGCTTTCCTTAACGGCCGAAGTCAGAAGGTAGTCGTTGATGGCGAGGAATCGGGGTCAGTCCCGGTCACCTCTGGTGTCCCTCAAGGCTCCGTACTAGGCCCCATTCTCTTCCTAGTTTATATCAACGACCTTCAAGACCATATACTGTCAGAGGTTCGCCTTTTCGCGGATGACACTGCAGTATAAATCACAATCAAACATGGCCAGGTACTAGAGGCAGTCTAGTCAGCCAAATACATCGGCGTCACCTTCAGCAATAATCTCTCTTTGAACCAGCACATCACAAACATCAGAAACAGTACATTTGGGTTTGTCAAAAGGAATATCAAAACTACAGACACCAGAGTACGCGAACAGACATACGAAACTCTAGTCCGCCCCAGATCGAATATGCCACAGTGATCTGGGACGCCACCCCCCCCCCCCCCCCACACACACACAAGTGAAATGGTCCAGCGACGCGCTGCTCGCTGGACTTCTCACGGCAGGCTGGCGTACTGACATGGTGTCCACTGTAGGGTGGTGTAGCTTGCAGGACAGAAGGGCCCGATTATGCATTTTCTATAAAATTGTCAATAGTCTTAAATTGTCGCTATATACCGCTCCCACAACGAATGCAGCCGTCAAACAGAATTTCTCGCTACTGCCATTCCATGACTTTCAGTCAAATACATACAAATACAGACTTTTACAAATACTCGTTCTTCCATCGTACAATGATGCGTTGGAACTCCTTGCCTGGACACACAGTGACCCAACCAGATATTGACCATTTCATTTCATCGTTGGGCACTGCCCGCAAATCCCTGGCTTAAGACACTATGGATTGTTTTTTAACCTACTTTTATCTTTTCGACCTATTTTTAACCTTCCATCTGTTGTTCTACTTTCTATCACGTGTGCTACCTTTTATCTACTAACTTGCTCCTGACGCGCAGCCTGCTAAGAAAAACCGCGAGGAAGTGTAGCAGTATATAAAGGAAGAAAGAAATAATCGATGTTCCAGGTACCCCCAAATGGCTATTGTGGCCAACAATCAGATTAATAGTGAGATTAAAATGAGACGTATGTTGTTTGGTTGATATCAGCTTGCTAAACTCGAAAAGATCTACAGTGGTATGAAGAGGCCTGGTATATTTTTTTTGTTTAATGCATTACCAGTGTAGATCACGAATGCATGTGGCACATATGTCGTCAGTTGACTATCTGCGCTAATGCTGGACGGACGATTCGTCGACTGAATGACGAAAATAGTAGACACAGATCAAACACGTTATATTTTATTTATTCATAATCACATCATTTGTATTGAAGCTGAACTTTTATGTAATACCCTAGTATATCGTTCCCATTCGATTGATGCATATGATGTGTATATGTTGTACATTGAAACAACTCTAAATAAAAATTAAGCAAAACATGACGAAATTAGCCATTTCAACCCGACCAAACGTATTAAGCCAACGTTTGCAAACACTGTATATCCAGATGAGCCGTCTCGTAGCGCGCCCTCTCACCAGGATATGCAGCATTTATCTGTATTGTCTAATTCTGAAGCAAAATATGCATTTCTCATTTACCAATTAACGGAATATAGTTCAAAACTTAACATGGAAAAGTCAATGTTTGGATATTTAAGGTTAAATGGGTTAACTCACACCGATAACTTCCATGTGTCTGCAGGTTGTCACTGTATCATGAATATAATTATGTTAAAGGTCTGTCACTGGCCTTGTCCTCAACCAGTTTGAAATGTTAGGCACGGCTTCTATGCTACAATAATGCGCCTTCAGTTTTAGATGGTGTGCAAACACATCACAATGGTCCCCGAGGAAGTCCTTTGACATTGCCAGTCCGCTGTACACGATCAGGTCACCCAGCGTTAGCTAAAAAGAAGAGGGAACATAATGTATACACACCACACTTAGACGTGTATATATATATGTGATGTGGATATGTAGAACTACATGTATATGACTCACTACTGTAAACCATTCATCTATGTTAAAACACACACTTCTACAGTACGTGGTCACTAGGGATTATCATTTTAATAAATAAATTCGGCTGACTGTGCGAACAGGAATTAAAATGGCAGGTACGAACAGTCAAGTAAAGTGGCATAGCTTGAACAAATAACCGCGTCAAATCGAGTGAACAGCCATACAACCTTTTATTTTGTCACAGAAGTTTGCTATGTTATATAGTATTTTTTTCTGTACTTCCGGTAAAAAAAAGTGTGCGTCTCAGCAGTGCACCTCAATAGTAACGCAAAGAAGTACACACAACACGGTGTGTGGAAGTTGGCATAAGTGTATATTTAGGATATAATAGGCAAATTATGCATATTAACAATAATGCACTAAACAACATTACAAAACAAAAGCATGTTGACCGGTATAATTATACAATCTGTTCACAAAGAAAGGAATGCAGAATGCAGGTGGATACATAATTAAACAATGGAGTGCACGCATACTAACGTTTTCTCCGAGGAAGAACCCAACCCCGCCATTATTTTCGTCCAACCTCTTCTCAAAATATGCCATGAATCTTGCCAAGTGTTCTTCAGCCACTGCTTTCCTCATGACATCTTTCTTTGAGTTATCCGGTTCCCTGTAGATTTTTACGAATTCGGCTTCGAGTTCCACAGTTGCATCAATGAGCTCGTCAATAAGAAGAGATTCAATATTCGAACTTCCAGCAAGCCCTGTAAGGTAAAAGTTTAATAGAGTTTATCCCGTCAACTATGTCGCTACTAGACGTGAAAAACAGGTACGTGTATTTTTTCTCGTTCACGTCTAGTAGATACGTCATTATGTATGACGTTACGTCATTATGTGAATGACGTAACACGATAATCTTGTCGCTTCAGAAGACAAACTTATGAGGCCACAAATGCATTTTTAGAGACATTTGAACAACTTTGATGTGGTTAACGGGATAAATAGAATATTATTATAGTGTCATGAACGTGAATAAATATCTGACTCGGCTCGAAATCAGGATGTGCTCGGCAAGCCTCGCCCATCCTGATTTCTCAGCCTCGACAGATATTTATTCACGTTCATGACACTATACTAATATTCTCTATGTATGAGTACGGAGCCCCACAGGGGACATGGACTTTTTTTTATTAATGCGTTCCCACGAAATAACAATTCGTTCCCTCAATTTAACAATTCATTCCCTCGAATTAACATTTCGTTTCCACGAAATGGTAATTCGTTCCCCAAATTTAACAATTCGTCCCACGATATAATAATTTGTTCCCACGAATTGTTAAATTGAGGGAACGAATTGTTATTTCGTGGGAACGAATTAATAAAAAAAAATCCAACGACCCATTCAGTTGTTTTCAGTACATTCATGGTATTGGCTGATTGATATAATGGGGTTCGTCCGTTCAATAAGGTCGTATGTGGCTGTGACTGGAGAAATGGGCTTTTGGGATTTCTGACCAGTGTAGCTCCTGATCAAATATCAAACTCCCGCAGCCTGATAATGATCTATATTGTTTGTTAGAAACATTACGGGTGATCCTAATCAGACTGCGGATGCACGGCTGCTCTGGAACTACACTGGTCGCAAAACCAATAAGCCCATTAATCCAGTCACAGCCACATACACAGACGGTTGAACATATCCATGGATGGATCATTGCAAATTCAGAACTGCCTTTACATAATCCTTCAAGCACCCAAACCACAATCCCTTGATCTGGTGCGAAGTGTTATTACCATACCAAACAACATGCCCCATGAATCTCAGTAAGGATGGATTCGCAGTTGACGCGCTGGCTGGTCTCACAGGTGGAAAACTCGGACCTGTGACATAATAAATGCCCATTTAAAAATCCCATTACCCCACCCACTTGGTCTCGTATTGTGCTGTGCTCGTATTGTGCTATGTCACAGGTCCGAGTCTTCCAAATGTGGCTGGCCTCGGATTAAACTGATAGCAAATGGAAAAAAATATCTTTTTGGTAGGTCATTTATCATTCGTACATTTGGGATTAGTGATATTCAAATATTCAAACATTAAGTGATCGTTGACGATCATAGTTGTGGCCGTGACCACAGGTGGAAGACTCGGACCTATGACACCAAAAAAATGCCTATTAAAAAAAATCCCATTACCCCACCCACTTGGTCTCGTACAGTACTATACGTTAATTCAAGGTGAGTATAAATAGCGCTATTATAGAAAGAGCCCTCTTTTTTCCGGCTCGCACAAACACAATAAACATCGATTAAATGTATGAAATATGTCTCTGGCAATCGATAAAGGTATTAGGTGTGTGAATATACTCACTTCAAATCGCTGTTTCAAGTATTTATTGAGTTATTCGCGTTTTGATTACCCCATCCAAAGCGAAATGTGCGTGTACGAAAGAATCTCACACAGAATCGGAGGCCGTCCGGCTGGATTATCGGTCATATTTGGCCGATAGCTGATCGCCAGCTCAAACTAAAGTCGTGCACCATGATCATATACATTAGAGACTCCAACCATACAAAGTTCGTCCAATTGTGATCGTTCGCCGATCTAAAAAACACTTTTTTCTATAATTTCGTTCATTATCTGGAACTGGGTCAAGAATGCACTATCTTCCATAATACAACCACCGAAGCGTCTATGTAAGAACATCTCTGATTGGTTAAACCTAAAAATAGACGCGAGGACTTTCCCTTTTCAGGGTTTCCGGAAGACATAATCGATGGTACGCGAATCATGAAAGAAAGTCAATAAAATTAGAAAAAAGTGTTTTTTAGATCGGCGAACGATCACAATTGGACGAACTTTGTATGGTTGGAGTCTCTAATGTATATGATCATGGTGCACGACTTTAGTTTGAGCTGGCGATCAGCTATCGGCCAAATATGACCGATAATCCAGCCGGACGGCCTCCGATTCTGTGTGAGATTCTTTCGTACACGCAACTTTCGCTTTGGATGGGGTAATCAAAACGCGAATAACTCAATAAATACTTGAAACAGCGATTTGAAGTGAGTATATTCACACACCTAATACCTTTATCGATTGCCAGACATATTTCATACATTTAATCGATGTTTATTGTGTTTGTGCGAGCCGGAAAAAAAGAGGGCTCTTTCTATAATAGCGCTATTTATACTCACCTTGAATTAACGTATAGTACTGTACGAGACCAAGTGGGTGGGGTAATGGGATTTTTTTTAATAGGCATTTTTTTGGTGTCATAGGTCCGAGTCTTCCACCTGTGGCCGTGACTGGAGAAAAAGGGATGGGGTGTTATTACATTTGTGACCAATGCAGTCACAGACCAGCCTGGGTATACGTGCAGTCTAATCAGGGTCAGTACGATTGACAACTCAGTCAATGAATCACTCGTTATGCTCTAACAAACACTGCAGTTCCTTACTTCCTTACTATACTGCAGGGCCCGTATTCATAAAGAATCTAAGATTTATCTTAAAATTTAAGACGACTGTACATTGTAAGTCGAAAACTAAGTCGAAGAAGGAAGTTAAGGTCAACTTTCAGTTTAAGACGCGACTAAGATTCTTTATGGATACGGGCCCAGGAGTGTTGCTGGGCACAAATTCAATATGCCCATTTCTTCACATTCACAGCAGCATATACGGCAGATTATAATCACAGGTTATGCAAACAACATAAACTAGTATTTTGATACATAATCATACAAGTATAACGATGCAACTAATCCAGTGTTGCGGTAAATCGATTAACATAAATTTTTCACAATTTGCTATATGAGATCAACCTTTGTGCCATAATCCCGTGACCCGTAAATGGAAAATGACATGGAATAAACTTATATTTGGAGAACACTGGGACTACGCAGCCGCATGGAAAAACTTTCGGAGAGTCCGATTCGACACAGAGGCGACTGTTAACAATTGTATAGGTCGTCACTATAGCAAAACGGTCCCGTTGAAAGTTTTCTACACCAGTCAGCATGGCTATTAGGGAGAATAACTCAAACAGTAGAGAAATTCAGAGCAAAACACATGTAACCCGTAGAATGCGGGAACCGAAATTTTCGTCTGCTGTAGTTTTTATTTTTAATCAATAGAACATGATTTGACAGCATTTTCAGAATCATTTCCATTGGAAATGATTCTAAAATGCTGCCAAAACTTGTTGGATGGAAAAAGGGAAGGAAACAAAATTAAACAGCAGACGACTAAATTTAATTCAGAATTGTAAGGGTTAATGCCATACCGAATTCCCTGGCGAGATATCGGGCAATGGCGGTGCTCTGGCAGAATGTTACGCCATCAATCTTCAAAACAGGCAACTTCTGCATCGGTTGGTCTGAAAATCATTTTGCAGACATCACTACAGTAAATTACACTATAGTATATATTTTTGGTGGATAGAACAAAAACGACCCAAACATTCAACTAGTTACAACTCAATGATTATCTACGATAATTCAGTATACTTTCTCATACTATCATTTCATGCAATTGTCTCTTGTCATCAAAATTGTTAACTCGGTAAATTTTATATTAACCATGTTGTGATAAAAAATACATGACCCAACAATTAAAATGACGTTAATTGAACAAGGGTTGATAAAAAGGTGACTAGCCTATCTGAGATATATGATGTAAGGTAACTTTTCTTAGACGGCGACCCACCATTCTGATTAATATACAAATAAATTTATGTGAGAATCGTAGAACACATTCGAGTGGATCGTTAGGGATGTACATACTTTGGCATATTGGCCAGTTAGGGACATTTCTCTCTTCGTCCCTTAGAAAGTGATAGTGATGAAACATAGAAGAACATTAGGCTATACATTTGAATTTAACGCATGTTTTTGGAAATATCATCAAAGAAATGGTGCCATTGACTGATACATAGAGAATAGTAGGTTAGTGCCGTGAATGGGAAAACATATCTGGCAAGGCTTGCCAATCCCGTTTCCGTGCTGCGCCTTTAAAATGCAAAATATAACCCCTGCCACATCCTCAAAATTGGAGAATCGAACCGTACATATTCATACGCAGTGATTAGGTCGTATTGACAGAATACCATAACTGTTTCACGGCACCGTGTTTCACGGCTCACGGCACCGTGTTTCACGGCACATACGCACTGTGTTGACGGGATAATATGCCATTTACTGTTCATGAAGCGAATACAGTGGAGTCAGCGTGCAAGTGCACACACGAACGAACACGACAGGTTGGTTCCAACCTGTCGTGTTCGTTCGTGTGTGCACTTACACGCTGACCCCATTGCAATCACATATTGAATATCTGAGACATCATCTGAGACACAGTGCCTCTAAATTTGAAGTTTCTTCATTGCTTTCGCACTGATGTTGCATTCCGCACCGGCGTAAACAGTTTCAAGTCGACAAATGCACAAGTTTCCTGACGAGACACCGCTCAGCTCTATTTTAGAGATACAATGTATCGCATAAACGTAGTTTTCGTCTAGTAAGCATTTCTTGCGCCGGTTACAAGACAACAGTGTTTATGCAGTATCTTCTGTATGTAGCTGAATGGGAATTCGTCAGGAATCCGGCGCCTATTTCGACGAGAAACATTTTACGACGGCGCGGAGTGAAGCACCAGTGTAAATATCCACAACAAGCCACCATAAGTGTAAGCCAGATTATGTGTATACACACATCATTACATGTACAAGCTGATATCTCGAGGTCAGTCATATGTCATGATAGAACTTACCTGCCATTATTCCTGCCCATTGTTGCCTGGTTACACGCTCGTCGATATACTCCACCCCAGCCGCCGCAAACACCAGACGACAAATCTCGGCGGCCCCTCGGCCGTGGAAATATATGAGTTTATACTCAGGCATCGTATACAGTGACACAGTATGCTGGCTAGTTATAGGGACACTGCGCTCATTCGTTCCTTTGTTGCGTAGCAACGAAGGTTAGAAACCTTAAAGGGGCATATCAGATTTTTCAAAAAAAATAATATAAAAAATAAAAACGTGTTTTCATCATGGACCTGTGTAAAGTGGTTTAATTGAAGATACATGACGATACTATACTAGGACGCCGGGTTGTTTTTATTTTCACCCATATAGGTGCATAATAAAAAATCTGATACTTATGTAGTACCAATATCGGTGAAAATTTAAACAACCCCGCAGTCCTAGAATGGACGAAACAAAAACTTCTCCCGACCCTATGTTACAATCTGGGATGTGGGAGTCCAGGGGCCCCTTTCACTAAACTTCGTACGACTAAAATGTTCGCAAGTGCAAATTTAGGATCGTCTGGAAATTTCAATTCATGGATGTACATGTATTGAGCATAGGCTGCACGTGCAGCCTATGCTCAATAAATGTTAATCCAATAATTGTTTACAAGAAAACATTGTTAATGTGTAAATGAGACCGCCACCAAAACGTTAGGTGATCCGTGTAGCTTCAATAAATGATCATGTGCTTATGTAATACATAGAATCTATCGTGTGTGATGATTTTATATGATGTTTATTAAATGAGCTGACTGATTGAATTAGAAACTCGGCATAACCTCGTTTCTAATGAGACCAGTAAACTATTTTAATAAATGTCATTTACAACACGCTATGCAGTACCAGTACTAGCTATATAACATAAAACGTAAATATTCAATTATTATTAATTTGTTATTTCCGATTGAATATTACATCAGATAGCAAACCCCGGGGTCAAATGTGATTGCTCGATACCAGTACATGTCATTGACGCTGTTTTCCTCTTTATTGTGCCTGGGCATCGAGTGCTTTTCTATCTACTCTTCAAAGCCAGATCGCGTTCACTAACTTCAAATAAGTAAAATGTGAGTCAGACTTTTTAATACAAACATTGTGTATGTACGTCTTGTTTTGTGTTGGTATAACTGTTTATTAACCCTTCCTACGCTGTTGACGGAAATTGCCGTCTGCTGTTTTTCATTTTTGATTTAATTCTTAACAAAAAACTGGTTTTGACAGCACATGAGAACCGTCTCCACTGGAGACGATTCTCATGTGATGTCAAAACAGGTTTTTGTAGAGAAATATTGAAAACAAAACATTTCCAGCAGACGACAACATTTAATTCAGCGTAGTAAGGGTTAAAGACACTAGGTCTCGCGTATGATAATGAGACATGTAATGAGTATACATTTGTATCGTATATCAGGCCCGTAAGCAGGAATTAATTTAGGTGGGGTGGGAGGGGGTACGTTATCGACGGCGCGAAGGGCCAGAAATGTTTTTTTCTGCAAATCCACGGACAGACCTCGGCAGATTAACCATTTCGCCCCTAAGTAACTGGAATGGATTTTGATAGTTTTAATTGTTCAACCAATCCAATCATCACAACATTATTTTCAGACCAGTCCATTTATGAACATGGGGTGTTTTTGTTCTCAAAATTATGACAATTACTTGCAAAAAGTGCAGGTCCTACTGAGACGGCTCGTCACGAGCCGGCTCATCTGGATCTACACTTTTTGCCAATACCACTATACAGGATGGTGGTGTTGAAAGGGTTAAGGGGGGGGGGGGGGGCTGTATATATGAACCCAATTGCACCTATGACTTGGGGTTTGGTAAAATAGATGTTTATAATACTTAAATTTGATAATTCTTCAGCAAAGAATCATATAATAATAGATAAATGAAAAGTAATGCAGAGCATGATGTTATTAGCCGATCAAATCAAGATTCAATATATGTCCACATTTTAGTAGTTACCGAATCTCAGGGAAAAGTGAGAGAAGTGTTGATTTCACCTGAATAGTGACTACATAACCACATTCGAACAAAAACAAAATTTGACCATTTGGCGGCCATCTTGAATGACATAATGACTTCATTTTGAGAAAAATGATATGACAGCGATCAGTTGATCGATACCTTCGATTTGATATATTACATGACCACATTTGAACAAAATCAAAAATTGACATTTTGGTGGCCATCTTGAATGACATATTGACTTGATTTCAAGAAACATTATATGACAGCGATCAGCTCATCGACACTTTCGATTTGACATATTACATGACCACATTTGAACAAAATAAAAAAATGACCTTTTGGCGGCCATCTTGATTGACATAATGACTTCATTTTGAGACTAGATGACCGCGGCCTGCATGTCGCGCCTTGGGGCTAGGCATGGAAACTAACAAAAGAGATATAGTAGACGGAAAAACTTTAACCAAAACACTTTAACCGGACACACGTACGTACGGACGTACGGACGTACGGACGTACGCCAAAGTGCCGACTATATCGCCCTTTCCGCAAGCGGGCGCGACAAAAACCTTAACCAAACATTTCAAAGTAATTAGACCTTGACATTGGGTACAGGGGCCGCACGGGAGGGGGGCAGAATGAAACTATAGATGATGATAAACAGCCATGTGAAGGTTGAAGGTAATGGGCAAAGCAGGTGCATAGATATAGTACATGAAAAAACTTTAACCAAAAACTTAAAAGTAATTAGACCTTGACATTGGGCACAGGGGCCGCACGGGAGGGGGTAGAATGAACATATGGATGATCTTGGATTCGTCGTTCGAAGGATTTAACCTTTCCACGGCGGCCATCTTGGATTCAGGTCGACTTTCTTTTAACAACTTTGAAAAGGCTTCACCTAAGGACCATGCCGGTAAAGTTTGGTGTACATTGAATGACTTCATTTTGAGACTAGATGGCCGCGGCCTGCATGTCGCGCCTTGGTGCTAGGCATGGACACTTAAAAAGGAGATATAGTAGACGGAAAAATTTTAACCAAAAAACTTTAACCGGACACACGTACGTACGGACGGACGCACGCCAAAGTGCCGACTATATCGCGCTTTCCTCAAGCGGGCGCGACATAAACTTTAACCAAAAATTTCAAAGTAATTAGACCTTGACATTGGGCACAGGGGCCGCACGGGATAGGGGTAGAATGAAAATATGGATGATCTTGGATACGTCGTTCGAAGGATTTAATCTTTCCACGGCGGCCAGCTTGGATTCAGGTCGAGTTCATTTTAACAACTTTGAAAAGGCTTCACCTAAGGACCATGCCGGTAACGTTTGGTGTCCATTGACCAAGCGGTTCGGTAGAAGATGATTGAAAATGTTGCCGGACGACGGACGGACAAAAAACGGTAATGAAAATCGCTCACATGAGCTTTGCTGAGCTCAGGTGAGCTGAAAACATCAAAGTATATACAAACAAAAAAATAATCTGGCAATTTGTTTAGGGGCGGGTGGGGATGAGAATCTATAAATTTATTTGTTATTGCCTAACCTCAGTTGACCTTATTCAACTTAAGTTATTTAGAGCCGGGTAGACTGGGTTGAACCAGTACTCTGCACTGTATGGGGTGGGGGTGGGGGTGGGATCGCAGCATCGGTGCTGAATTTACAACAAAATATTCCGCAGTGAAATTACGACATCCTGATCTGGCGTTTCAATGTGCCCATTGTTCTTCAAACTCCGAGAAACTCTACTTTATAATAGTAATTTATCAATGATCATGTGACATTTACACCAGGATCGAGCGAGCGGTTATTATTTTATACCACTAAAATATGTAAAGTTTGAGCAATAGTTCACCAATGCTCGCGCATAGCTATTGTTGTAATGTTCATATTTGTAATGCATCAGTCAATGTGAATCCCCCCAGGGTACCCCGGGGATTTAACCTTTCATGATTCCCCGGGGCCCGGGCTTTAACGGCAGCAAAAATAAAAGCCCCACTATTCCCTGGCTGTGTGTGTGTGTGGGGGGGTGGGGGGAGGGGGGGGGGGGGGCGGGATCTACATTTACTGATGCATAAGTAAAAGAATGAGCGATTTATAAAGTTTAACCATAAATAAGCAACAAAGGAACGAAAATTACAATAATTGTAATTACACTTCTACATACTGGCACTTCAGCATGTTTTTTAAGTAAATTGTGAAGCTGCTTTCTCTCGTATTAAACTCAGTAAAATGCTGCATCTGCAGTGACGTCACGTGACATCACATGGTCACGTGAAATGATCTTGCAACGACAATGTACAAAATGTAGACAAGACTATTATTTTGTACATTCAGAAACAAAAATCTGGAATATTTTGATATGCAACAGAGACCTGTGGCGAAAAGTAAATATTAAGCGAGCATTGTCAATGCGCGAGCATTGTCAGTGTCACCTCCACTCTACTTAATGACGGCCATTTTCTTTTGCGTTCTTTAGTTCATAGTTTAATCAAAACTTTCCCCAAAACATCTGGCATCTAAGAAGGGCCGTAATGGCTCCACTTTTCTCTCGGTACAGTATAAATATACTGCAGGGACAATCCCCACTCGTGTATTGTTAATTAACAGTCTGTAGCGTATATTCTGGGCGGTATTTATACTCAAATGTACTTTGCAAAACATATTACCTGTATCTGGTTGTCTATCTTCTCGCAAATGAAGCTGGCACGCATATCAAGATCACGTGATCGGCAACTGTTCGATTGATTGGTCAGCTGGGTGAGCCAACATTGGTCGGTCCAATCAAATCACGAATAAAAAAGATCACGCTTTGTAACGAATAGAAGGCCAGCCGCCTAACTTTAGTGTACCGAACTCTTGTTAAAACGTTTATTTATAGCTAAATTACCGAACTCTTGTAGTTAAAACGTTTATTTATAGCCAAATTGTGTTATTTCGCTATATTTAAAGTTTTAAACAGAGATAATAGCCAAAAATGAAAAATTATCCGGTTGATGTAGTTTGGAAGTGATACAACAAATTTCGCGTTTGTAGATTACCGAATATAGGAGAAAAGGGTGGTTACAAACTTTTTCACAAAGCGAGGATAACCAATATATAGCCGATCTATAAATAGATCGACTAATAATAAAATGGCGATACCTAAACATAGTATCATACATTGGACGCTGACATTATCTGCCGATACAGTAAAATTAAAATATCTACAAGGTACGACACTCGCCATATTTTCAAACAACGGACGTGGTACTTATCTATCTTGAGTCCGGCTCTCGAATTCAGTAATTGCAACGCGCACGAGGGCCTGGACCAGCAGGGTAAATAATCGACTTCCATTGATTGAAAAAACGGCGAGTGTCGTACCTTGGAGATATTTAATATCAGATTAAATTTGGTGTGATTTAAAGAGACTTTTATCGTTCATACTGCTCAGTGCCTGTGTATGGGAGACAGTGTCTTTAATGGCGTTGACCACGGAAGTGTTTCTGTTCGATTGTTCAGAGGACGTGCAAATATACTCCAAAGTATTTCTTTGTATCAACATAATACTCCTCAATACTGTCGTTAATTTGAATTACGAGTAGTGGATAAACAGCCACGTCACCTGATCTGAAAATCAAACCAAACAAACACATTTTATTACTTGCCATTCAAAAAGTGGTATACTTGAATTTGTTTTTAATTTACTAGTAGTTATATTTACCGGAATAATTGTGGAGTTGGTCAAATGCATAGTGTTTATTGAAATAACACTGTTTCATTCACTAAATCATAAATGCTATGAAAACTAGAAAAAGTTTTCATAGAACCCCGGATGCCTCCGCTTTGACAGTGAAACAGCTTTTGATGGAATATCGTCTAACTCTCATTATACGGCAACATATCAAAGGTCTAAGTCCAAAAGCGGGAGCTAATTATCCACGAACCGGGATCGGATCAAAATACGAAATGTATTTTGAATATAAGCTACATACCAAGTATTCACGGTTTAAAAGTGACACATTTCTTTTTATAAAATCTATTATTGTTAGAATTGGTGGTTATATCGGTTCAGAAAAATGATACGAATCTACAATTTAATTCGTTTTTACTTATTTGTTTTACAACATTATTTGCATATAGATCTGCGACGTATCACGTTCAACACTACAGACCGCAATAGCGGTGTTAGCAAACAGTGTAGATCCACATGAGCCGGCTCGTGACGAGCCGTCTCATCAGGATCTGCGCTTTTTACACGTAATTTGAATATGTTTCTTTAGTTAATAACATCCACCTTTTATAATTGGGCTAGTCTAAAAATAATTATGTGTCGATTGGATTGGTCGGAAAATTAAAAATTAAAAATTCCAGTTATTTATAAGGGTTGAACGCAGTTAACCACAATACTTCCGTTTAGGGTTACACCCACATGTCTTTCATAGAACTATATATAGTCAGCATAAACTTTCTAATTCAATGAACTCCACTTGGAATAACACTGACCATTTGTCTGTTTAGTGTATTTGAATAACGTATTAAACTATATAATTGATACATATATCAGTTTGTGTACTTAAGTAAATTAGCAGAGAAAACTAACCGGCAAGTCACTTGTGCGCCGTGGGACGGACACGTATATACATGTATATATAAATATATATATACTCGTACAGTTTAGGTCAACATCCGTTTGATGGCCAGAGAAAAACCCTCCGACGATTAAAAACATCATATATGTGGCTGTGGCTGGAGAAATTTGGCTTATGGGATTTGTGACCAGTGTAGCTCCTGATAAAATGGCACACTCCTGTAGCCTGATAACGATCTATATTGATTGTTAGAAGCATAACGAGTGTTTCGTTGATGGAATAGCGAACAGTACATATCCTCATCAGACTGTGCGGATGCGCAGGCTGATCTCGATCTACACTGGTCGCAAAACCCATAAGCCCCATTTATCCAGACACTACCACATACGTCCTGTAGTCCGATCAGGTCATACAACGTTCGCCATTAGTCAGGGAAAGTCCGACATGTATCCCGAGATTATTGTACAACATGTCTAATCCGGACACCTGAACAAACTGAAATATGTGTTTAATGTTGATGCACGTAATTGTGATTTTTCTCTGTTCATGATCGCAAAACACACACACGTGCATTTGAGTGATCAATTTACAGTGGAGCCTCTCTAAACCGGACACACCGAAGATCACATGGTGTCAGTTTTAGAGAGGTCCCGCTGTATTTGACTCAGAAACATGTGGAGCCTCTCTAAACCGGACACCCTGGGAGATTCACAGGGTGTCCGTTTTAGAGAGGTTCCACTGTAGAAAATCACCAGGCATTGAGCCTAGTTCATTAACTCTTTGAACCCGAAATCCCGCTATAGCGGTTTATGCAAAAAGTGCAGATCCAGATGAGCCGGCTCGTAACGAGCCTTCTCATCAGGATCTGCACTTTTTGAAAGTAATTTTAATATTTCTTTGAACAAAAACACCCCCTTTTCATAAATGGACGAATCTGAAAATCATTTTGTGACCATTGGATTGGTCGGAACATTAGCATATCACAGTCTATTCCAGTTCCTTAGGGTTGAAAGGGTTAACTGATCAGAAACGAACAAAGTACAGTTTTGTCAGATCATGGGACACGCTGGGCAATATTCGTTTGTTGCTTACCTGCTGGGTATTGGCTCCAAGACCGTCCATACCGGGCAATGTTCGTCACGCATACCTGCTACCTAGGCTCACAGACATTCGGCGTGTTTCGGCTTTCAAGATGAAAGCCGAAACACGAACAAGCCGGATGCCTGTGCTTAGTTTCTCTGAATCTGCTGGAGATCTAGAAATGTCATTATGTGTGTGTAGAATGCATGCGTGTTGAAATTGAGTTTTGCGCATACATTACATGTACGTATGTACGTAGAATGCAATTCGAACTAGCATGCTTTATATGCATGTACGTACGTAGAACGCAAATCCAACACGCATGCTGTCTACACATGCATGGGCAAATCGTATTTCCTAAAGCGGAATCACAAAAACGCGAGATTGTAACATACAAAAATACCGCCGTACCCACCCATCCCCAATTACCACATTTGCGACATATCATTTTCGGTCTAACTTATACTTGTCACGTAGTTGTCAGTTTACCGCCGTTACGTCAGCTGTTATTCTAAGTACGTATGGTCGCTCGTTAGGGGCATTTATTTCTTTGTTTATAAGGTATGTGTCTTGGCCTAGGGCTTAGAACACCGACTTTCAAGCTGGAGGTTGTGGGTTATGGATCGGGGAATAATCGGCAAGTTTGTGAACCAAATTTATTATTACTTTCGCCATTTAATAACATATTTCACTAATTTTATTTAAACAAATAACAATTCGCATATTGCATTTTTTTTATCGCCAACTATTTATTTTTATAAACACAGGTGTGCAGCTAGACCGAAAATGATATGTCGCAAATGTGCTAATTTGGGATGGGTGGGTGGGTACGGTGGTATTTTTTTTTATGTTACAATCTCGCGTTTTTGTGATCTCGATCTCGCCTTCCGCTTTTGGAAATACGATTTGCCCATGCATGTGTAGACAGCATGCGTATTGGATTTGCGTTCTACGTACGTACATGCATATAAAGCATGCTAGTTCGAATTGTATTCTACGTACATACGCAGAGGCGGATTCAGGGGGTGGGGGACCGGGCCCCCCTTTCAGAAATCCCGATTTTTTTATATTTTGTTTACGATTGTATGGACTGTTATGATCTTCAAATATATGAAAAAAATCCAGTAGGACCCCCCTAGCCAACTCCCTCGTTCCGATCAGTCGACGAACGAGCATACATCGTTCAAGTTCCATGTGCCCACCCCCCTTGGTGAAATCCTGGATCCGCCACTGCATACGTACATGTAATGTATGCGCAAAACTCAATTTCAACACGCATATGCATTCTACACACACATAATGACATGAACAAACGTATTTCCAAAAGCGGAAGGCGACATCGTGAAAAGGCCGAGGCGAAAACGCGACATCGCGGTCTCGAAAACGCGAGATAGCCATGCGAAAACGCGAGAATGAATACAATAGAATGTTTTCGATTTATTTTTTAAAATGGTGATTTTCTTATTTTCTCCAGCGGAATCCCTGTAGTTGTACAGCGCAGACACCGTGGGGGTATTGGTTAGTACAGTTGGACCTCTCCAAACCGGACGTCATGGGAGATTTTCATATTGTTCGGTTTAGAGAGGTTCCACTCTAAATTAGGCATAATATCATTACAATGCATTTAATGGTGGCACGGCGAACTTGTTCGCGTGTAGTAGACATCAAGAAAATAACAAACTCCAAATGGCGTTTCCTGCATTCCTACTAGAGGCTATCATCGGTAGACATACATCAGCGACAATACTAAGTCAAAGGAACTAGAGCGTATTCATTTAAAGTTTTGCAAAAGGATACTAGGTGTGAAGCTGTCTACCAGTAATGCCGGAGTGTACGGAGAATACATTTCCCCATGTTAAATCCCCATAGACATCTTCACGGAGTGAAGATGTCTATGGGGATTTAACATGGGGAAATTGGGGAGATACCCGCTGTATATAATGCGCTACCATCGTATTGTTCAATTTTGGTTTAAAGTTTTGTATTCTGAAAATTGTATCATAAAAGCTACGTACTACATTTCACACACTGACTGCGAGGCGGGAAAGACGAATTGGACATCGGGTGTGAAGTCATTATTGTGTCGTCACGGATTTGGAGATGTTTGGGAAAACCCGCTTCGTGTTAACGCTCAAGCATTCTGCACGGAATTTAAACAAAGACTAGTTGACAACTTTGTACAAACTTGGTTTGTAGATGTGTGCACAAACAACAAATTACATTTATACACTAATGTGAAAACGTCATTCGGTTATGACAAATACCTCGGTCTAATATTTCGAAAACATTTGCGCAGCGGACTTACCAAACTACGTCTATCGGCGCACCAAATACGCATTGAAACTGGCCGATATGGTCGTAATCGTGTTACAAGAAACGAAAGGTATTGCACGATATGTGACACACGTGACATGGAAGACGAATACCATTTTGTATGTGTGTGCCCCAGGTATACCGAGCTCCGTATGAGGTATATTCCCGCTTACTATCGCCGTCATTGTAGCATGCATACATTCTTAAACCTTCTTATGACGTCAAACAAAGCACACTTATACAAATTATCTCTGTTTATATACCATGCTGCTAAATTACGAAGTTTAACAGTAATCAATTGAACTTTATATCCATCCTCTATTGCCAGTAGGTATGTATTGTAATGTATGTTTGCTTGTATGTATTTTTTCCTTGATTCTTTCCCATTTTGTGTGACGAGAAACTCTTGTATAGTTTAAGTCAATAAAATATTCTTCTTCATATAGAGAATAGTAGGTTAGGGAAAACATATCTGGCAAGGCTTAGGAAACTGCATTTAGTTCCTTAAAAGACCAATATGTGAACAATAACATATTTATAGTTCAGCCAAATTTGACTATGCATCTCCCATCCGAGTATTGATTTTCCATTGCCTGTCGAACAATTAATGTTTAAATCTGGTACAGGCCCGTACGCAGGATTTTCTATTGGGGGGTGCGTCAGGGGCGAGTGTGCTAAGATTATATTCGCTGGCAATTGGACCGACATAATTTGAGTTGATTTTGTCATATTGTAATATTTTGTTTTCTTTTCTCAAGCATATGTGAGAATCTCAATGCTTGATTGACATTCATCAAATAAAACAAATGGCGATTGTGACTTTTTTGTTATTCATGAAAGAGTACGTATAGTTAAATAGTTTTTAGATTTAATTGTTGAATAAACAAAAGTAGTTCGGCAATAAAATGTGGAACGAACAGTAGATGCGCATGGCGTATGTTACCCACCATTTGAGATAAATCAGTTTAATATGCAATTGACACAACCCACGTATCGTCTAAGCTGTGATTGGTCATTTCCACTTGTAAGTCTACCAATAAATACCCTCTATTCAAATACTATATTTCAATTAAACGTATCAACTGAACAACACAATAATTTACAGTTTACAAGACGATAGTGAACTTGTCGAGTTAAATTATTTCATTTCTACACTGTTGCAATATTTGTTCAAGTATCTACCGTACGAAAGGATTCTTTATAATTTTCTTCAGGTACGTATTTTTCCTCATTGTGTTTTTAAGCATTTATATGGAAGCGTCCTGGTGTCAATGCTAAACTATTTTTATTTTCTAATTAGGAGATACTAACTCCTAATTAGGAGACACTGAGTCTTAATTAGGAGATATTAGCTACTAATTAACTCCTAATTAGGACTTAGTATCTCCTAATTAGGACTTACTTTCTGTGCCGATGCTAAAAAATAATGTATCTTCTAATTATATACCAACTCCTAATTAGGAGATATTATATCCTAATTAGGAGATAGTAAGTCCTAATTAGGAGATACTAAGTCCTAATCAGGATAGGAAATACTAATCCTAATTAGGAAATATTACACGGTGGCTATGTATTGGTGATGTATTCGTCGTTTATTTCTATATTATTTCATGGACGGGATAACATACACTTATCGCCTTCCTATATTAATTTAATTTAATTCAGGATGAACTAGAAGTATATTCTAGCTATCTGTCTGGATATGGCGACTATGTGGATGTGAATGACATCAATATTTACCGACTATACGATGCCAACACATAGCCTCGTTTCGTATGAACTCGTTTAATAAATATCACACGTGACAGTGACTGGAGAAATGGGACTTATAGGTTTTGCGGCCAGTGTACATCCAGATCAGCCTCTGCACTCGCGCGATGTGATCAGGATCTGCACTGTTGTCAGTTCATCAAGGTAACATCAGCCATGCTTCTAACAAGCAATATATATCGTTATCTGGCTACATGAGTGAGATATTTGATCAGGAGCTACACTGGTCACAAGTTCCATAAGCCTGATTTGTCCAGTCACAGTCACATATAAGTGTTACTAATTATTGCAGGAGAATGCCGCAGGTACACAACAGACAACGCGTGCTGGACGCAGATCCACTCATGGTGGTCAGGATAGACTTCACTGACGACATCCAGAGACAAGTTAATGCACTGAACGCGCGCGAGGAGAAAAGCGTCAACGTGCAACTTCGCTATTTAGAGAGACAAACAGCCATCCAGGAGAAGAAATACGAGAAAACGCGAAAGCGAATAATGGAAAAGCTGAATAAAACAATCGCGTATCAGTTGGTACTACGACAACACAAACAATCAGGAGGAAATGATAACATTTCAGAGACTACTGATCACTCTATAGGTAACTTGCAACACGAGGTAAAGGCGATGATAGAGTGGCTACAGCCAGAATCTATCAGAGATCGAAAAGCAAAAGCACTTATTGCCAAGAACAGAAAACATTACGATATGATAGTGCAACACAATAAAAGGAAGTCAGAAGATATGTTTTGTCCCCGAGATGACCATGTAACACATATCAGTCATAGAAACGCAGTTCATGTTAAAGATCGTCACAAACGTTTTAGTCTACCAAATATAAACAAATCAACAAGAGATGCCGCGCTGTGTCTGAGACACAGCAGCGGGAGCATGGAACAGAGAAAACCATCACACCATGGCAACAACGCGCAGATCACGATGTCCATGATGATGAGACAGGAGTCTTTCATAAACACGAAAGACACACAGAAAGCATTGATAGAACAGCGGGTAACTGAAGGAGCGTCGCTGAAGGCGGAAGCTGGCGGTATCGTCATACACCGCGACGAGAACAAACCTCATGGAAGGGGGACACACATAACCGACGGAATAGAGACCATGACAGATAGTCAGACAATCGAAATGAACACAATGCCAGCCAGAAAGAAGAAAGTTCTGAAGCAAACCAAAGCAACATCAGAGTTAAATACCAGTAAACTTCCAGAACTGTTTAAGGCCATGAATATACGGGAACGACTACCGGCGATAGTACAATGAAGCACTGAGTATACGCATAATTATCAATTCGGTGTGTGTATGTATGCGTGTGTGCGTGCGTGTGTGGTGTGTGTGTGGGGGTGGCGTGGGTAGGACATATATATTCATTCTAGATCTTGCTAAACCCATCATTGTGTTCAGTTTCAGCGAATGCTACTACAAGTTGTGTTAATATTAAAGGACGTTGCTACAGTCCGTTATCTGACTGGATAAATGGGGCTTATGGGAATTGTGATCGGTGTAGCTCCTAATCAAATAGCACACTCTTGTAGCCTGATAACGATCCACATTCCTTGTTAGAATCATGACAGGTGTTTTATTGATGGAATGGCGAACAGTGTAGATCCTGATCAGACTGTGCGGATGCACAGGCTGATCTGGATCTACACTAGTCTCAAAATCCTATAAGCCCAATTTATCCAGTCACGGCAACATCTGTGCAATCTAGAGGACATCATAAGATATTAGTATGACTGTCCGGTTTTGTATTATAAACTTTGAAGTTTTCGTTTCTGCAAAAGGCTTGTAAAATGTCTGACATGCTTCACTTATGAAAAATAATCAGATTTCAATAGTTCATAACTTACTGTTGTTGTTGTCGTTACACGTACATGTATATTATTCTGTACCACCCTCTGCGTTAACCTGGAATTCTCTCTGTCACGCAGGTAACCCGAATGTTCTGTCTTTAACGCAGGGCGACTTACGTAAGTTGCCCTGCGTTACAGATCATCATGCAGGTTAGTCGCCTTATGTGACAGTCAGAATAGTTATGTTACCTCTGTGTCAGAAAACAACTCATCCCCATCTCTGTTCAGTGTTCCTCAATCGGAATTCCACATGTTCCTGGCAGTCCAGAGAGAGATTGGAATACACCAAGGCTCTCTCGGACCGATTGTCTGGGCGAAAAGTCGAAAATGCGAAATGGCACATGAACAGCTAACATATATATATCAGGCTACATTGGTCGTGAACGTCTGTGCGTTCACGACCAATGTAGCCTGATAAGCGGTGTTTGAGTATGTGCCATTTCGCAGTTCGACTTTTCGCCCCGACAATGCGACAACTCGAAAACAGCACCAAAATAACAACACGAAAACTCGACAAGTCGAAAATGTGAAACAGTAAGGCGAAAATGCGAACGTTTTTCACGGCGCTTTGTCGCTCAACTTTGGCGCATTTTCGAGTTTTCGCTTTGTACTCCTATTTTCGCTTAGGCGAGTTGTCTTTTTCGCATATTCGACTTGTCAAGTTTTCGCCTCTGGCAACTCGCGAAAGGTCAAGGTAAAAAAAGGTCTCTTGTTGGATAGTGGTATATGGTGGGCACCTGTTGGTTATGCAAGTATAGTGGTCCTATGTGATACAGTAACAGAGAAATGGACCTAAACACGAAAACTTAACATTGAAAATGGTTAATTCGATTACGCGGAACAAATAGGCCAAGGTAAAACAAATGATCACATGTTGGATAGTGGTATGTGGTTGGCACCCGTTGGTTATGAAGTTGTGCAAGTATGGTGGTCCTAGGTGGTACAGAAACAGAGAAATGGACATAAACACGAAAGCTTAACATTGAAAATTAAGCGGAAAAAATAGGTCAAGGTAAAAAATAGGTCACATGTTGGATAATGGTATTTGATGGTCACCCGTTGGTTATGAAGTTGTGCAAGTATGGTGGTCCTAGGTAGTACAGAAACAGAGAAATGGACCTAAACACGAAAGCTTAACATTGAAAATTAAGCGGAAAAAATAGGTCAAGGTAAAAAATAGGTCACATGTTGGATAATGGTATGTGATGGGCACCCGTTGGTTATGAAGTTGTGCAAGTATGGTGGTTCAAGGTGGTGCAGTAACAGAGAAATGGACAAACACGAAAACTTAACATTGGACTTGGACGCTGCGCGCTGCCGCCCGGCTTTCGCTAATCCAATAGCCGGGATTTATTTTTTTAAAACCCGGCTAGAAATTGTTCATAATGTGTTCTGACAAACCTGGGGCCCGTTTCAATAAACTGCGTAAGACTAAGACGTGTTACAGCACGGATTATAGTCATAAACTCCAGCGAACAATCCGCAAATACTTCAATACATTTTCATACAGTGACAACCCGACATCAAAAATACGTAGCTAGCTATATGTATATAGCGAACACTGAAGGACCAGCATCAGGGGCGGATCCAACATTTGGGGAACGGGGGGGGGGAGTTGTCTAGTTGCGAAGGTAACTCTTGCAATCTACTCCAGTACAGTCCGTAGCTAGCTAGCTACGGACTGTATGGGAGTAATTGCAAGAGTTGCAGTTCGCAACTGGGGGGGGGGGGGTGTGCAACCCCGGAACCCACCCTCCAGATCACCCCTGAGCATACATGTGCGGCATTGGTGCTTGCCATCGAACTATGATATGGACAAAAGTTCATTTTAAAACAACATGTACACTAGCAGCAGACGTTGGGACATCATTAGCGGATGTGGTCATATATAATGATGTGTACATGTAGGTGCAAAATGGTAACATTAGCTAACCACGTTGGTGTGAGAAGCAAATAAATAAAACTCATCGTACGAACATTTTTATCGTAAGATGTTCAGTGAAACAGGTCTCTGTTGTCTATACTCTACAAAGCTTTCTGTAGCGGATTAATTTACATGTTATAACATGTTATAACGCTAAATGCAGTACTATTTTAATACACTGCGTTATTACACTGTAAATTACCATTGTATGCAATAATTCCAATTACCCTTTATACCGCTTTCTTAATTTTTTTCCGTCTGCTGTTTATTTTCTGTTTTCTTTTTTTATCATAAAAAAACATGCTTTGACAGCACTTTAGAATAGTTTACAACATACTTTGACAGCATGATTCTGAATTGCTGTCAACACATGTTTTTATTGAGAAATAAGGCAAGGTATAAAAGCAACAGCAATTGTTGTGTGTAGCGGCCTAACGGTTAATAACTTTCGACACCTAAAGCGGCATTGGTCAGATATTAAAGACATATAGGAGTGTCCGGTGATTACGTATACGTTCAGGTTTAGTATAGTCCGCTTAAGGAATTACAAACTCCTCTTGGGGTAAAATATGTGGTCACCACGACAACACTAGGATTCATAAGTTTGCGCACAGTGTAGCGTATGTACGTAAGTAAGAATACGTCATTGGTTCTAAAGTGTTCGTTAGGGCCATTAACCCTTTGAACCCGAAAGCCCAACTATAGCGGTTTATGCAAACAGTGCAGATCCAGATGAGCCGGCTCGTAACGAGCCGTCTCATCAGGATCTGCACTTTTTGAAAGTAATTTTAATATTTTTGAGAACAAAAACTGAAAAGTCTGAAAACCATATTGTGATGGTTGGGTTTGTTGCAAAGTTAACATATCAAAATCCATTCCAGTTACGTAGTGGTGAATGGTGAAAGGGTTAATAAAATGTCTTCCAATGCACATCGTACACTACACAGGGATTGACCCGAATTTTCTGACAGTCACGCATTAGGATTGAAGATCGTTGTAATTATCGCAGTGTATACATTTCTCACCACATTCCATTTTGTATCAAACGGATGAGGGGATGCACTCGGAATTATATAGCAAATGACAGATTATGGAATTAGAAAATGAATCGGTGGACATATCACATGTCGACACATTTGTCGTGTTGTACATGTTGTAGGATCTATACTAGTGAAGTAAACGCTGCCAACCCTATACCCCCATTCAAGAATATGAACTCCTTAGGATAGCAATATGTACAGCGTGTATTTCTTACTGAATAGCACAAACATTATTGAGTTTTTTTTAACAGAGTAGACCCACATCAGGCTGCACATCTGTGCAGTCTGATCTGGGTCTACATTTATTGTGCAATAGCATTAATAAGCGAGAACAGATGACTCTGGCAAATACTGCAGTCCTGTATCAGATTGCGCAGATATGTAGGATGATTATGGATCAACACTAGTCGAAATCACTATATTTGCTCCGTTTCATAGCAAATCATGCCACATTCGGCCTTTGTACAAGCAATAAGGCCCTAAACTACACGATTTGGAGCGGATTTCTATAAATAAATTCAACGGGAGATAACTAGCTACGATCCCTCATTGCGAAAGAGCAGCGACACGGCACCCGTCTAATCTGGTAGGCGACGTACCGGATGTTGACGCCTATTGTTGACGTTGACTTCCGGTACGTCGTTCTTAACGACGCCATAGTTACGTTTTGTAACACAAAGCGAAAGACGTGCATTCGAGATCTTCTGTTAAAAAGAAGCGATTTCACCGAATTTTGACACCACCAAGAACTGTTATTTGTTGAGGTAAGTGAAGTGAACGTGTTCGATCATATTTGAACCATTCCGAGGTAAATCCCGACAAATTTGGAAGATTAAAGTGTATTGGTTGGGGCTGTGGCTTGACAATTAGGGTTTATGATAGTTCCAACCAGTGACGTAGCCATAAGTACGTGAACTGTTGGGTCAGCTTTACACCCACACAACAATGAGAGATGGCGATAGCGGATTAGGATTCACACAATCCATAAATGACATACTATGTAGCTGTGACTTGAGAAATGGGGCTTATGGACTTTGCAACCAGTGTAGATCCAGATCAGCCTGTGCATCCACACAGTCTGATCAGGATCTGCACTGATCGCCATTCCATCAATGAAACACCCGTCATGCTTCTAACAAGGAATATAGATGATTATCAGGCTACATGTGCGGGTTGTTTGATCAGGATCTACACTAGCCACAGTCCCAAAAGCCCCATTTCTCAAGTCAAAGATCATTTTCTTCAGTCATTGCCAGTATTAGGTTGATGTAACCCCACGCTCTTACGGCATCCGGTTATAATAATATAAGCAGTATATAGTCATTAGCGCCGCACTCCACACCGGTGGAAACTGTTTCACGTCGGTAAATGCACCGGTTTCCTGACGAGACGCCACTCAGCTTTCCTTAGAGTTATCGCATACATTTATGCATGTTTCATCTCATAACCGGTGCAAATGTCTTGCTCCGGTTACTAGACTAAAATGTGTGTATGCAGTATCTACTGCATGTAGCTGAATATGAATTCGTCAGGAATCCGGCACCTATTGCAATATTTACCAGTATGAAACCCTTTACGCCGGCACAGAGTGCAGCACTAGCGATATATGTACAGTGGAATCCCTCTAAACCGGACACCCTGGGAGGTCCCCAGGGTGTCCGGTTTAGGGAGGTTTCATTGTAAATCAGGCATTTGATAATTCTGAGTCATAGTTGTGCGATATGAGATCACGAACAGACATTATCACCTGAGATAAATCACCAAGAAACTCATCACAGGTGTTTTCTTGGTGTCCGGATTAGCGAGGTTTCATTGTAAATCAGGCATTTGATAATTCTGAGTCATAGTTGTGCGATATGAGATCACGAACAGACATTATCACCTGAGATAAATGACCAAGAAACTCATCACAGGTGTTTTCTTGGTGTCCGTCTTAGCGAGGTGTCACTGTAGTAGGGGCATAGTGGGGCTAGGAGTGCTGGCCACTGTAAGTTATCTGTAGTGATACTGTCTGTTCATGATCACAAACAACGCCAACACGTGTTCGTATTCGTAAACTACAGTCTAATATCGCTACACCGAACACTTTGGGGATCTTCCAGTTTGTCCGGTCTATCGAGGTTCCACTGTATGAGTATGATGATTGTGCCATTAGCATGTACATTTCAATGTGTTTTGCCGGGGATAGGTAAGAATGTTCGACGGCTTGGCGGTGGGTAAACACTATAGGAATGAATGGCCTTTTTGTGGAATTTATCGGGGATGTAAACATGGAAAAGTCGCGGGAATACTGGACGAGGCCTTCCGGCCTTCGTCCAGTATTCCCGCGACTTTTCCAAGTTTATATCCCCGATAAATTCAACAAAAAGGCCATTCATTCCTTATAATTCCAGCATTTGAAATAAATTCATCAAGAAAATGTGTTTATTTTCCGTTTTCTTAAGAATTATTTTAACTGCGCCTCACGGTTACGGAAAGTAGTTCGGCATATGGGAGTTTACTGGGATATACATTTTGTACAGAGACTTGCTACGGACTAATCAAATGTTAGGGAATTGTGTAAATATTTTTTTTGTGCTGGAATTATTGGGAATTAAACTCAGATACAGGGTGTAGTAAAAACAATCTGCGGGTGGGGATATTAGATGATGTTTAGTAATTGTATGTATCTAAGGCCTATAAATAGCATGTGGTGTGTACAAACTGACACCTTTTAGCCGTTCAGAGCAGAAATAAACAGGACTGCTCCCACTACAACCAAAGAAAACGATGGCAGATTTGAAAACACAAAAAGCCGTTTGATCGTAGATTTATCACAGTATGATAGAGAATCATCAGAGAAATGCACCTGTGAGGACCATCTGAGGATTCCATGTGTAAAATGTCAAGAATGCGCGTGAAAGGAAACATAAATTACAACAAAGTTAACCCTAATGTTACGTGTAGGGAACGCGCTAAATCCGTGTCTTTTATGGAACGCCAAATCTACACAAACTCAAATAATTAATGCTAGCTAGCATTAAACATTTAGAGCTAGCTCCAACTTATTGGAAGAGCTCTCTAAATCATTTGGAGCTAGCTATAATTATTTAGAGCTAGCTCTAATTATTTAGAGGTAGCGTTAAATATTTAGAACTAGCATTAATTATTTGAGTTTATGTATATTTGGCGTTCCTGGAACGCCAACTCTACATAAACTCAAATAAGTATTGCTAGCTCTAAATAATTAGAGCTAACATTAAATATATAGCGCTAGCTCCAAATGATTTAGAGAGCTCTTCAAATGATTTGGAGCTAGCTCTAATCTCTAATTATTTAGAGCTAGCATTAATTATTTGCGTTTATGTAGATTTGTCGTTACATAGTCTTTGCCATTAGTATTAGCCGAGCTCGGAGGGTCGTGGATTGGTTGTAGTATGATAAGAGGAATGCAGGCGTGAAATATAAAATAATTTAATAGATTTATGTGAGGGGAAACATGAATATTAACACATTTACGCTACGTAAAGTTTAGCATCGTGCGGACCCGCGCAAAGACACACGGACGGACAATTTGATCCCCAGTATACCCTCACAACTCGTTGCGGGGGCACAAAAACACATTTAAGTTAGTATGTGACTTTGATTGAAGAAAGGGAGCTTATGGGTGTTGCGACCAGTGTAGATCCAGATCAGCCTGTGCATCCGCACAGTCTGATCAGGATCTGCACTGTTCGCTAGTCCATCAATTAAACACCCGCCATGCTTCTAACAAGCATTATACATGTAGTACATTATCAGGCTACATAATTGTGCTATTTGATCAGGAGCTACACTGGCCACAAATGTCATAAGCTCCATTTCTTCAGTGACAGCTACACATATTGAGTACTTTGCAGACATGTAACTCCAGCTTCATGCTCATTTGTATGAAGAATATTCTTACTTTGATCTCGACTCCCTAGACAATACGTAACATATGTGTGGCTGTGACTGGAGAAAAGGGGCTTATGGGATGTGTGACCAGTGTTGCTCCTGATAAAATAGCACACTCATGTAGCCAGATAACGATCTGTATTGCTTGTTAGAAGCATAATAGGTGCTTCATTGGTGGAATGGCGAACAGTGTAGAGCCGGATCAGACTGTGCGGATGCACAGGCTGATTTGGATCTACACTGGTCGCATAAATCACAGCCACATTTCATGACATGATAGGAGAGTGCTAGTCACGTGATTGATTGTTTCTATCCGACTTACTAAAGCGAACATTTCCTCTCCAGACGATGCCGTTTCGACTTATTGACAACCGTTACTTGTCGGGGACTGATTTCCACAGTTTCCTGTTCTGCCAAGATGGTTCCCAGCTCACCATGGTCCATCACACGGACATGACACAGACCAAGCGTCTAGGTGTATCAGGTAGGTCCAAAACGGACTTTATAAAACAAATTACACCACCGTTAGGTTTATGGACGCGTCGCCGACGACAGTCGTCGGGTGTAGACGACAAGGTCTTCCGCACTTGGTGCAGGCGAGCTAACTACTGCCTGTTTCACGAAAAATGCCAAATTTTGCGGATAGTCCACATTGGAAAAACATTTTTAGCATTACATGTATTTAAAAATGAACCTTCTTTTTACTTTGTGAAATTTGATCCAATATATATATTGTATTACGAATAGTATTTCTCTATGGGAATTTAACACGCAATGTGGAAACGAGCTGGAGGAGCTGCAGTTTTGAAAATCGGTTCCTACTATTTCTGAAATTATAAAAAAATCCCTGTGTGAAAATGTATATGGGGAATTAACATCGGGAATTTTTTTTTTCGCTATACAATCAATACTGGATCAAATTTCACAAAATAAAAAGATGACTCATTTTTAATTTTTGCTAAATGTTGATGAAATGTATTTGTTTTTGCATTGTTTATATACATGTAGCTGTAAAAGCTTCGTGAAACAGACAGTATATGCATGTACAATATATTCCACCTTGTAGGACCGTATGCCCACCGGCTCCTTGTGAATCACACGAGGGACCTTGACCTTGGTGACCCATACGTGGGAATGACCCTGGCGACCTTGATCCAATACACCGTGCCCGTGACCCCCGCCGACGCCTTTAAGTTGATGCGAGTTATTCCCCGAACCAACCGGGCACACTATGTCTGGAACCGTACGAGGGGTGAGTACACAGTTGCAGAATTGTTTATCATCAAGGCTTTAGTGGCATATGTCTGTCATCTACTTAACGTGATAACGCGATAGTTAACCCTTTCACCTCTAAGTAACTGGAATGGATTTTGATATGTCAATTGCAATCCAATCATCACAAAATGATTTTCAGACTAGTCCATTTATGAAAAGGGAGTATTTTTGGTTCTTAAAAAATATGAAAATTACTTTCAAAAAGTGCAGATCCTGATGAGACGGCTCGTTACGAGCCGGCTCATCTGGATCTGCACTGTTTGCATAAACCGCTATAGCGGGCTTTCGGGTTCAAAGGGTTAAGTCGTTTTAATAGTCTTAACTACATTAGTATCCCGCCAAGACGACTTACTAATTGGTCACGACGAGATAAATTGGACGTGATAACTAACAGGAAATCTCGTCAAAAACGTGATACAGCCCTCTAGTGAAATCGAATTATAATTTTAATGCGACAATTTTTGTCGTCGACTAAAAACAATACGACGAACAAAATGTATCTGGTCTGGACGCAATAATTATGTAGTTAAGACGGCTCATAAGGCGCATTAAGACGACTTAACTATCACGTTAAGTAGATGGCAGAAATATGCCACCATACAAGGTGTATGTTGCTAAAGTTAATACATTGTATATCAAAATATAAGTTTTTTATTTATGACGGAAGTCGGTAGCTCATTATATTTTATTTGGAATACGTAGTGCACACGTGATCACGTGGAAATGAAGGTCTACGGAAGGCGGAGCATGTTCATTGGCTTAGAGAATAAGAGACACCATGCTAAAATTTATCAATATAAACTTCAAACTAGTTTCCTAATGCATTCTTGAATGTAGTTGCTATCTTGCTTTTGTTGAACAATAAAGACACTGCCCTGGGGCCCGTTTCACTAAACTTCGTACGACTAAAATGCTCAATAAATGTAAATCCAATAATTGCTTACAAGAAAACGTTGTTAATGTGAAATTTACAGACTATCTTAATTTTGCACTTACTAACATTTTAGTCGTAAGAAGTTTAGTGAATCAGGCCCATGGTGTTTTCATCAACCAATGCTGCATACCCTCATATCATTGGCGGTCACCTTAAACACCACGAAAGCGGACAAATGCCACACATTTGTTATATCTCACAGCAACTACTAACTGTAGTTATCCGAATAATGATGAACCTTTCTCACATAATATTGTATTTCTTTGCTATGTCACTGTGTCATTTGCTGTGCCTGTTCATAATCGCAAAGCATTCAGGCTTGTCATGAAGTAGTTATCTGTTTACAGTGAAACATCTCTAAACGGGACTCCCTGGGGACGTCCCAGTGTGTCCGGTTTAGAGAGGTTCAAGTGTACATCATTCTGGTATGTATTATAGCAGAAATGGTATGATCAATTTAATTCAAGTGCTTATTTTCGAAAATCTGAATTAAACAGATAAAGAAGGGGGCTAACACCAGGATGGAGTTAGGCCCCGAGTTTAACTGGCCCCTACATTTGATTCACGTATGTAATGTTACAGTCGTTGTTTCAGACAAGAACGCCCAGTGTGCCGCCTACAGATACATAGCCAATGCGCTCCAGGACGTGTGTTCAGGGTCCCGGGAGTCCAGTACAGTGGGATATACCCCGTCCAGTACAGGGACTACATGCACCAGCCGACCCTCCTCATGTAAGTGGATCATCCAATGGCACCTTCTGTATAAGTCAAGCCACAGCTAGATCACGTTCGTCTGCATGTACGAGGAGATAATCCGCGAGCTTTAGCGAGCGATCGTACATGCGGACGAACGTTATCACTGTGTTATCACATCCTCATGTTCATACATTATCCATGTGCTGTGTAAATGCAGAAACAAAACTCGAAAATGTATCAAAGATGTGATAAGTGAATATATCGCATGTGTACGGCCAACCCAAGACAAGTTGATAAACTTACTGTCAGATTTAGTCGTGTAACTATTTAGTAATGCCAATGCAAGTCAATGGGATTTTATACATATAACATTATCGTTTAATTGGATTTTCATTTTGAAGAACAAACTATGTTATGGCCCGCCATGAAATGGTGGGATGGCATATAGTGTTGCCCTTGTCCGTGTGTCCGTCCGTCCGAAATTATTGTACGGTGTCTTTATAATTATGATGGATGGAAACATTTCGAAAACAAATGTTCACCATGGTGAGACGGCATGCATATCACTAGACCCATGTCCGTAGTTCAAAGGTCAATGTCAAGGTCACACTTAGTGGTCAAAGGTTACAAATAGGAACAGTGTTGTCCGGGCTGTAACGTTGTCATGGATGGAGGGATTTCGAAATAACAAAAGTTCACTATGATGAGACGGCGTCCTTAGCTCAAAGGTCAAACTGACACTTATAGATCAAATGTCAACCACGAGAACGTTCTTGTCCGGGCTGTAGCTTTATAATGGAATGAGGGATTTAGAAATAACTTGGCAATGGTCATCACTATGAGACGACGAGTCGCGTACAATACGACGTGCGTAGCTCAAAGTTCAAGGTCACACCTAGTCATCGAAGGTCAAACATGAGAGCAATAGAGGATGTGCGGCCTGTAATTTTGTCATGCATTGAGAGATCTTAAATACAAACGTTCTTCTTACTCGCAAGACCCAGGTACGTAGTTCAAATGAAAAGATCACACTGAGTGAACAAAGATAAAAAAGTACAAAAGAGCACAAATGTTCACACACAATAACACAATATGTCGCGCACCATAGCCATTTGCCTGGTGAAGGTCAAGGTCGCAGCGGTGGCATTTATGTGCCGACAGGCCACATTTGTAGTATTGCATAATATTTACACTTTAGGGCCATTTTGATAGAAGTATCAAGACTTACATCGTTTGCGGCCATTAGGACTTACATTGTTTGCGGCCAGCAGTCTCCTGATCTGCGACTGGATAAGGGAGGTGGCATATCCTAGCTCTAGATATTCGCTACATCCACTGTCATCTATGTTAAATTATCATTCTGCAGAGTGTGCTAGATGATCGTGACATACTATTGTACTGGTTATTTTGTCGTTGTCGTACATCACGTTCATCGTTTTTTGCAGGCCGCCCACCAAGTCCAACTCCATCTCAGCTGTCGAACAGTACCAGTGATCATACAGTGATCTCCATTAGGTCACATTCCACACATCCCGGCCAGGATGATGGTAATGATGGGAGAAATGATGGAAACAGCCGCCATTATGGCGAAATAAAGTCCGTCATTAACATCCCTCCATGGCCGTGTCGTGGCGCTGCTGTTGGCTGTGAGAATGAGGCGAGTGGAAGACACGAATGGAACCCGCCCGGTATTGATAACCAGACATACTCCAGTCTTCCTGAATATTCGTCAGTATCAAATAGCACCAGCGGGCAACCATTCGACATCAAGCCCGCCATTTATATCCCACCATGGCCGTGTCGGGTATATGGCACTGCTGTTGGCTGTGGGAATGAGGCGAGAGGACACGAAGGGAACACGTCCGATATTGATACCAAGTCACATTACACCATTCCTGGATATTCGTCAGTATCAACAAGCCATGGAGATGTCTTCCTAAATGAGATGAAGAGGTGTGAGGACGTGACAAGCTATGGGTACCACATCAGCGAGAGCGAGTACGCGGCCAGCTGTACGTCCGCGAGTTCATCCACTGCGCCCTCCATCGGTCCCGCCGCCCTGAAGTTTGGACACCAGTATTTGATACCCGAGGACGGAACCAACTCTGCCAATGGAAGCCGCATGTCGCCAGTCCGCGATGTCGCCTCTACATCCCGCATGTATTCCGCCATAGATACCGCCGCCCTGGCGCGGTTAGACAGGAAGACGCTGTCCATGGAAGACATGGTACAATCCTGGCTGGCCAATGTTGATCCTGGGGCGAGTCCACAGGAGGGGCCGGACTGTGGTAGAAGGTGCAAGAAGCGCAAGGCGGATTGTGAGGATGTGGAGGGTGCTTCGGGCAAGAAGCGGAAGTCTTAATTCATGGGAAATGAAATCCATAAATGATAAAATACAAAGCATGAAGCGTGGTATATAACATGTTGTCTTCTTTCATCATTCCCAAATGTATTAATACCATTTCATACTGTGTCAGCAACAAGTATACTATCAGACTGTATGGTCAGATTGTCATGTACACGTAGAGCATTAGGTTTACATGTATTTTAACAATACTGAAAGTCTGATTTCTGACGATTTAAGAGTAGCACTTTGGTACTCTTAAATCGTCAGAAATCGGACTTTGAGTATTGTTTGACTAAACATAACCGATAGAAGGCTATATGAGAAACACCATAAGACCATGTAGCACCATTCGTTCCACGTGTCACACACTACAAGAGGGAATACTGATTTTTGGCTTGTTCATATTAACCCTTACATTGCTACGTTATTTTTGTCGTCTGCTGTTAATTTTCTATTTTTCATCAAAACATGCGTTGACAGCACTTTAAAATGGAAATGATTCTACAGTGCTGTCAAACCAAGATTTCGTTGAGACATACGGCAAACTATAAAGCAACAGCAAACGATAATTGTTGTGTGTAGCAGTCTAAGGGTTAAGCTGTTTCGGATGACAATGCAATGACCAGAATAGCAGACACGAACAAGAACATGATCAATTATAGTTTATACATATGCCCCATCGAACGTATGAAACATTTGCCATTGACATACATGATACTATCCCAATAATAAGTTTAGCTTAAAAATAAATAACATGATATGTGGATATGACTGAACAAACGGGGCTTATGGGATTTGTGACCAGTATAGCTCCTGATCAAATTGCACATTCCTGTAGCCTGATAACGATATATAGCGCTTGTTAGACGCATGACGAGTGTTCATTGATGGAATGGCGAATGGTGCAGATCGCAAAACCCATAAGCCCCATTTCTCCAGTCACAGACACATATAATACATTGAAGGCTAGTATTTGATTTAATGTACCAACCCATTATAGACCAGACTATAGTATATTTACCATGCTCCAGTGAGGACCTAGCTCAGATTTTTCAAAGTCTCCAGTTTAGGAAGATCTCACTGTATAATATCGCGGATCACAATCTTACAAAAAGAGAGATTATTTCATTGTTCACTATTATACTGTTTGACGGATTGGTCCACGTAGCCACATGTGAAAGACATGTGACATAAAATGGTCATTGAAAAGAAAATTTCATTACTCCACCCACATGTTTCGGTACTGTACTTTACACTATAGAAACTTAACGTACAGTACAAGGATGTGGATTATGTTTTTCCAAAGGGCTCTGTTTTATTCACAGGTAAGAGACTTGTGCGACTAGCTGGTCTGGGTCTTGTCTGGTACCAATTGATTGATTGATTGGATGGTTGATTTATTAGTTGATTGATTGAGCTGACTGGCTGGCTGTCATATCGCTTTATTGGTTGATTGATTGATTTATGTATTGATTTATTGATTGATATGTTTTAGCGGTCTCATTTATTCCACTAGTGAGTTAGGATTGTAATAAATAGAGGATCTCAAACGAGTTTCCATTTGATTATGAGATTCATGAAACGAGTCGCGCACAATTTATAAAGTAGTTATAAATATGTCATGGTATAGTGCAGTCAATCTAAGATATATTGTGCATATATACTCACCACTAATTGCAACATTTTGTTTTCCTTGACCAAGTATAGTTTATAAATGATGCTAGGTTAACATATATAAAGTCTAGAAATATTTAGCCAGGCGAAAGTTGTCTAATTTGCATACTTTCAAAATGGCCTCCAAATATTTTTTATTTTCTCATATCTTGACTTACAAGTTCCATATTTGGATACTTTTAAATTCCAACGTGTAACTATCAAACATCACGAAGCTGTTCAAAGATGATTTCCTTCGTTTAGATGACTGTTTCACATGGATAAATCCAATATGGTCGCCAAAATAGAAATATATCGACACTCAGAGAGAACATGAAGAGAACATAGACTCTGACAAATGAGTGACATTGGGTTGTTCGCATGAATGAATGGTGTTTCCTGTACAATGCGTCCAAATATAGGTAGATCAGGTGTGTTATCATATCATAGCCTCGTTTTCGTGTATAATAACTACATGATAGTGTGCACGTGCACTCGTGTCAATATAATAGTGTATGTTGGTGCGAAACACAGACATGTAGTGTGGCTCAGTGTTATCGAAGCGGTAGAATATCCATACTTTTGCAGAACTTGTGTTAATTTTATCTGGTCGAGAGTTCGAACCTCACAAAACGCATTACTTTTGTCATATCATTCTGTTCTTTTTATGACTGGTTGCTGGAGAGGGAAATATGTGAAACGGCGAGGGTTATCACTAGTGCTGTATGACCTCAATACAACATGATCGGCCAGAACGTACTCCCAGATTCTTCATGTAGACACATATGAAATGTGCATTTAGTTATTAGTTTTCTTCAAAGTGAGAATAACGTTTTAAATGTCATCTACCTCATGCTTAGTTAATGCAATTTGTAAGAGCAACACACATACAAATAAATATATAATAAGCAATAAACAAAATCAAAATATATGTATGAAAAATATAGATTCGAACTCACTACCTACGGCATTGATATACGTCACTATAACCCCTCGACTACATAAGACTTTATGACAAATCTCGAAATCAATATCGAAAAGGAATACAGGCACGGGTATATTTACCTGTCTAACCTATTCTGTGTTTTGTTTATGACGTAGCAAGTTTTTTAGTATACACATTGTTTATTGGTGTGATTAACGGGGCAATCTGTATTCAACATGTTGACCGAGAGAGACTGTATTTTTCGACTGTATCGTGGCCATGTTAGCGGTTGATTTCACTCAGAAATATCACAGCAGGATGAAGCAATATGGAAAATCCAGACTGAGGTGTATTCGTGCTCGGCTAGCGCAGTCGGTTAGAGCGATGGTTCGGTAAACCAGAGGTCTCCGGCTCGAGCCTCGGGTCGGATATGCATGTTTCTCACCCTGTGACAAATGTATATTTTTTTCTGTTGTCATATTCGACGATTATCATGGATCTCCGGAGTTTCAATTTTAAATCAATATTAAGTATCAAATTAACAAATACTGGGGGAGGGGTGTCTTTTTTTGTTATTGATGAAACACTACTTTCAGATTTGATAGGCTATGTTTTAGATTTAATCACCAGACTTCGCATACGCGCAGGTAAGTTGGGGCTTTGTTGGTCGCATATGTCGCACAGTACCTTTTCTCAGCCGACGATCCCAAATGCATTCTGTCGCAATCTCGTTTAATCTATACACCAATTATGGTCATTAAAACTAAGATAATCGTTTTCGAGCAACATGAGAATAATAATGTTACTGTTTTTACTTAGTTGAACCAACATTGCACTGTTGGCCATTTATTTTGAAATGTGCATACCCAAGTCGGTATACATTTGAAATTAGTTAACTTATGATAAATAAATAGAGTGTTCACTAATTAGTGTCTTTCGCATAGCATACACAGTCTGACTAGGGTATTCGCTCTTCGTTTTTCATTCTGATTACTGGGAATATAATGTAATAATCTATGTTTGTCAATTCACTAACTTTACGCCAATGTGGCATTCATGCGTGCCGGAAGATGCAAACTAAGAAATGTTCAATACAATTTTTTCTTTTTAAAAGATCATACTGTTACATGTAACCTAGATTGACATTTAATAAGTTTTGGACAGTATGAACAGAAAAGTATATTCTTAAACCTGTGCATTATATATTTGGAAAATATTTTATATAATTTTGAAAATTAAGGAATACAGAACCAAACTTTTCTGATTTTAAAAGCTATTTAAAAAAAGCAACATATATTGAGAGAGCATGCAATACCTATAAATAAAAATAAAGTTGCTACACATGAACGAAAGTGGGACGGAATACAACTAGAATAACAATACATTATGTACATATAATGCTCTTGTTTCATAGAAACCCGCAGTAGAAGACATAATAATGCTTATTACGACGTTGCTCGATCCAAATATATCATCTCCTTCCGCCTCTCTCTCCTTTTCTATGTTCCCTCTAGCCTCAACTCTACTCCTAAAATCCTTATAACCATTAACATTCTCAAATATATTCATTTAGCTATGCATGGAAATTCACACAGGTCAAGGTACATGACAATAGTATTTTTCTTGTATGTTTATATATATTATATATATCTAAATGTTGAATATTAATTGTGTTTATACACGACTATATCTGGAAATAAAAAATCAAGATGCAAATTCGGGCATCTACATCATCTACATACGGGCATCTACATCATCTAACTTTTCGCCACTTTTCCCATCTTTTCGCCACTTTTTGCCAATTTTTGCCAAAAAATCATCGTTTTGCCACTTTATGTGTTTTTGGTACACCGATTGCTGGGTATGACTAAATTGCGCATTGGAGATTTCGTGGCGCATTGGGCGCATTGGAGATTTCGCGGCGCATTGGAGTTTTATATGTTATAATTATATCTTCTTAATAAAATATTAAATTCAATTTGTTCTTCTTATATATACTCATTCGCCTTGAATTAAATATATATTATATATATATTGGAGTTTTATATGTTATAATTATATCTTCTTAATAAAATATTAAATTCAATTTTTTCTTCTTATATATACGCATTCGCCTTGAATTAAATATATATTATATATCTGTAACACCGTATTATATACAACAAGAAACAACATAATTTTAAGGTATTATTTAGAAGATATATAACATATAAAACTCCAATGCGCCGCGAAATCTCCAATGCGCCGAATGCGCCAAAAATCTCCAGTGCGCACTTTAGTCATACCGCCGATTGGCGAATTGACTTCAAACCGGTCCGTACAAACAAGACAGGCCAAAATGGCTGAAAATGCTAACAAGGACTCTGTGGTAGTCAGCTTCAATGACAGTTTGCTCCATCAATCTGACATCCGATTGCTGGAGGGACCGTGCTGGATAAATGACAAAATTATTGGCTTTTGCTTTGAGTATGTTAGGAAGTTGTCATATAAGTTTCGTTGATTTGCATGACCAATTCCGAATTAGCAAATTCCATCATCCATGTTTTGACAGTTCATCACATCAACAGTTGCGGTTTTATCTGTTTATTTTCTAAATTCTATGTTGTCATTGTGATCCAATTAGGATTCTGGACGCCGGATCCTGGTGTCTTCCCAGGATCCTGGTATTTTAAATACTCATTTGGGTTAACATTTCTGCGATAACTTCATATGGTCGAGACGTCTGTTTTCGGGGTAGTCAGAGTTTTCGGGGTATTCACAGCGATGTGCTTTATGTCAGGTGATTAAAATAAGCATGACTTGACGTACATTAGGTCCTTTAAAAATGCCACCAAATCCAGTGTTTGGACTAAATACTGGTAATATTTGCATTTAGGTCATTTTGTTGACGAACCTATCGTGATTTTCTGCGTCCCCCATTAATCTGCTCTTTAATATTGTTAAAATCACAAAAAATTGAAAAAATTCAAATTTTCATTCACTGTTCCTCATTCATCTGCGAGATGATCAAGAGCCAATGAAAACTCGGGGTGAATTAGCAGATATATTGATACTTTCGGAGCATACCCCGAAAACACCAACCATAAGTCAAGATTTAAGATGGCTGACTCCTGTGTTGCTAAACGCGCTAACACAAATTTTAATCTAACATCAATCTTATTTTGAAGGCAAGAAACATTAAAAGAAACATTTACCATTGGATTGAACTAACAAGTTAGCTCATATGTTATGTTTTATAAAAAACGCTAGTTGATGAACTTGTTAATACCCCGAAAACTAGACCCACCATCATACATTTTGCACATTTTTAGCTCGACTATTTGAAGAATAGTGAGAGCTTATGTAGTCACCCCGGCGTCACCGTCGCGCCTTGGTTAAGGTTTTTAGTCAAGCTTGTATATGGAATACTCCTGGCCCTACACCCACCCTACTTGGACAACTTCATCTCCTAGTGATGTACATCAACAACCCCTGACCTATATTTGACCTTGACCTACATTTAATCTTGAATTACTTAGTTAATTCCCCTTGGTTAAGGTTTTTAGTCAACCTTGGTTAAGGTTTTTAGTCAAGCTTTCTACATGGAATACTATTGTGCATACAGACACCATACTTGGACAACCTTTTCTCATAGCGATGTACATCAATAACCCCTGATCTATATTTGACCTTGACCTACATTTCCTCTTGAATTACTTAGTTAATTCCCCTTGGTTACGGTTTTTAGTCAAGCTTGTATATGGAATACTACTGGCCCTACACCCACCATACTTGGACAACTTCATCTCCTAGTGATGTACATCAACAACCCCTGATATATATTTCACCTTGACCTATATTTCCTCTTCAATTACTTACTTAAATCACCTTGGTTAAGGTTTTTAGTCAACCTTGGTTAAGGTTTTTACTCAAGCTTGTACATGGAATACTATTGTGCATACATACACCATACTTGGACAATCTTTTCTCATAGGGATGTACATCAATAACCCCTGATCTATATTTGACCTTCACCTACATTTCCTCTTGTAGATGGAATACTCCTGGCCCTACACCAACCATACTTGGATAACTTCATCTCCTAATGATGTACATCAACAACCCCTGACCTATATTTGACCTTGACCTACATTTAACCTTGAATTACTTAGTTAATTCATCTTGGTTAAGGTTTTTAGTCAACCTTGGTTAAGGTTTTTAGTCAAGCTTGTAGATGGAATACTATTGTGCATACAGACACCATACTTGGACAAACTTTTCTCATAGGGATGTACATCAATAACCCCAGATCTATGCATTTATTTGACCTTGACCTACATTTCCTCTTGAATTACTTACTTAATTCCCCCATGTTAAAGGTACATGCCCACGTGCCAGGTTATAATATAGGGAGGCATATCTTTTTTGTCCATTCGTTAGATATGACATTGTTAGGGTAAAATAAACAGTCATGAACCATTTCCCGACGATATAATTGGCATTATTATGCTTCGTATATCAAACATGAATTTACACACAAATATCAGGGGCGATAGCTGTGTTTCCTTAAAACGTTAACTGACGTTACTATGTATTCTCTGTAATTATTTTTGATGTGCAATGATCATACTTTATAATCTGTCGAAAATATTATTTTTTCAGGTGATTCATTTAATTAGTATAAATACTTAAAAAATAGCATGCCTCATTTGCATATGAAACTAGCATGATACCACCGCGCGTCACTACCAGTAAAATAAATATTACTAAATGATTATATCTGTATAATGGACACTCGTAATTTTTAGAACTGGTGGAATAGTGACACAATTATACACTTATTTAATTCCTACAAAGAACATTTTGTGCCTACTGCGTGGGTATGTACCTTTAAGGTTTTTAGTCAACCTTGGTTAAGGTTTTTAGTCAAGCTTGTGGATGGAATACTATTGTGCATACAGACACCATACTTGGATAATTTTTTCTCATAGGGATGTACATCAATAACCCCTGACCTATATTTTACCTTGACCTACATTTAACCTTGAATTACTTAGTTATTTCCCCTTGGTTAAGGTTTGTACTCAAACTTGGTTCAGGTTTATAGTCAAGCTTGTATATGGAATACTCCTGGGCCTACAGCAACCATACTTGGACAACTTCATTTCCTAATGATGTACATCAATAATCCCTGACCTATATTTGACCTTGACCTACTTTTACCCTTGGATTACTTAGTTATTTCCCCTTGGTTAAGGTTTTTAGTCAACCTTAGTTTTAATTTCCCTTGGGTAAGTTTTTAGTCAACCTTGGTTAAGGTTTTTATGCAGGCCGCGACCACCTTATTTGTCAAGCTATGTGTACATCGACAACCCTCGTAGTCGAGCTATGCTGTTCTCCTACAGCTCTTGTTATTGAAACCGACTGCAGAGAAATGTTTTCCCCCTTAATAAACCGTTCCCAAGTAAATCACCTTTTAATCGGTCATTAATGAGCAGAATTGATTTACAGAGTTGTGCTGTTGACCTACTGGTGATTTCCTTGGTCCACATATATAGAGCTCCAGTTAAGGTGCATAATTTGACCAACTTGGGGTGAAATTTTGTTATTTCTTCATCAAAAATGGCAAGTTGGGAGTCCTTTAGAATCGTCTCATTGAGACGATTCTAAAGCACTGCCAACTTGCCATTTTTAATGGAGAATTAAGAAATTTACCTCCAAATTACGCACCTTAAATGGAGATGTGATATATATGTGGCTATGGTGACCACAGACGATCGGATAGTGTATTATAGTACTTGTTTAGACATGTAGAAAAATAAATAAAATGCAGTCGTTCTATAGTGAAAGTATTATATAATCAAGGCCTTGCACTCTGTGTGCCTCAATTTCACCATCACCTCATCGTCTCAAGAAGTAATATCTTTTCTATTTCTCATAAAATCACATTTTTCCTAGTGCATACACAGAGCTAAGTCCCACCTGCGCCTAAGGCTAATACAACCGACACGGTAATTCAACCGACACTAAATCAGCATTTTACATGCAGAAGTCGTACCAGTAGTTATCAATGTCAAATCAAATGCGCAAATACAATAAAAATCTACCTACAAGAGTGACCTTTATTTATTTTCTTATCAGCATCTGATCTCAAAGACAACAACACATTTATTTTCATTTGTTGATCAATGACTCGCGGAAAATCACCGGCTGCTATGTGTTCTCTGATTGGTTGGTTGGTAAGCAGAGATTACCAGATGACCATGACCAATCAGAAACTCTCTTACAACCAGGTATATCATGTGACCAGTAAACGCAATGTCGGCCGTTTCCCTTCAGACATAAAATATCGTAATTTTGTATGCGCAAGATTAATAAAGTAATATATAAATCAGAATTCATTGGCTAAGCTTTTATCACAACTGAATTACTTGGAAAATAATAAAACACTGGAATACCATACCTTAGTAACACTAGATCACTTGCAATTTCTAGCCAGAAAATTATATTCCTATGGAGCCCCGAAGGGGACATGGATTTTTGTTATTAATTCGTTCCCATGAAATAACAATTTGTTCCCTATATTTAACCATTTGTTCCCTCGAATTAACAATTCGTTCCCACAATATAGCAATTCGTTCCAACGAAATGACAATTCGTTCCCTCAATTTAACAATTCTTTGCCTCAAATTAACAATTTGTTCCTACAAATTAACAATTAGTTACCATGGGAACGAATTGTTATTTCATGCGAACGAATTGTTAAATTGAGATAACGAATTGTTAATTCGTGGGAACGAATTGTTAAATTGAGGGAACAAATTGTTATTTCGTGGGAACGAATTGTTATTAAAAAAAAAAGAATTCTACGTCCCCTGCGTGGCTCAGTATATTTCTGCCTTATCTACCAACATCTGTGAGGGCTAGATCTGACTAATACATGTAGGTGTTAAATCCCATTTCATAAAGAAACATTAAATGTAATTGCAGGTACTTTGAGAGAGAAAAGTTCAGCCATTCAGCAGACAAGCTCTGCCTGATTAGTCCAGATGTTGCCCAGTTCATCAAGTTAGCCCCAGGTAAGATTCCACATTAATTTTAGTCAAGTGGCTGGGCATTCACCAAATATGTTGCTGTGATTGGAGAAATGGGTCTTATGAGTTTTGCGACCAGTGACATTGTATCCATATATTTATCGTGCGCACAAATAATCACTTCAATCCAAAAACCCCAGTTACTTTCATTATGTGAAGTTATAATATAACTTTTAGTCGCTATATGTTATAATACAACTGATCGTTTTGTGTTATCATAAGTACAGTGAAATCTCTTTGTTTCTCTATCATGCAATAACTTCAATATAACTTGAAGGATGACTTTAATATTTGGACACTTGACATATCTGGACAGATGTGACACACTCATGCCACCATTAACATGACATTGGCCTTTGTTTATCTTTCAGCATCACTGAAACACTTACCTATTTATTCTAATAATAGCCCCCTCTAATAGTAGCCCTCCACTCCCATATTTCATTCTACATATGTTGCTTTCACATACAAAAGCCATTTAAAACTTGATCCTATTTTCCATGCTTTGATCCCCTCGAATTGCATAGCACCAGGGGTGGGGGGGGGGGGCGCTTATTAGAATAAATACAGTAGCCATTTTTGACAATATGTTTACAACAAACATGATGTCCACAGGTGGAAGACTCTGACGCCACCCACCCATTTCCATACACTATACCTTACAGCCTTTCAGCTGTAAGGTATAGTGTATGGAAATGGGTGGGTTGGGTAATGTTATCCAAATGAGCCAAATATTGGGTCCTAGGTCCGAGTCTACCACCTGTGACAACGCTACCTGTAAGGTATATAGTGTATGGAAGTGGGTGGGTGGGGTAACGTTATCCAAATGAGCCAAGTATTGGGTCTGAGTCTTCCACCGGTGATAACGTCTAGTTTCCACTGTAAGTTAGTTGTACTCTGTTCTCGAAAATGATTGATTGGTACCAATCAATCATTTTCGAGAACAAAATACAGAGTAGCTGTGACTGGAGGAATGGGACTTACTAGTATTGCGACCAGTGTAGCTCCTGATCAAGTAGCACACTCCTGTAGCTTGATAACGATCTATATTGCTTGTTATAAGCATGACGGGTGTCTCAATGATGGTATAATGAACAGTGCAGATTCGGATCAGACTGTGCTGTTGCGCAGGCTGATCTGGATATGCACTGGTCGCATAATCCATAAGCCCCATTTATCCAGTCACAGCATGCGTTTGGTAATTTAACGAGCGGGATTCATCCTTACCAGAATCCTGACCAAAGACCAGTAGCCTATTTCACCAACATTGCAAAGTATACTTTCCTAGCAAAGTATACTTTGAAGGAGAAATTTTAGGATAAATTTATTAATTTTTATTGTACTGAATTTATTACATTATCACAGCCAATTTGGCTGTGATAATGTAATAAATTCAGTATAATAGTTCTGCATACTTTTAATCATCAAATATATACAGTTGTTAGTTCTATATGAAATAATGCATTTCAGGAAAAATAAATGATTGCTCCCTCAAAGTATACTTTGCTAGATAAGTATACTTTGCAAGTTTGATGAAATCGGCTATTGGTTTGGCCCTCGGATAGTCTTTCTGAGAGTTGAATCTGGTTATACTGCTTGTATGGGTAATACGATTACTCCTATTACTTTTAGTAGAAGGGGACTTTGGTGTGATATGGCCCTGGCACCAGATCAGGTTATTCTAATTCCCCCCACCCCCAATGCAGCAGATTGAATGCGGGATCGAGCCCATTTGCCCGACTTTAAATGACCATAGCTGTAGATCGGCCGTTAAACACCAATACATCAAATTAAAAACAAATCTGATGTTTCAGCTGATGATCTCGGTGACTTCTTAAATCCCCTGAACCTCGGCTCCAAACAGTTCGTCTTCTTGGCTGTAAACGACAACCAGTCGTTTGGTCAAGCAGGTGGTAGCCACTGGTATGTATCGGTCGGTAAGATGATACGTCATTTTGTTTGTGGAAAATCCTAAATATTTTCTTTATGTGAGCTTGGAAATATATGTCGTGACCACCATTTGAACCGTCTCGTTGAGATGGTTCAAATGAGTGGTCACAACATATACTTATATTGAGAAATAACAAAAATGAAAATAAAATATTGAAAAAATTCATACCCGTAAAGGTGTATTCCACATGTAATGGGCTAATATAATCTATGGCAGGGTTCGGGCCAAGATTTCAATAGCTACAATAATTCGCCTCTGATATGTTATCTATGGCTACAATTTGACCCATTCAAAAAATGTGAGCAACCGAAGTGCATACCCAAACCTGTTGTATGGAGGTCAAAATTTAGTAAACTGTATATATTTAAACAAATAATCTTGATGTACATGTAGAACTTGTAAATTGCCAAAAATAATAGAACAGGGAAATAATTTTCCCATGGAAGCCATCTTTTCTCTTGTTATTGTTCAACATTCAATATTACAAAATGAAGCTTTCAACTTTGCAAGATATACATGCAAATGTCAGATAAATACCTTGACACGGTAAAATAACCAATTTCTGCATGTGTATATTCTTTATTATTAATTTATTGATACAGTTTTGACAGTTTTATGTCGCTAACATATCAAACACGTCGGATAACTGATTGTAAAAATCACTCTTCCATGTGTTACATTAAAGAGATGGGGTTAAATTGCTACCCTCGCGAGGTATGGAGCAGGGTAGCAATTTTGTTTCTTAGATCTCAGTTGAGTGGGGTGATATTGTCTCAAGCCGAGCCTGGGACGATATCGCAGAGCTAGACAGGGATTCCCTTCTGTCCCAACCCAGTCATTGATTATTTTTCTCACACATCATCTGGAATGCTGTAAAATACATTAACGTTCTGTTCTGCCCTGGAACATCAATGTCATTTTCTTCGGAAAACTAGTGAACCTGTCTTTTCAATTGTTACGTAACTTCATTTTTGTTGCTATGACTTTAGACTGGCAGGTGCTCTATTTCGTTAAAAACATATTTAGACATGATAATTCAATTATTTTTTTCACTTTTCGGCGGTTAACATTCCAATCCCAGACATGCAAATAACACACAAAATTACAACATATATCACTTGATTTGAGGGTCATTGGGATTATCAAACGTTTAGTTTTGGCATGTCGATTGCACAGTAACCTGGGATACGCTTGTCCCATGGGTGAGAATGACAAAGACCTGTAGCCGATTTCACCAACATTGCAAAGTATACTTTTCTAGCAAAGTATACTGTGAGGGAGTAATCATTTATTTTTCCCAAAATGCATTATTTCATATAGAACTAACCACTGCACATATTTGATGATTAAAAATATGCAGAATTATTATACTGAATTTATTACATTATTACATTATTACATAATGTAATAAATTCAGTATAATAAAAATTAATAAATTTATCCTTAAATTGAAAATTTCTCCCTCAAAGTATACTTTGCTAGATAAGTATACTTTGCAATGTTGGTGAAAATTGCCAAAAAGTGTAGATCCAGATGAGCCGGCTCGTGACGAGCCGTCTCATCAGGATCTTCACTTTTTGCAAATCTGCTACTGGTTTAAAAACGCAGATATACTGTCTTGTCTTAGACACCATCGCCTGCATGAATCTTGCCCAGGTGTCGAGGTTTGTGAACATTTATTGGCAATATCAACTTGCAATCAAGTAGTTTGATTGGCTGCGCCTGGGCTGTAGCACAACTAAGGCTCAGCCAATCAAGCTGCTTGCTTTCAAGTATTTTGTAATAAAGAAATTGATAAATATTCACAAGATTAACGGGGTATGACGGATATCTTTTTGTCTAACAATTGATATACATGTATCAGTGTATCGTCAATATTATATTTTAGTTTCAATAGATCTATATGAATGTGTCTATCAATGCAACCTCTAATATAAATGTGTGATGATTTAATATGGTATAGGCGAGAGGGGAGGGATATAGTGTTAGTCCATGTACGTACATACATGCTTATGTGTGTACATTAGTACGGTAACACCTTTCATTTTGCAATAATTCAAGCACAACAATATTTACACAATTTCCTAACATTTGATTGGCCCGTAGCAAGTATCTGTCCAAAATTTTACCCCAGTAAACTCCCACGCCGAACTACTTTCGGTAACCGTGAGGCGCAGTTAAAATAATTCTTAAGAAAATGGAAAATAAACACATTTTCTTGATGAATTTATTTCAAATGCTGGAATTATAAGGAATGAATGGCCTTTTTGTGGAATTTATCGGGGATATAAACTTGGAAAAGTCGCAGGAATACTGGACGAGGCCTTAAAAAATTACAATTTTCGAAAAAGAAAAAAAAAATCTTTCTTTTTTTTTTGATTTTTTTTCGAAAATTGTAATTTTTTATCGCTTCGTCCAGTATTCCCGCGACTTTTCCAAGTTTATACCCCGATAAATTCCACAACAATGCCATTCATTCCTATAATAACTCATGAAGAGCTTCACCACTTTTGATAATATTTCACCACACTGTGTGTCTGGATGCTTTTGCATACAACCCCTGGGTTCGCACAGGTCTTGAAAAACCCTTAAATTTGATATCTGACTTGAAAAACCCTTGAAAAGGACCATGGCCTTGAAAACCCCTTAAAAACAGATTAAAACCCTTAAAAAACCCTTGAATCTTGTTGTTTTCCTTTGTGTGGTCTGTATCTGTGTCTGCAATAAAAAAAATGATACAAAAATAAGTAATTTCAGTGTTTTTAGCTCACCTGAGCGAAGCTCATGTGAGCTATTGTTACCGCAATGTGTCCGTCGTCCGTGAACATTTTCAAACGTCTTCTCCTCGGTAACCATTGGGCCTATAGTCACCAAACTTCATGGTCATGGCCCTTAGGTAGGGGGATTACAAAATTGTTAAAATGACTTCACTACGTAATCCAAGATGGCCGCCGTCTAAAAATAGCACAAATTCTTCAAAAATCTTCTTCTCAAGAACCGCTAACCGGATTTCAACAAAACTTGGTAGGAATGATTGATGTACAATGCTCTTTCAAAGTTGTTAAAATGGTGACCCCGGGGTCAAAAATGGGTGTGGCCCGTGGGGTCAAATTGGGGTAAAATTTTATTTTTGACCGAATATGGTCATGTCGATATCAAATCGAAGGTATCAAAGAGGCAATCGCTCTGGTACATTATTTGTTGAATTGGATGGTCATGTCATCGAAGATGGCCGCCGAAAGGTCAAAAGGTTGTTCTTTAATTAGAGATTTCAAAATTATTCTTCACACGAACCGCTTGGCCCATGGTGGCCAAACTTCACAGTTATGGTCCATGGGTGAAGCCTTTTCAGATTTGTTAAAACGGAGGTCGTCGCTAATCCAAGATGGCCGCCATCTAAAAATAGCACAAATTCTTCAAAAATCTTCTTCTCAAGAACCGCCAACCGGATTTCGACGAAACTTGGTAGGAATGATCGATGTACAATGCTCTTTCAAAGTTGTTAAAATGGTGACCCCGGGGTCAAAAATGGGCGTGGCCCGTAGTGTCAAATTTTATTTTTGACCGAATATGATCATGTCGTATCAAATCGAAGGTATCAAAGAGGCGATCACTGGTACATGTTTTGTCGAAATTGGATGGTCATGTCATCCAAGATGGCCACCTAATGGTGAAAAGGTCGTTGTTTTATTAGAGATTTCAAAATTCTTCTTCACACGAACCGATTGGCCCATGGTGGCCAAACTTCACAGTTATGGTCCATGGGTGAAGCCTTATCAGATTTGTTAAAACAGAGGTCGTCGCTAATCCAAGATGGCCGCCATCTAAAAATAGCACAAATTCTTAAAAAATCATCTTCTCATGAACCGCCAGCTGGATTTAAACGAAACTTGTAGGAATGATCGATGTACAATTCTCTTTAAAAGTTGTTAAAATGATGACCCCCAGGGTCTGAATATGGTCATGTCTATATCAAATCGAAGGTATCAAAGAGGCGATTGCTCTGGTAAATTTTTGTCGAAATCGGATGGTCATGTCATCCAAGATGGCCACCAAAAGGTCATTCTTTTATTAGTGATTTCAAAATTCTTCTTCACACAAACCGCTTGGCCCATGGTGGCCAAACTTCACAGTTATGGTCCATGGGTGAAGCCTTATCAGATTTGTTAAAACAGAGGTCGTCGCTAATCCAAGATGGCCACCATCTAAAAATAGCACAAATTCTTAAAAAATCATCTTCTCATGAACCGCCAGCCGGATTTCGACGAAACTTGGTAGGAATGATCGACGTAGAATGCTCTTTCAAAGGTGTTCAAATGGTGACCCCGGGGTAAATAATGGGCGTGGCCCATGGGGTCAAATTTTAATTTTTACCAAATATGCTAATGTCATAAAATAGCACAATTTTTTTAAAACACATATGAACTCAATCTCACATTCTCCTCTGGTGTTCATGGAGTCAGGTGAGCGAAATCATAGGGCCATCATGGCCCTCTTGTTTGTTTTCCGTCCTACCGGAGTAGCCATTTGGTGCCGCGAAAAATAAACGCCGGAATGTAATAGGGACAATTTAACTTGTGGACGATTTGACCAGGAAGCCGGAAGAGTACTCAAGCGTTACTTCCCCTGAATTTTGTGAACGTGGTCTGCACTTCTGGAACACGATCAGGAGAAATAAAGTGGTTGAATTAAGATTCATTTCGGAAATTTCACACGGCAATACCATGGTGTGTGCTTGCAATAATGTTTATTATCATGTATTATTGGGCGCTGTCGTTTTCTTTCCAACTAGAACAGACATTTAATATATTGTTGTTGCGTCATTGACATTATCGGAAATTCATGCCTATCCTAAGTTCGTACACGACTAACATTCTGTGATCTTTTTGTGACTTCGGTGGAACACTCGCAATTTATTTGAATAAGCAGTTATCATGATCCGCAAATGTGCTAATATGAAATTAGGTGTAAGTTAAATTAGGACATTAACTTTGTATTAGCTCGAACTAAATTGTCATGACATTGTACAAAAAGTTTCCTTAAATTTGAAAAAAATATACAACCCTTAAATTTTACTCCCGAGGTCAAGGTTACTGAGTGCTTATGTTCACCTTGTTTGTAAGGCAAAAATGTCAAGGCTGCCAGCGAGGAGATTAGCTTAGTGATAATGATGTCTTTGTTAAACTTGTTGACTGAATGAGGCATAGCCTATGTTGTTATTAAATTCGTAAACTTGTTTAATAAATATCATATTAAATCAATACTCCTGTTTAATCCTCTCTTCATGCAATAATTAATGTTATATTTGTTGGTCTGTTTTGCAGGAGCCTATTGGTGTACATTAGAAACAAACAGGAATTTCGTCATTACGATTCATTGTATGATGCTAACAAGGACGTAGCCAAAATGTTGGCATACAAGCTGCAGCCTTATGTACAAGGTAAAACCTTTAGGGTATATCAAGTATTGTCTGGCAGGGCTCCAGATAAGGAATTAGTAATTGAGTATTGTCACTCCCATCATTTCTGAAGCAATAGGGTATTGCAAAATTTTAATTGGGTAAAATAAAATCACACTACTGTGTACACATCAACAGACTGCAATTATTGAATAGTTGGCTTCAAAATGAAAACATGATTTGGCATTTCATTAGAATTGTTTCCTCGGCGACAATTCTAATGAAATACCAAGATGTGTTTTCATGAAAATAAGAAATATATGCTATATTTGTGGTCTGCTTATTGTTTTCTGCAGCTTGATAAAGGTACCACAAAATTTCTATTGCTTTTTGATACTTGCTACTTCTGATTTCAATTGGGTTTTTGGCAATTTTAATTAGGTATTTAAGCAAATACGCAGCTTATCTGGAGCGTGGTCTGGCACTAAACCTTATTGTAAGGGATGGCCGAAGTACTTCTTTCATAACTCATTGTATTTCCACCCAATGGTCTTTTCGACATGGTCTCTACATATGACCTAAGCTGTTGGCCTGTTGCTGGGACATTAAACTCTTTCATTTTTCAACCTACATGTATTGTACTTTACAATACATACATGTACTAAAGTGTATGGTATATATGAGACAGGCCATGTGTAAAGTGTATGGTATATATGAGACAGGCCATGTGTAAAGTGTATGGTATATATGAGACAGGCCATGTGTAAAGTGTATGGTATATATGAGACAGGCCATGTGATTTTGTACCTTTGGATATCTGCGTAATTTCATGAAATATGTTTACAAAATTTATAATATTTTCCGTAAATGGCATCAAAGGTTGACAAAACTTTCAGAGTACATGCGGAATTATGTACTCTGAAATGTTTGTCAACTTTCAGGGATTAAGCCAGGAATTTTGGGAAGGGGCCTTTTTTAGCTCACCTGAGCGAAGCTCATGTGAGTTATTGTTACAGCAATGTGTCCGTCCGTCCGTCCGTGAACATTATCAAATGTCTTCTCCTCGGTAACCATTGGGCCTATAGTCACTAAGCTTCATGGTCATGGTCCTTAGGTAGGGGGATTACAAAATTGTTAAAATGACGTCATTACGTAATCCAAGATGGCCACCGTCTAAAAATAGCACAAATTCTTCAAAAATCTTCTTCTCAAGAACCGCCAACCGGATTTCGACAAAACTTGGCAGGAATGATCGGTGTACAATGCTCTTTCAAAGTTGTTAAAATGGTGACCCCAGGGTCAAAAATGGGTGTGGCCGGCGGGGTCAAATTTTATTTATGACCGAATATGGTCATGTTATATATCAAATTGAAGGTATCAACGAGGCGATCACTCTGGTGCATTTTTCGTCGAAATTGGATGGTTATGTCATCCAAGATGGCCGCCGAAAGGTCAAAAGGTCCTTCTTTTATTATAGATTTCAAAATTCTTCTTCACATGAACCACTTGGCCCATGGTAGCCAATCTTCACAGTTATAGTCCATGGGTGAAGCCTTTTCAGATTTTTCAAAATGGAGGTCATCACTAATCCAAGATTGCCGCCATCTAAAAATAGCATAAATTCCTAAAAAATCTTTTTCTCATGAACCGCTTGCCGGATTTTGACGAAACTTGGTTAGAATGATCGATGTACACTGCTCTTTCAAAGTTGTTAAAATGGTGACCCCGGGGTCAAAAATGGGCGTGGCCCGTGGGGTCAAATTGGGGTCAAATTTTATTTTTGACCAAATATGGTCATGTCTATATCAAATTGAAGGCATCAAAGAGGCGATCACTCTGGTACATTTTTTTGTCGAAATTGGATGGTCATGTCATCCAAGATGGCCACCGAAAGGTCAAAAGGTCGTTTTTTTATTAGAGATTTCAAAATTCTTCTTCACACGAACCGCTTGGCCCATGGTGGCCAAACTTCACAGTTATGGTCCGTGGGTGAAGCCTTTTCAGATTTGTTAAAACGGAGGTCGTCGCTAATCGAAGATGGCCGCCGTCTAAAAATAGCACAAATCCTTAAAAAATCTTCTTCTCATGAACCACCAGCCGGATTTCGACGAATCTTGGTAGGAATGATCGATGTACAATGCTCTTTCAAAGTTGTTAAAATGGTGACCCCGGGGTCAAAAATGGGCCTAACCCGTGGTGTCAAATGGGGGTCAAATTTTATTTTTGACCGAATATGATCATGTCTATATCAAATTGAAGGTACCAGAGAGGCGATCACTCTGGTACATTTTATGTTGAAATTGGATGGTCATGTCATCCAAGATGGCCGCCGAAAGGTCGTTCTTTTATTAGAGATTTCAAAATTCTTCTTCACACGAACCGCTTGGCCCATGGTGGCCAAACTTCACAGTTATGGTCCATGGGTGAAGCCTTTTCAGTTGTTAAAACGGTGGTCATCGCTAATCCAAGATGGCCACCATCTAAAAATAGCACAATTTTTTTAAAACACATGAACTCTATGTCACATTCTCCTCTGGTGTTCATGGAGTCAGGTGAGCGAGTTAGGGCCATCATGGCCCTCTTGTTTATATTTTGGGAAAAACAAGCGCGTGCAATTGCTTGAATTGGGAATTTTTTTCGTCGACCGATCGAATCCATTACTGGGAGTTTTTGTCGATATTATTAGTAAATGGTGTGGATGTCATTGATCTCACTTACTCCTGGTTAATATTTTATTAACCAACCATCCAAATTTGACAACTTGTGTCAATGAATCTGCTTATGGACTGCATGAGCACAATACTCAAGATTTCACTGTTTTTTTTTTTTTTGTTTTTTTTTGCCGATAGGGAATTTATTTTACAGATTGGGGGAAAAAAAACGGCCCCGGGGTTTGGGGAAGGGGCCGATATTCGGCCCCTGGAGGCATGGTAGTTTAGTCCCTGACTTTTACTTTATTTATGGAAAATATTGTAAATTTTGCAAACGTATTTAATGAAATTATGCAGATGTCCGAAGATACAAAATCACATGGCGTGTCTCATATATTGTACTGGTGAACTCATAGGCGGACGAGTCAGTGATAGGATGGTATAATATGTGGCTTTGACTGGAGAAATGGGTCTTATGGTATTTATAACCAGTCAAGCTCCTGATGATCTAGCACGGTCCAGCGGCTTGGTATAAAGGACCAATTTAGAAGTAGGACAGGTGTTTCACTGACCGAATGGCGATCAGTGCAGATCCTGATCAGCCTGTGCGGATGCACAGGCTGATCAGGATCTGCACTGATCACCATTCAGTCTGATCTGGATGTACACTGATCGCAAATGCCATAAGCCCCATTTCTCCAGTCACAGCCACATATATAGTAAATACATGGTTAGTGCCATCGAATGTAAAATATATTCGGTTGAGCCTTAATGACAGCTTTATTGGCACGAGCTTTAGCGAGCCCCTATAAAGTTGTCGGGGTGAAACCGAATATATTTATTTTATATTCTACGGCGCTAATCATGTATTTAATTTATACCGCATACTAAGCTTAATTGTTTGAACGTGCGTGACGTCATGGTTTGACGTCATTCCCTCGCCATACGCCACAAATCTAGCGATGTCATTCAAAGCAAAATGGCGGCGTCCACGCTAGGTAGATTCGGTATTGTATCTGATTAAATCTCCGCTTTATTTACGATGAGCTTCAATATTGGCTGGTTTTAGACTACATAGTTGTCATAATAAGCATTGCAATCATAATGGACATATCCATGTTGTTGGTTACGTCGCATATACTGTAAAAATGGACAAAATTCAGCTGAACCGACAGCGATTTAGATTTTAAAATTCGTCTCCATCTTGCACTCAATAGAAAGAAACAATCAATTATGCTGTTATATGTAAATATGGAGTTCATAAGCACAAAAGAACAGAAGAAAATGTATAAACTCGCCACAGCCTCGTTTATTACGAAATAATTATATTATTTATTATCACTCGTGTTTGATCCTTTGTGTACAATTATTGTCATGTCACTTTATTAATAGCACCTCGAGGAAGGATGAAAGTTCTAGAAATGGACGGACCAAAGCAGCAAAATGGTAAATATATTTATCAGTACACTTTTGCGTGTTTTAGTACACCCTCTCATTGTATGGGAATATGAAATGTGCTGCCTATATAAAGCTGTAGTAAATAGCTGACAAATACAATCTGTAATTTTCAAGCTCTAGGCCTACACACATGTTCTAGATCACAGTACATGTATATCGACCTTCCTCATCAGTTTCACTAAACTAAAATGTTCGTAAGTGTAAAATTATGATAGTCTGTAAATTTCACAGTAACAATGTTTTCTTGTAAACAACTATTGGATTTACATTTATTGTGCATAGGCTGCATATGCAGCCTATGCTCAGTAAATGTAAATCCATCAATTGAAGAAATTTCCAGACTATTCTAAATATGCACTTACGAACATTTTAGTCGTACGAAGTTTAATGAAACGGCCCCTGATGTGAAATCGTTTGTGACAAAAATAATATCTTGTTTTTTTTCAGTTTCAGTATCAATATCTGTGAAGCTGTGTTGGAGCACAGGTTGAAGTAACGGACCGAGGTCTATACATACATTAAATATGCCTAAAAGCATCAATAAATGAAAAAACAAGAAATGCGTCTGTCGAACGCGGATGCCACCTGCAGCATATTTGAGAAACTGTGACAAATTGGTTAACCGAAAAGTGTGACGGACGGACAGACAGACGGACAGATGGACGGACGGTCCAAACACTATATGCCACCCGTTTCTTCGAAACCCGGTGGCATAAAAAGAAGCTAATTTTTTTTTTTACCCCCTCCATATAAAAAAAAAAATAATTAGCTTATTTTTTATGCCACCGGGTTTCGAAGAAACGGGTGGCATATAGTGTTTGGACCGTCCGTCTGTCCGTCTGTCTGTCCGTCCGTCCGTCCGTCACACTTTTCGGTTAACCAATTTGTCACAGTTTCTCAAATATGCTGCAGGTGGCATCCGCGTTCGACAGACGCATTTCTTGTTTTTCATTTATTGATGCTTTTAGGCATATTTAATGTATTTATAGACCTCGGACCGTTACTTCAACCTGTGTGTGTTGGAGCGGTTTGAGATTTGTGTAACTGTAAACAGAACTCGACTTATATATGCCATTTCCCTGCACAAAACCTGAATTGTCTGAATGATTTACTATACTATTTAAAAGCAACCTTTAGTAGCAAAACAAAACAGGATATTTCAATACTTATTCAGGATGGGTTGTGCCCTAGGGGTTAGACTTCCAATCCGGAGGTTATGGGTTCAAACCTCGCCTTAGGTATCAAAATACTTTGTCACTAAACTGGTACCGTGCCTGATACGTGCCTAGTGAAACAATACTACCGGGAACCAGTCCAAAGTGACACAGCAAACGTGTTTATGTGAATTGGGTCTCTATCTCTGACAAATCCCGGCTATTTGCATTAGCGGCCAGACCAGGCGATGGATTCATGTAGTCTGCCCATGGTTTACAATGTTTGCCAATCTCTAATTATAAACATCAATAATTGCGTCAGCGGACAATGTGTCATAGGCTGCTTAAATATTCGGGCTTAATCAGGATATGCATTGGGCATTTTTAACACCTATGTTGTGTGGGCTTATCCATTACTCAACTTGACGCATTCCATGAAATGTTTTTGTTACAAAAAATTACGGTTTTCACAGGCCGCATCACATAGGCTATCGTTTTAATAAAGACTATAATTATGACCGTTATTCATTTCAAATAATGGCGTGTAACGAATCGTCACGTGGAAGTGTATACAGTCTGGGACGAAGAATGTCCCTGATACAGCTACGACGTTTTCTATGCATGCATACCATATAGATTACAATAGAATGCAAAATACATGACCGACTTTGTTGTGAAACCGGAAAAATGTTTGACACTGGGAACAACGTCCACCTGCCAACAACGGCCACTTTGGCCACTTCTCTTGGCCGGCCGTTGTTCACAGGTTCAACTGTAATTGTTTTATTATATGACCCTTACCACGATTTCCTTCCCACAAAAAAATATTTGTACAACCTTCTCCAGAAATAAATTGTGTGTTTCAAAACAATAGTTGAATAAACTTTATATTTACTTGTAAACATTTGTTCAGCGTCAGATTTACGCATGCGCTGTTAGGAGGTGAACAATAGGTTTGTTTACATGAATAAAGACATCTCGGACCAGTCATGCAGTCCGAGAGTGCTTATTCATGTAAACAAACAGTTCAGAGGTCTACATTCAATTTGTAGATAATCACGTGGCCGTGTTTCGTCTAATGAGATTGACTGAAATACTTAGTCATATAATAATATGTATTATTTATTGCCTTTGATATTTGTCAAAATGGAACATATTGTTTAAATTCGTAGAATTATTAGACCACTTTCTGCAGTATGTGATATTGACTGGTCGGTTTGGAAATCAATATTGAAAGGGGCCACAATATTTGAAAAATTTCATACCAGTAAAGGTGTATTCCGCATGTAATGGGTTAATTGAAGATAGACATATACAATGTACAGTGGAACCTCTCTAAAGAGGACACCCTGGGAGATCCCCAGGGTGTCCGGCTTAGAGATGTTTCACGGTAAATCAGGCATTTGATAATTCTGAGCCATAGTTGTGTGCTATGTGATCAAGAACAGACATTATCACATGAGATAAATAGAGAATACCAGGCTAGTGTCTTTTGATATCAAGTTTATCAGGCAAGGTTGAAAACGCGTAGGAATGGCGAAGCTTGCTGAGCCATTCCTCGCGTTTTCAGCCGAGCCTGATAAACTTGATATCAAAAGACACTTTCCTGGTATTCTATTTATCATGCCATTCGTTCAACGTCAGAAAAACACATTTATTTATTGAGTTTACCTTGATTTTGCGCTCGTTCAGTGCATCCGAATTCAAACTTTGTTTACGTAACGTAACGTCGCGTGTTGACGTCATGTGACGTAAACCACCAATGAAATGACGTTGTTCTGACCGGAAGTGCCTGATAAACTTTGCACATGCTCAGAAGTGCATTGACCTGTTATAACTTTGGTTTATCAGGCAGCTGTTATCAGTGCGAGAATGCATTAATGGCATGATAAATGATGAAGAAACTCATAGTAAATAAGATCACATGTGTTTTCTTGGTGTCCGGTTTAGAGCACAGGTTGAAGTAACGGACCGAGGTCTATATTGTGAATGAGTTCAATTTTTTTTTTTCTTCTTTTATTGATGCTTTTAGGCATATTTAAGGTATTATAGACCTCGATCCGTTACTTCAACCTGTGGTTTAGAGGGGTCCACTTTATACATGTAGATAGATATTTACTGGCTAAATTACAACATCGGCATCTTGGTTCGCTAGCACTTTATATCTTTTTCTTTATTTTCAGGTTTTGACTGTGGAGTGTTTGTGATAGCTGTTGCAGAACATTTGTGTCGGGAACTTTGTGAGGGTTATAATATATCGCTAAACGATATCGTGGACTCAGAATCTGTGTCGAAAAAACGCTTTCAGCTCATAGAACTCATTCACAATGTAGCTCAAGAATTCGGGAGTTTAGGAAGCTGATATTTCGGCGTCTACCTCAACTTTGTTGTTTTGAATTAGAAGTAATATAGTATTTAGTGTTTTCCTCGAGGCGTGAAGTGAAGCTAACGGGGTTTTTCAAAATCTGAACGGCAGCACTTGTGAAGCACAGGGATTCCGCTGTGCGATCGCCACTTTCGCAATTGGCGATAAAAATAAACAAAATTTTTTTGAAGTGGCGATTTTCTTTTTCCCCAGCGGAATCCCTGGAAGCACTGGACATTTTTAGCTCACCTGAGCAAAGCTCATGTGAGCTATTGTTATGGCAAAGTGTCCGTCGTCCGTCCGTCCGTGAACATTTTCAATCATCTTCTTCTCCCGAACTGCTGAGCCGATATTGGTTAAACTTCACAGGGATGATATATGGGTGATGCCATTTCAGATTTGTTAAAATGGAGGTCATCGACAATCCAAGATGGCCGCCATGGAAAAGTAGGTCAAATTCTTAAAAAATCTTCTTCTCACGAACCGCCAGGCCGATTTCGACGATACTTGGTATGAATGATCGATAGTTAGCGCTGTTTCAGATTTGTTCATATGGTGGCCGTGGGTCAAAAATGGGCGTCGCCCGAGGGGTCAAATAGGGGTCAAATTTTATTTTTAACCGAATATAGTCATGTAATATATCAAATCGAAGGTATTGACGAGACAATCACTCTGGTACATTTTTTGTCTAAATCATATGATTACGTCATCCAAGATGGCCACCGATAGTTCAAATGGTCATTCTTTTACTAAAGATTTCAAACGTCTTTTTCTTGTAAACTGCTTGGCCGATATTGGCCAAACTTAACTGTAATGGTCTGTGGTTGAAGCCTGTTCATTTTTGTTAAAATGGAGGTCATCACCAAATCCAAGATGGCTGCCGTTGAGAAGTAGGTCAAATTCTTAAAAAATCTTCTTCTCACGAACCGCCAGGCCGATTTCGACGATACTGGGTATGAATGATCGATAGTTAGCACTGTTTCAGATTTGTTCATATGGTGGCCCCTGGGTCAAAAATGGGCGTGGCCCGAGGGGTCAAATTATATTTTTGCCTGAATATGGTCATATAATATATCACATCGAGGTATCGACTAGTCGATCACTCTGGAGCATTTTTTGTCTAAATCAGATGATTTTGTCATCCAAGATGGCCACCGAAAGGTAAAAAAGTTGTTCTTTTACTAAAGATTTCAAACGTATTCTTCTTGTGAACTGCTTGGCTGATATTGGCCAAACTTAACTGTAATGGTCTGTGGGTGAAGCCTGTCCATTTTTGTTAAAATGGAGATCATCACCAAATCCAAGATGTCCGCCGTTGAAAAGTAGGTCAAATTGTCAAAAAAATCTTCTTCTCACAAACCTCCAGGCTGATTTCGACGAAACTTGGTGTGAAAGATTGATATTTAACGCTGTTTCAGATTTGTTCATATGGTGGCACCTGGGTCAAAAATGGGCGTGGGGGTCAACTAGGGGTCAAATTATATTTTTGACCGAATATGGTCATATAATATATCCAATCCAAGGTATTGACGAGACGATCACTCTGGAGCATGTTTTGCCAAAATCAGATGATTACGTCATCCAAGATGGCCACCGACAGGTCAAAAGGTTGTTCTTTTACTAAAGATTTCAAAGGACTTCTTCTTGTGAACTGCTTGGCCGATATTGACCAAACTTTACTGAAATGGTTTGTTGGTGAAGCCTGTTTATTTTCATCAAAATGGAGGTCATCACCAAATCCAAGATGTCCGCCGTTGAAAAGTAGGTCAAATTGTCAAAAAAAATTCTTCTCACAAACCGCCAGGCCTATTTCGACGAAACTTTGTATGAATGATTGATAGTTAACGCTGATTCAGATTTGTTCATATGGTGGCCTCTGGGTCAAAAATGGTCATGGCCCGAGGAGTCTTGGTCAAGATGACCACTATGGAGGCTTTTAGATGAGCGATACAGGCCCATTTGGGCCTCTTGTTTTAGTTTGATTCTAAACGGGCAGGAATAATTTTAATCAGCTGCTTTTATTGTTAAATTTATTTTCACAAATATACTACACATTTTTATACCCCTAGCATACGAAGTATGTTCAGGGGTATGTAGTTTTCGTATTTCTGTCTGTGTTCATTCGTCCTTCTGTAAGATTTACGTTAAAGCTTTCGGTCCAGGCGGCTGCCGGGGGTATCCGTGAGCCTCTGCTCACTGGCTCTAGTATTTAATTATTATATAATAATATTATTTAAGATTCTATATCCAAATATATAGTTGCGGCAAGTAACCCTGCCTAACTCCTGGACCAGGGGGCCGTTTCACTAAACTTTGTACGACTAAAATGTTCGTAAGTTCAAAATTATGATAGTCTGTAAATTTCATACTAACAATGTTTTCTTGTAAACAATTAATGGATTTACATTTATTGAGCATAGGCTGCATATGCAGCCTATGCTCAATAAATGTAAATCCATCAATTGATGTTTCCAGACGATCCTACAGTTGCACTTACAAACATTTTAGTTGTACAAAGTTTAGTGAAACGGCCCCCAGGAGTTTGGCAGGGTTGCTTGCCATAACTACCAATGATGTGACTGGAGAAATATTTGTGTTTGTTGTATCTGCTTGGGTAGGGTGAACCTGGATAACGGTGATTATTTTTTATCTACAATATTGAAGTACGAGTTAACCTAATGCAAGTGGATGTCACGTGGGGTCATGTGATGGGTAATTTAAAGATCAGGGTTCATCCTTACCGGAATTCCGATTGGAGACCTGGTTTGGCCCTCACATACGTCTTTGGTATTTTGTATGTGACAGTTGAATCTGGTTATATCCCTTATGTGAGTATTACGATTATTCGCAATCCTATTTTAGAGGAAGGGGCCAAGTGACTTTGGTGTGGTATGGACCTCGCACCAGATCGGGTTATTCTAATTTCAGGGCTGAATATATTTTTTCTCGATGTAAATATTCCGTTCTGATTTTGGGATTTTCGCCCCCCAATGCAGCAGGTTAAAGCGGGATCGAACCCGTTTGCCCAGCCTTACATGACCTTAGCTGTTGATAGGCCGTTAAACACCAATACACAAATAACCTCATCCAATCTGATCCTAGAAAATTCCTGTTTCTAGTACCTGGTTGTAGAGTGTTAATCGGGATAAGAGATGTACCAGTAATCACCAATGATTGTTTTAACCACAATATTAAAGGTACATGCCCACTCCGTAGGCACAAACTGTTATTTATAGGAATTATATAAGTGTACAATTGTGTCACTATTCCACCAGTTCTAAACATTACGTTTGTGCCCACTATACAGGTGTAATCATTTAACAATATTTATTTTACTGATAGTGGTATCGGGCTATTGAGGCAAAAGAGTCATGAAATCTGTTAATTATTTATACTAAGTAAATGCGTCGCCTGAAAAAATAATATTTTCGACAGATAAAGTATGATCATTGCATATCAAGAAATAAATACAAATAATAAATAGTAATGTCCGTTAACATTTTAAGGAAACACGGTTATCGCCCCTGATATCAGTGTGGAAATTTATGTCTTATATAATATAAAATGTATAATAATGCCAATCAATACGTGGGGTAATGGTGAATGAATGTTTATTTTGCCAGAAAATGTCATACTATCTGATTTAATTCCTATATAAAGAACAGTTTGTGCCTACTGAGTGGGCATGTACCTTTAAAGTGTACCATTTAACCCAAAGCAATCAAATACAGGAAACACAAATATTCCTGTCTAGTATTGGGTTGTATAGGGTAAACCAGGATAGAATTTTCATTATATGAATGAATGGCCTTTTTGTGGAATTTATCGGGGTATAAACTTGAAAAAGTCGCGGGAATACTGGACGAAGGCCGGATTCCCGCGACTTTTCCAAGTTTATATCCCCGATAAATTCAACACAACGGCCATTCATTCCTTATAATTCCAGCATTTGAAATAAATTCATCAAGAAAATGTGTTTATTTTCCGTTTTTAGCCAGGTTTTTTGAAAAAAAATCCAGGCTATTGGATTGGCGAAAGCCGGGCGGGCGGCGGGCGGCGGGCGGGCGGCGGGCGGCGGGCGGCGTCCACAATCAATGTTAAGTTTTCGTGTTTGAGTCCATTTCTTTGTTACTGTACCACCTAGGACCACCAAACATTCACAGCTTCATAATCTACGGGTGCCCACCACATATCACTATCCAACATGTTACTTTTTTTTTATCTTGACCCATTTTTTCCGCGTAGTCGACTTAGCCATTTTCAATGTTAAGTTTTTGCGTTTACAATGTTAAGTTTTCGTGTTTAAGTCCATTTCTTTGGTACTGTACCACCTAGGACCACCAAACTTTCACAGCTTCATAATCAACGGGTGCCCACCACATATCACTATCCAATATGTTACTTTTTTTTTTAACTTCACCCATTTTTTCCGCGCAGTCGACTTAGCCATTTTCAATGTTAAGTTTTCGCGTTTACAATGTTAAGTTTTCGTGTTTAAGTCCATTTCTTTGGTACTGTACCACCTAGGACCACCAAACTTTCACAGCTTCATCACCAAGGGGTGCCTACCACATAAAACTATCCAACATGTGACCATTTTTTTACCTTCACCTATTATTTCTACGTAATTGACTTAGCAATTTTCAACGTTAACTTTTTAACGTACGTCTGCGAGTGGTTAAAGTTTTTTGGTTAAAACTTTTTTGTTATACTATATCTCTGCAACTGCTTCGCCCATTACCTTGAAACTTCACATGGGTGTTTATCATCATCCATATTTTCATTTTAACCCCCAACCGTGCGGCCCCTGTGCCCAATGTCAAGTTCAAATTACTTTGAATTTTTTTGTTAAAGTTTTTTCGTGTACTATATCTCTGCAACTGCTTCACCCAATACCTTGATACATCACATGGGTGTTTATCATCATTGTTGCACCTGCTTGCGGAAAGTGCGATCCTGTGCCCTATGTCAAGTTCAAATTACTTTGAATTTTTTTGTTAAAGTTTTTTCGTGTACTATATCTCTGCAACTGCTTCACCCAATACCTTCATACTTCACATGGGTGTTTATCATCATTGTCGCACCTGCTTGCGGAAAGCGCGATCCTGTGCCCTATGTCAAGTTCAAATTACTTTAAATTTTTTTGTTAAAGTTTTTTCGTGTACTATATCTCTGCAACTGCTTCACCCAATACCTTGATACTTCACGTGGGTGTTTATCATCATTGTCACACCTGCTTGCGGAAAGCGCGATATCGTCGGCATTTTGGCATACGTCCGTCCGTTCGTCCGTGTGTCCGGTTAAAGTTTTTTGGTTAAAGTTTTTCCATCTACTATATCTATTTTGTTAGTGTCCGTGCCTCGCCCCAAGGCGCGACATGCAGGCCACGGCCTGTGTTTATCATCGTCCATATTTTCATTCTAACCCCCAACCGTGCTGCCCCTGTGCACAATGTCAAGGTCAAATTACTTTGAATTTATTTGTTAAAGTTTTTTCGTGTACTATATCTCTGCAACTGCTTTACCCATTACCTTGATACTTCTCACATGGGTGTTTATCATCATTGTCGCATTGTCGTTATACTATATCTCTGCAACTGCTTCGCCCATTACATTGAAACTTCACATGGGTGTTTATCATCGTCCATATTTTCATTCTAACCCCCAACCGTGCTGCCCCTGTGCGCAATGTCAAGGTCAAATTACTTTGAATTTATTTGTTAAAGTTTTTTCGTGTACTATATCTCTGCAACTGCTTTACCCATTACCTTGATACTTCACATGGGTGTTTATCATCATTGTCGCACCCGCTTGTGGAAAGCGCGATATCGTCGGCATTTTGGCATACGTCCGTCCGTCCGTCCGTCCGTCCGTCCGTCCGTCCGGGCACACATTAGGGTACTTATGGGGTAGGGGGCGTGGCCTAAGACAATAGAAAACAATGGAACTTATTCCGTACCCCGTAAGCCTATTGTGTCTTACGGGGTATTTCCTTTGATCTTTTATATAGCAAGTACCCCCTAAGGTCCGAAATGTAAGTTCGTCCGTCCGTCTGTCCGTTGTCCGGTTAATGTTTTTTCGTTAAACTTTTTCTATCTACTATATCTATTTTTTTAGTGTCCATGCCTCGCCCCAAGGCGCGACATGCAGGCCACGGCCATCTAGTCTACAAAAAGTGGGTATAATTATGTTATCCAAGTGTCCATGGTTGGAAAAAACCTGGCCTTCGTGGCTTTGCCTCGTTTCTTGTCTTAAGAATTATTTTAACTGCGCCTCACGGTTACGGAAAGTAGTTCGGCGTGGGAGTTTACTGGGATATAAATTTTGGACACTGACTTGCTACGGGCCAATCAAATGTTAGGGAATTGTGTAAATATTTTTGTGCTGGAATTATTGTCCCGTATTGTTTTAACCATAATATTAAAGTGTACCATTTAACCCAACATACACATAAGTGGGTGGTTGGTCGGGTGAACGCGACGGCGTAAATTGACTGTAGGGATTCCTCCTTATAGGAATCAAAATTTGCCTGGTTTGGCCCTCAGGTACGTTTTTATCTTTAACTCTTTTGTTACCTGGGAGTTGAATTGGGTTATTTCCCATTATAAAAGTGGTAAGATTATTACTGATCCTATTGCTTTTGGGAGGGGGCATGTGATTCTGGTGTGACGAGGGCCTGGCATCAGATCAGGATTATTCTGTTTTCAGGGCTGAATATATAGAATTTTTATTGTAAATATTCAGTTCTGATTTTGGGATTTTCTCCCCATTTGTACTTGAACATGTACAAGTAATATATGGGATTTAGTACTAAACCCATCGACCCGGCCTTAAATGACCTTAGCTGTTGATAGGCCGTTAAACCCTAACAAACAAAACAAAATTAACCCAACATACAGGAAACACAAATATTCCTGTTTCTTGTATCAGGTTGCATAGGTTATATGTGTCTGTGACTGGAGAAAAGGGGCTTATGGGTTTTGCGACCAGTGTAGATCCAGATCAGCCTGTGCATCTGCACCAGGATCTGCACTGTCCACCATTCCATAAATAAAACACCTATCGTGTTTCTAACAAGCATTATAGATCGTTATCAGGCTACAGGTATGTGATATTTGATCAGAAGCTACACTTGTCACAAACCCCATTTCTCCAGTCACAGCCACATATATATATATAGATTCGCTCTGGAAATAAATTGCGTTGTGAACGAGTCTGCTGAATCTTTGGACTGCGACACGCCAAATCTGAGACACGCCAAGTTATTTTGTACATATTTTGTACATGTGCGATTTTGCATGACATATATTAACAGAAACTGTGATTGTTTTCTGTATATATCGTTGAAAGTTGACAAAGTTTTCCTAGCAAACGCGGAAATAAATTCTGCATTTGCCAGGAAAACTTTGTCAACATTCGAGGTCATTTACAGAAAATATCGTAAATTTTGTAAATATATTTCATGTGACATTTCACACGTGCTTAGGTACAAAATCACATGGCGTGTCTAATTTGGCGGCAGTGTCGCTCCTGTAGCCGATTTCATCAACATTGCAAAGTATACTTTTCTAGCAAAGTATACTTTGAGGGAGTAATCATTTATTTTTCGTGAAATGCATTATTTCATATAGAACTAACAACTGCATATAGTTGATGATTAAAAGTATGCAGAATTATTATACTGAATTTATTACATTTTGGCTGTGATAATGTAATAAATTCAGTATAATAAAAATTAATAAATTTATCCTAAAATTTTTAATTTCTCCCTCAAAGTATACTTTGCTGGAAAAGTATACATTGCAATGTTGGTGAAATAGGCTACTTATCTACAATCATAGGCTGTTTAGACTGCTATTCAGGAAGTCTACATGAACAAATGTTAGATTGACTGAATAGTGACCAACATGGACCCTGATCCGACTGCGCAGATTAACATTCTGTGCTGGGACTACATTGATCACAAACTTAAAGGAGCATATCAGGATTTTTTTTGGAAAATACTATAAAAAATATATACAAATGTGTATGACGATGCTAAGACCACTGGATTGTTTCTCTTCACCCATATAGGTACATAAATATCGGATTTCCTATCTCGTTGCGTTCAATACTTATGTACCGATATCGGTGAAAATTTAAATAACCCAGCAGTCCTATATCGTCATATATCTTCAATTAAACCACTTTATACAGGGCCATGATGAAAACACATTTTTATTTTTTATAGTATTTTTTTCAAAAAATCCCGAAAAAATAATAATAATTTCAGCGGTCCTTGTATCATCATATAGCTTCAATGAAACCACTTTACACAGGGCCATGATGAAAACACGTTTTTATTTTTTATAGTATTTTTTTTCTTCAAAAAATCCTGATATGGCCCCTTTAACCCATTACATTCGGAATCTTAATGGGTATGAAATTTTTAAAATATTTTATTTTTATTTTTGTTGTTTCTCAATGAAAATATATGTTGTGACCACTCATTTGAACCGTCTTGCTGAGACGGTTCAAATGGTGGTCACGACATATATTTCTGAGCTCATATAAATATAATATTTAGGATTTTCCACAAACAAAAGGTGTATCCTCAGCATGAAATGGGTTAAGGCCCCTTTTCTCAGCCGGAGACACGTATGTTTTCCGGAGTATTTTATGACTTATTAAGGTACTCTCTGTTTCCAGGATTGTATTTTTTATTTGATTTACGGGTGGAAAATGGCTCGAAGACCTTCCATACCCGACAGGATTGAATGTTATCAGTGCCTTCTATTTATAGCCATAGTTGTGGGTGTGATAGTTGCCCTATGTGTTTTGAATGTTCAATTGTGTCAATCTTGCTAATCAAGTTGTATGATTAAGTGTTACAACAACAACAACAAGTACTGAAGCTTACAGAAGCCGATTTCATCAACATTGAGGGAGTAATCATTTACTTTTCCCAAAATACATTATTTTATATAGAACTAACCACTGCATATATTTGATTAAAAGTATGCAGAATTATTATACTGAATTTATTACATTATCACTGCCAAAATGGCTGTGATAATGTAATAAATTCAGTATAATAAAAATTAATAAATCTATCCTTAAATTGAAAATTTCTCCCTCAAAGTATACTTTGCTAGAAAAGTATACTTTGCAATGTTGGTGAAATAGGCTACAGAAGCCCTCCGATTCAAAGTACGTATTATTTTATTTTGTCCTTATTATGTAACAGGTTTTGATGAAATATGGCACATCAAACGAGTCTTAGTAAACCGCATTTGGTGGTCTCGGACACGGAAATCGATTCTTCGCAAAAACGACATACGTATGTGCCAAACTCCTGGGACCACCAAATGCAGCTCATGAAGACGCGTTTGCTGTGCCATATTTCATCAAAATCAGTTGCCTATTAAGGAAAATATCGAATAATACTTACTTTGGAGTGGGTGCGCTTTCAATTGTTGGCCATATATGACCTTTGCTGTTGCTGGGATGTTAAACCCATTCACTTTTTTTGCCCTGTAGCCTATTTCACCAACATTGCAAAATATTCTTTAGTAGCAAAGTATACTTTGGGGGAGTAATTTTCAATTTTATGATAAATTTATTAATTTTTAGCCAGGTTTTTTGAGTTTTCGCGTTTTCAATGTTAAGTTTTCGTGTTTAAGTCCATTTCTTTGGTACTGTACCACCTAGGACCACCAAACTTTCACAGCTTCATAATCAAGGGGTGCCCACCACATATCACTATCCAACATGTTACTTTTTAGCCAGGTTTTTTGAAAAAAAATCCAGGCTATTGGATTGGCGAAAGCCGGGCGGGCGGGCGGGCGGCGGCGTCCACAATCAATGTTAAGTTTTCGTGTTTGAGTCCATTTCTTTGTTACTGTACCACCTAGGACCACCAAACTTTCACAGCTTCATAATGAAGGGGTGCCCACCACATATCACTATCCAACATGTTACTTTTTTTTTTAACTTGACCCATTTTTTCCGCGCAATTGACTTAGCCATTTTCAATGTTAATTTTTCGCGTTTTCAATGTTAAGTTTTCCTGTTTAAGTCTATTTCTTTGGTACTGTACCACCTAGGACCACCAAACTTTTACAGCTTCATAATCAAGGGATGCCCACCACATATCACTATCCAACATGTTACTTTTTTTTTAACTTGACCCATTTTTTCCGCGCTGTCGACTTAGCCATTTTCAATGTTAACTTTTCGCGTTTACAATGTTAAGTTTTCGTGTTTAAGTCCATTTCTTTGGTACTGTACCACCTAGGACCACCAAACTTTCACAGCTTCATAACCAAGGGGTGCCTACCACATACAACTATCCAACATGTGACCATTTTTTTACCTTCACCTATTATTTCTACGTAATTGACTTAGCCATTTTCAACGTTAACTTTTTAACGTACGTCTGGTTGAATCTTTTGGTTAAAACTTTTTTGTTATACTATATCTCTGCAACTGCTTCGCCCATTACTTTGAAACTTCACATTGGTGTTTATCATCATCCATATTTTCATTCTAACCCCCAACCGTGCGCCCCCTGTGCCCAATGTCAAGGTCAAATTACTTTGATTTTTTTTGTTAAAGTTTTTTCGTGTACTATATCTCTGCAACTGCTTCACCCATTACCTTGATACTTCACATGGGTGTTTATCATCATTGTCGCACCCGCTTGCGGAAAACACGATATCGTCGGCATTTTGGCATACGTCCGTCCGTACGTCCGTACGTCCGTACGTCCGTGTATGGTTAAAAAATTTTTGTTAAAGTTTTTCCATCTACTATATCTATTTTTTTAGTGTCCATGCCTCGCCCCAAGGCGTGATATGCAGGCCACGGCCATCTAGTCTACAAAAAGTGGGTATAATTATGTTATCCAAGTGTCTATGCTTGGGAAAAACCTGGCCTTCGTGGCTTTGCCTCGTTTCTTGTTTTTTAACTTGACCCATTTTTTCCGCGCAGTCGACTTAGCCATTTTCAATGTTAAGTTTTCGCGTTTACAATGTTAAGTTTTCGTGTTTATGTCCATTTCTTTGGTACTGTACCACCTAGGACCACCAAACTTTCACAGCTTCATAACCAAGGGGTGCCTACTACATACAACTATCCAACATGTGACCATTTTTAGCCAGGTTTTTTGAGAAAAAAATCCGGGCTATTGGATTAGCGAAAGCCGGGCGGGCGTGCGGGCGGCGGGCGGGTGGCAGGCGGCGTCCACAATCAATGTTAAGTTTTCGTGTTTGAGTCCATTCCTTTGTTACTGTACCACCTAGGACCACCAAACTTTCACAGCTTCATAATCAAGGGGTGCCCACCACATATCACTATCCAACATGTTACTTTTTTTTTAACTTGACCCATTTTTTCCACATAGTCGACTTAGCCATTTTCAATGTTAAGTTTTCGCGTTTACAATGTTAAGTTTTTGTGTTTAAGTCCATTTCTTTGGTACTGTACCACCTAGGACCACCAAACTTTCACAGCTTCATAACCAAGGGGTGCCTACCACATACAACTATCCAACATGTGACCATTTTTTTACCTTCACCTATTATTTCTACGTAATTGACTTAGCCATTTTCAACGTTAACTTTTTAACGTACGTCTGGTTAAAGTTTTTTGGTTAAAACTTTTTCGTTATACTATATCTCTGCAACTGTTTCGCCCATTACCTTGAAACTTCACATGGGTGTTTATCATCATCCATATTTTCATTCTAACCCCCAACCGTGCGGCCCCTGTGCCCAATGTCAAGGTCAAATTACTTTGAATTTTTTTGTTAAAGTTTTTTCGTGTACTATATCTCTGCAACTGCTTCACCCAATACCTTGATACTTCACATGGGTGTTTATCATCATTGTCGCACCTGCTTGCGTAAAGCGTGATCCTGTGCCCAATGTCAAGGTCAAATTACTTTGAATTTTTTTGTTAATTTGTTTTTCGTGTACTATATCTCTGCAACTGCTTCACCCAATACCTTGATACTTCACATGGGTGTTTATCATCATTGTCGCACCTGCTTGCGGAAAGCGCGATCCTGTGCCCAATGTCAAGGTCAAATTACTTTGAATTTTTTTGTTAAAGTTTTTTCGTGTACTATATCTCTGCAACTGCTTCACCGAATACCTTGATACTTCACATGGGTGTTTATCATCATTGTCGCACCTGCTTGCGGAAAGTGCGATCCTGTGCCCTATGTCAAGTTCAAATTACTTTGAATTTTTTTGTTAAAGTTTTTTTTCGTGTACTATATCTCTGCAATGCTTCACCCAATTACCGTTGATTACTTTCACATGGGTTGGTTTTATCATCATTGTCACCCACCTGCTTGCGGTAAAAGCCGCGATATCGTCGGCATTTTGGCATACGTCCATCCGTTCGTCCGTGTGTCCGGTTAAAGATTTTTGGTTAAAGTTTTTCCATCTACTATATCTATTTTTTTAGTGTCCATGCCTCGCCCCAAGGCGCGACATGCAGGCCACAGCCATCTAGTCTACAAAAAGTGGGTATAATTATGTTATCCAAGTGTCTATGCTTGGAAAAAACCTGGCCTTCGTGGCTTTGCCTCGTTTCTTGTTTTACTTTCACCTATTATTTCTACGTAATTGACTTAGCCATTTTCAACGTTAACTTTTTAACGTACGTCTGGTTAAATTTTTTGGTTAAAACTTTTTCGTTATACTATATCTCTGCAACTGCTTCGCCCATTACCTTGAAACTTCACATGGGTGTTTATCATCATCCATATTTTCATTCTAACCCCCAACCGTGCAGCCCCTGTGCGCAATGTCAAGGTCAAATTACTTTGAATTTATTTGTTAAAGTTTTTTCGTGTACTATATCTCTGCAACTGCTTCACCCATTACCTTGATACTTCACATGGGTGTTTATCATCATTGTCACACCTGCTTGCGGAAAGCGCGATATCGTCGGCATTTTGGCGTCCGTCCGTCCGTCCGTACACGTCCGTGTGTCCGTCTAGTCTACAAAAAGTGGGTATAATTATGTTATCCAAGTGTCCATGCTTGGAAAAAACCTGGCCTTCGTGGCTTTGCCTCGTTTCTTGTTATTATACTGAATTTATTACATTATCACAGCCAATTTGGCTGTGATAATGTAATAAATTCAGTATAATAATTCTGCATACTTTTAATCATGAAATACACGCATTTGTTAGTTCTATATGAAATAATGCATTTCAGGAAAAATAAATGATTACTCCCTCAAAGTATACTTTGCTAGTAAAGTATACTTTGCAATGTTGATGAAATGGGCTACAGATGTCAGCGTTTATGAACATCTATTGGCAATTTCAACTCACAATCAAACAGTTTGATTGCCTGAGGCTGAGCTGTTGCACAGCTCAGGCTCAGGCAATCGAGCTGTTTCGTTTCGTAGGTGTTCCTCCTTATAGGAATCACGATTTGCCTGGTTTGGCACTCGGGTACGTTTTTATCTTTCGCTCTTTTGTTACCTGGGAGTTGAATTGGTGTATTGCCCATTATAAAAGTAGTAAGATTGTTACTGATCCTACTGCCTTTTGGAGGGGGCCAAGTGATTCTGGTGTGGCGAGAACCTGGCATCAGATCAGGATTATTCTGATTTCAGGGCTGAATATATATCTTTTTATTGTAAATATTCAGTTCTGATTTTGGGATTTTCCCCCCATTTGTACATGTACTTGAACATATACTTGAACATGTACATGTACTTGTACAGGTAATATATGTGATTTAGTACTAAACCCATTGACCCGGCCTTAAATGACCTGAGCCGTTGATAGGCCGTTAAACCCCAACAAACAAACAAACATTTACTGATAGTGGCTCACGGTGGTATCAGGCTATTGTTATATACAAGTGAGGCATGAAATTTTTAGCTCACCTGAGTGAAGCTCATGTGAGCTATTGTTACCGCAATGTGTCTGTCGTCCGTCGTCGTTGTCCATGAACATTTTCAAACCTATTCTCCTCGGTAACTATTGGGCCTATAGTCACCAAACTTCATGGTCATGGTCCTTAGGTAGGGGGATTACAAAATTGTTAAAATGACGTTATTACGTAATCCAAGATGGCCGCCGTCTAAAAATAGCACAAATTCTTCAAAAATCTTCTTCTCAAGAACAGCCAACCAGATTTCGACAAAACTTGGTAGGAATGATCGATGTACAATGCTCTTTCAAAGTTGTTAAAATGGTGACCCCGGGGTCAAAAATGGGCGTGGCCCGTGGGGTAAATTGGGGTCAAATTTTATTTTTGTCGAAATCGGATGGTTATGTCATCCAAGATGGCCGCCAAAATGTCAAAAGGTCATTTTTTTATTAGAGATTTCAAAATTCTTCTTCACATGGCTGCCGTCTAAAAATAGCATAAATTCTTTAAAAATCTTCTTCTCATGAACCACTAACCGGAGTTCGACGAAATTTGCTAGGAATGATCGATGTACAATGCTCTTTCAAAATTGTTAAAATGGTGACCCGGGGGTAAAAAATGGGCGTGGCCCGTGGGGTCAAATTTGGGTCAAATTTTATTTTTGACCGAATATGGTCATGTTATATATAAAATCGAAGGTATCAACGAGGCGATCACTCTGGTGCATTTATTGGATGGTTATGTCATCCAAGATGGCCGCCGAAAGGTCAAAAGGTCGTTCTTTTATCAGAGATTTCAAAATTCTTCTTCACATGAACCGCTTGGCCCATGGTAGCCAAACTTAAAAGTTATGGTCCATGGGTGAAGCCTTTTGAGATTTGTTAAAATGGAGGTCATCGCTAAAGCAAGATGGCCGCCATCTAAAAATAGCATAAATTATTATAAAATCTTCTTCTCATGAACCGCTAGCCGGATTTCGACGAAACTTGGTAGGAATGATCGATGTACAATGCTCTTTCAACGTTGTTAATATTGTGACCCCGGGGTCAAAAATGGGCGTGGCCCGTGGGGTAAAATTTTATTTTTGACCGAATATGGTCATGTCTATATCAAATCGAAGGTATCAAAGAGGCGATTGCTCTAGTACATTTTTTGGATGGTCATGTCATCCAAGATGGCCGCCGAAAGGTCAAAAGGTCGTTCTTTTATTAGAGATTTCAAAATTCTTCTTCACACGAACCGCTTGGCCCATGGTGGCCAAACTTCACAGTTATGGTCCGTGGGTGAAGCCTTTTCAGATTTGTTAAAACGGAGGTCGTCGCTAATCCAAGATGGCCGCCATCTAAAAATATCGCAAATTCTTAAAAAAAATTCTTCTCATGAATAGCCAGCCGGATTTCGACGAAACTTGGTAGGAATGATCGACGTAGAATCTCTTTCAAAGGTGTTAAAATGGTGACTCTGAGGTCAAAAATGGGCGTGGCCCATGGGGTCAAATTTTATTTTTGACCGAATATGCTCATGTCATATATAAAATTGAAGGTATCGATGAGGTGATTTCTCTGGTACAATATTTGTTGGAATCGGATGATTATGTCATCCATGATGACCGCCAAAAGATCCATTTATTCAAGATTTTGAACGTCTTTTTCTCGGGAACCACATGGCCGATGCTGTGCATCGGCCGATGCTGGCCAAACTTCATAGTAAATTAAGATCCTTGGGTGAAGCATTTCCAGATTTGTTAAAATGAGTCATCGCTTAATCCAAGATGACCGCCATCTAAAAATAGGACAATTCTTTTTTAAAACACATATGAACTCAATGTCACATTCTCCTCTGGTGTTCATGGAGTCAGGTGAGCGAATTAGGGCCATCATGGCCCTCTTGTTTTAATTATTTTTACTAATTAAATGCGTCACTGGAAAAAATATTTTTTGTCGACAGATTATAAAGTATGATCATTGCACATCAAAAAATAAATACAGATAATAAATAGTAATGTCCGTTAACATTTTAAGGAAAGACGGTTATCGCCCCTGTTATCAGTGTGGAAATTTACGTCTGATATAAAATGTATAATAATGCCAATCAATACGTGGGGTAATGGTGTATAGCGGGTACTTTTTAGAACTAATGGAATACACAATTATACACTTATTTAATTCCTATAAAGAACATGTGCCTACTGAGTCTCAGTATGCACAAACTGTTCTTTATACTAATGTCCGTTAACATTTTAAGGAAGCACGGTTATCGCCCCTGATATCAGTGTGTAAATTTACGGCTGATATTTTGCCAGAAAATGTCTCTGACAGATGATGTCTCTGATATAAAGAACATGTTGTGCCTACTGCTTAACACAGCTGGTAGTGTACGACACATTATAGTCGGGAGGTGGGATAACATGGTACCGCATGTGTGTAACATAATGTATGACATCACATTTTAGTAGATTTTCCTTTAAGACCTGTCAAACATATATTTATTTCTTTGTCAAATAATCAAGTACAGTGTTATAGGCAAATTTGTCAAGTGCATGTATCGTCGAAATCCTGTACTCAATTCTTTGCGAATGGTATTTTAAAAAGATAATTGTGGCTGTGACTGGAGCAATGAAGCTGATGGGAATTTTTACCAGTGTAACTCCTGATCAACTAGCTCACTCCAGTATCCTGATAACCATCTATATTGCTTATTGTAAGCATTACATGTGTTTCATTGACAGAATGGCGAACAGTGCAGATCCTGATCAGACTGTGCAGATGCACAGTCTGATCTGGATCTACACTGGTCGCAAAACCCATGAGCCCCATTTTTCCAGTCGCAGCCACATTTCAGTGCGACCACGAAACAGGTAAATTACAGATCCTCTTTGGTGCACCATAAATTAGTTCATCTGTTCATATTTGTTTGGAAGATTTTAAAGGTACATGCTGACAGGCACACAATGTCTTTATAGGAATTAAATAAGTGTATAATAGTGTCACTATTCCACCAGTTCTCAAAATTACGAGTGCCCGCTATACAGATATAATCATTTAGTAATATTTATATTTCTGATTTTTATATGCAAATGAGGCATGTTATTTTGTTTTAAGTATTTATACTATAAATTAAATGTGTCGCCTGAAAAAATAATATTTTTGACAAATTATAAAGTATGATCATTGCACATTAAAAAATAAATACAGAGAATAAATAGTAATGTACGTTAACATTTTAAGGAAACACAGTTATCGCCCCTGATATCAGTGTGGAAATTTATGTATGATATAAAATATAATGTATAATAATACCAATCAATACATGGGGTAATGGTGAATGAATGTTTATTTTGCCAGAAAATGTCTCAGATGATGTCTATGATATGAAGAATATTTTGTGCCTACTGAGTGGGCAGATACCTTTAAACCATTACATGAGGAATCCACCTTTTCATTTTTTTTTATTTTTGTTATTTCTCAATGAAAGTACATGTATATGTTGCGACCACTCATTTGACCCATCTCGGCGAGACGGTTCAAATGGTGGTCACGACATATACTTCTTAGCACATTTAAAGAAAATATTTAGGATTTTCCACATTCGAAATGGCATATCCTCAGCATGAAATGGGTTAAAGAAAATCTGTAAACATGTCATTAAACATGTGACTTTGTTATGAAACCATGTGATCCCATACCGTAATAGTGGGACAATGACCGCCGAGATCATGTTTATGTAGTATTGGTTGCAAATGATGTAAAATGTATAAATTGTTCCATAAATTGTGTAAACAAATGTATTTATTAGAATCATACGAAACTTCCTATATTAGAGCCTGGTTGTTAGTCAGATGGTATGTAAAGTGGTATAGCAAATGGAGGATTAACACTTGTAGGGGGTGTGGTGTGGTGAGGACCTGTCACCAGATCAGGTTAATATGATTTCAGGATTGAATATATATCTTGTTTAGGCCATAAACAATAAGTAATTTGTTTCTCAGACATGGGGTTTGCGGAATGTGAAGCGGGCGGGCGGATTTTTAAAATATATTTTTTGTTTGTTTAAGATGTTCGTCTCTGATGTTTTTCAAGTTGCCAGATGCATATATGACAAAAATCTGGCAACTTGTAAAAAAAATCAGAGACCAACATCTTAAACAAAAATAATATGTTCTGTACGTGAAAAATCACAAAATATTCGTCAGACATTTATAGTAAAGTTTTATTTCTGCATGAAGATAAAATGCTCGATGTGTGGGGATTGTTCAGACATGGCGATATCTGAGAACCAAAGTACTTTTTTTATGGCCTTATGTAAAATTTCACTTCTGTAGCCGATTTCACCAATATTGTTTAAGCATACTTATCTTGCTAAGTACACTTTGAGGGAGAAATTTTAAATTGAAGGATAAATTTATTATTTTTTATTTTACTGAATTTATTACATTATCACAGCCGCGATAATGTAATAAATTCAGGATAATAATTCTGCATACTTTTAATCATCAAATATATGCAGTCGTAATATATTTCGGGAAAAATAAATGATTACTCCCTCAAAGTATACTACTTAGCTAGGTAAGTATGCTTAGCAATTGTGGTGAAATGGGCTACTGATTTTGGTATTGGTACCCATCTATACCACAGGTGGAAGACTCGGACCTATGACACCAAAAAAATGCCTATTAAAAAAAATCCCATTACCCCACCCACTTGGTCTCGTACAGTACTATACGTTAATTCAAGGTGACTATAAATAGCGCTATTATAGAAAGAGCCCTCTTTTTTCCGGCTCGCACAAACACAATAAACATCGATTAAATGTATGAAATATGTCTCTGGCAATCGATAAAGGTATTAGGTGTGTGAATATACTCACTTCAAATCGCTGTTTCAAGTATTTATTGAGTTATTCGCGTTTTGATTACCCCATCCAAAGCGAAAGTTGCGTGTACGAAAGAATCTCACACAGAATCGGAGGCCGTCCGGCTGGATTATCGGTCATATTTGGCCGATAGCTGATCGCCAGCTCAAACTAAAGTCGTACACCATGATCATATACATTAGAGACTCCAACCATACAAAGTTCGTCCAATTGTGATCGTTCGCCGATCTAAAAAACACTTTTTTGTCTTATTTCGTTCATTATCTGGAACTGGGTCATAATAATGGAATCTTCCATAATACAACCGGAAGCGTCTATGTAAAGAACATCTCTGATTGGCTAAATCTAAACTGTATGACGTCATTCAACCTATTTCGGGATTGCGGAAGACATAATCTGATAGTACGTGAATCATGAATGAAAGTGGAAAAAATGTGTTTTTTAGATCGGTGAACGATCACAATTGGACGAACTTTGTATGGTTGGAATCTCTAATGTATATGATTATGGTGCACGACTTTAGTTTGAGCTGGCGATCAGCTATCGGCCAAATATGACCGATAATCCAGCCGGACGGCCTCCGATTCTGTGTGAGATTCTTTCGTACACGCAAATTTCGCTTTGGATGCGAATAACTGAATAAATGCTGGAAACAGCGATTTGAAGTGAGTATATTCACACACCTAATACCTTTATCGATTGCCAGAGACAGAAGTCATACATTTAATCGATGTTTATTGTGTTTGTGCGAGCCGGAAAAGAGAGGGCTTTTTCTATAATGGCCCTATTTATGCTCACCTTTATATTAGCATATGGTACTGTACGAGACCAAGTGGGTGGGGTAATGGTTTTTTTTTTAATATGCATTTTTTGTGTGTCCTAGGTCCGAGTCTTCCACCTGTGCCCATGGCTGGACATTGTCGAACCTTATAGTAATTGTTCAAGTGATTCTCAGTCACATATACAAGTACAGTGTATGTAACTTATAGTATACATGTACCCAAACTGCTGTAACTGTTTAGTTGTACAAATATAGTGTAGGTACTCGTGTGTTCAATTGTTAATGGAACTTCGGTTTAGATATGCGCTAAAGTTATGAAACAGATAAGCATAAAATAATTTCATTGTAGATTTGTATTATATTTCTGAAATTTAGTAATGTTGAAAAATATCCACCGTTGCTTATTAACTTGTTTTCTTGAATTTTCAAGTTCTTTTCTTGAATTTTCAAGATCTTTTCTTGAAAATTCAAGAAAAGATCTTGAAAATTCAAGAAAAGAACTTGAAAATTTGATTTAATGAATGAAAATCTATGTCTATATGTGGTATAGTATGATTTCACGACAAACCATTGTGTTTATATTTTGAGTTGTTTGCTAAACATAGTTGATGGATCGCAATCGGTGTAGAGCCTGATCAGTTTGTGTGCATGTGCAGGCTGGCCATGGTCGACATTGCAAATGCCATAAGCTTGGTTTTCTCAGATTGTGGCTCAGTATCCCCTCGCCGATCAGAGGGGATAAAGCGCTGATCAGAAGGGATATAGCGTTAGTCGATGTACGTACGTTAGCAACAACTTTCATTTTTCAATAACTCACGAACCGCTCCACCGATTTTGATAATATTTGGCCACAATGTGTGTCATGGGGTGGTGCTTTGTTTTGCATACGCCCACGTCCTACCGCCCAAGGTCAAGGTCATTGAGGACTTGTGTGGGTTTTTATTACTATTATTACCAAGGCTGCCAGCGAGGGGATAAGCTTTGTGTAACGATGCCATTTCTTGTTTTTGTGACTATAGTCGGCGCTTTTTCCGTCGTCGTCCGCGTCGTCGTCCGCGTCGTCCGTTTTTTTTGTAAGGCAAATGCATTAAAGTTATTGTTTTTTCACAATATCTCGTTTAACCCCTTGCCAGACTTTGATAATATTTCACATCAATGTTCATCTAGAGATGATGCTTCATTACGCACAACCCCACATCCAAATTCTGAAGGTCAAGGTCATTAATTTACTTTTAATGTTCACCGGTTTTGTAACAGAAATGCGTTAAAGTTATTGTTTGTTCACAATATCTCTTTAACCCCTTGCCAGACTTTGATAATATTTCACATCAATGTTTGTCTATGGATGATGCTTCATTACGCACACCCCCACATCCAAATTCTCAAGGTCAAGGTCAAGGTCATTTATTTACTTGTAATGTTCACGGTCAAATGCCTCGGCAGGTGCGACACCGTTTCCGTGGCAGAATTCTTGTTTCTTGCGTGGGTACATTTGCTTTGCTTGCATAATGCGGGGAAATCGAGGCTATTTGCATGGGAGCTGTTTTATACTAGTAATACAGTATCACTGACATGTTGCATACATGATATTCATCACAGAGAGCAACTTTTACAAACATTTTCGTCTCATCAACGATAGTGGAAAGTCAGACATAGAAGTGCAACATAGCGGTCACAATTCCGGCATTATTGTAGACGTGAACAATTGCATCCAAATGTTAAATACGGTAGCTCCTGATCCGATAGTCTGATCATTACAAAATGTCATCAATCTCTATCCACCCAATGTCAGTCAGGTGACCTTGACCTTGGTGACTTTGACCTTCGTGAGACATTCACCGGCAATCACCTTGTTTCTATGTAATTTCTTTGACTTTCGTGTGATATGGACCTGGCACCTGGTCAGGATATTCTAATTTCAGGGCTGAATATATATTGTCTGTAAATATTCAGTTCTGATTTTGGGAATTTCTCTCATTATGGACAGGGTATATACGGGATAGTCCAACCCGTTGGCCCATAGCTGTTTAAAAGGCCTTTACACACCAATCAATCAATCAATCAATCCATTAAAGTATATGTTGTGACCACACATTTGAACCGTCTCGGTGAGACGGTTCAAATGAGTGGTTGCAACATATACTGTTTTGCATGAATAAGAAACAATATTATTTTTTATGAGAAAAATGTCCTATGTTTGGCATGAACTGTGGACAACATGAAACATACAGACAGCTACATGTATCTGAAACTACTGTCTGTTCCACGTTTTGCTGCTGACGAACTTTTGGTTATTAAACACATCAAATCTAAAATATATTAAAAAGTAAGTACTTTTTCATCAATAACAAAAGAGTCACCCTCCCGAAAAAAAATTATGTGATGAAATTCGATCAAATATTGATTTTATACGCGAAAAAAAAACGATTTTTATATGGGAATTTAACATGGGAGCTAAAAGTAGATTTTTTTAAAATATGTATGAAATTTCATCAAATAAAAACAATTGGGGAGGGTCACTTTTGTTATTGATTAAAAAATACTTACATTTTAATATTTTTTAGATTTAATAATGTGTTTAAAGGTACATGCCCACGCAGCAGGTTACACTGTACTACTACTTTTCATTTTCTGTCATGCCTTATATGAGCCATTTGTCTACCCACTAATGAGTTATTTTTAATTACGGCGCGTGTTAATTGGTGTTAAATCGCATTTTATATACTGCGACCAAATTACGGCGCGTGTTAATTGGTGTTAAATCGCATTTTATATACTGCGACCAGAAAGGGTATTTTCCGATCTCTGCTATTTTTACCAACACGCGTCACGTGACACGGCCAATCATATCACATATTTGACATTCGCAGTGAAGTATCGGAAGTCTAGAAGAAAAATCTCTGTTCGTGTCCAAATCTAAATCTCCACGTAACTCTTTCCATTTGGTGATCTGGTCGCCAATATTAACCACTCTCTCTCTGTACTGACTGTCCCTCAGACATTTCACCTTTTTTTGGCCGACGCCGTTTCATACAATTTCCGTTCTGGACGTTTCGACATGTTGATATTCTTGTTTACATATTGGGAAGCCTACTGGCGCGCGTAGTATACTGCTCATGCGCACCGCAAGCCGTGATGTGAAAGTCGTCGTCCCCGCACATTATCAAAATAGACTGTTACCGCCGCGCGTCGCTAATAGTAAATTGATAATTAATAAATGATTATATTTGTATAGCGGGCACTCGTAATTTTTAGAACTGGTGGAATAGTGACATAATTATACACTTATTTAATTCCTATAAAGAACATTTTGTGCCTACTGCGTGGGCATGTACCTTTAACCCTTTCAACACGAACGCCCGCTATAGCGGTTTATGCAAAAAGTGCAGATCCAGATGAGCCGGCTCGTAACGAGCCGTCTCATCAGAATCTGCACTTTTTGCAAGTAATTTTCATATTTCTTAGAACAAAAACACCCCCTTTTCATAAATGGACGAATCTGAAAATCATTTTGTGACCATTGGATTGGTCGGAACATTAGCATATCACAGTCCATTCCAGTTCCTTAGGGGTGAAAGGGTTAATAGCCAAAAGTTTGTCGGCAGCAAAACATGGAACAGGCAGTGGAAACTACAGGGGATATTTACATGCTATCGGTTTGGTTGTGCTTGTTCTTTCTGTTTGCTTTTGTTTGTAGCCCATTTCATGTGACATAAAAAGAATTAAAACGAAGTTTGAGCAAATATTGTAGTTTACTATTATTTATTATTATATTATATCCCTATATGGACCCGGAGAGGAGAAAACGAGCGTTCAGACATCATTTATAGACTGTATTACCACGTTCATGTTGACAGTTTAAAAGGGAAAATAAAGTAAAATTTTAAGTGCTTACATGACAGCTTCCACTTACTCCGCCATCTTGTTTTGGACAGTCATTTGTGTTCATACAGCTTATAGAACAGTGAATACGGGATCGAACCCGTTGGCCCGGCCTTAACTGACCTTATCTGTTGATAGGCCCTTAAACACACATCAATCAATCAATCAATCAATCCTTCCTCACATTGATGGTTATCCACCCAGTGTCATTTATGTGACTGGCCTTGGTGACCGTGTCATTTGTATCAGTAATTTTGGACTTCCTCATATTGTGACATTGACCTTGGTGACCTTGACCTTCGTGGCGATCGTCTCGTTTAATGGATGAGACACTCCCCGGCGGTCGTCTCGTTTAATGGATGAGACACTCCCCGGCGGTCGCCTTATTAGTGAACATGTTTTAAAACTACATGTAGTGTAAAAACAAAAATCTACATATTTATTAATATTTTTATTTTATTTTTTTATTAATGTTTTTTTCTCTTTGCTACATGTACATGCACACAAACAAGATATACAAACAGTTCACTGAACAAAGTACAGATTCTTATGTCAGTTCATACACACGGATACATTTCGATGAACAGTCTGAATAATAACGTGTTGATACTTGTCTACATGTAACATAATAGAATACGGTGGGTGGCGGGTGGGAGCATGCGATGGGTAATTTAATGATCGGGGTTCATCCTTATCGGAATTCCGACTGGATACCTGGGGCCCGTTTCACTAAACTTCTTACGACTAAAATGTGCAAATTTAAGATCGTCTGTAAATTTCAATTTATGGATTTACATTTATTGAGCATAGGCTGCATATGCAGCATATGCTCAATAAATGTAAATCCAATAATTATTTGCAAGAAAACAATGTTAATGTGAAATTTACAGACTCATAATTTTGCACTTACGAGCATTTTACTCGTACGAAGTTTAGTGAAACGGCCCCCTGGTTTGGCCCTCACATACGTCTTTGGCATTTTGTATGTGACAGTTGAATCTGGTTATACCCCTTATGTGAGTATTACGATATTCGTAATCCTATTTTAGGGGAAGGGGCCAAGTGACTTGGTGTGGTATGGACCTGGCACCAGGTCAGGTTATTCTAATTTCAGGGCTGAATATATTTTTTCTCGATGTAAATATTCCGTTCTGATTTTTGAACCCCCCCCCCCACCCAATGCAGCGGGTGAAAACGGGATTGGACCCGTTGGCCCGGCCTTACATGACCTTAGCTGTTGATAGATCGTTAAACACCAATAAACAAGCAAACATATAATATTTATTAATATCTATGCGAATAAAATACTACGTATACTCAACAAAACTAGAAACGTCCCTGTTTTATAGCCGGTGTAGCTCTGTCTATGTATGTACCACATGTTCAAAGTACATGTATTTTAAACCGTGGCGATGTTCAGAATACGATCGTGTAGAGTTTAGCCGATACACACGGTTTACATAGCGGCCACTGACCGGAACGTTGATTTCCACTTTTTGCACGTGCACGCTATACTTGTCATCGATAAGGTGATTCAGTTTATGTCGTACCATTCATGCGATAGGGGCTATTCGGAAAATTAAAAAACTTTTTTAATTTTTCACTGTTTTCGATATGCCACGGCTTTCCGAAAACGAGCGAAATCAGGCAATTGGGATGCTTGAGGGTGGGATGGCCGCCAGGGCGGTCGCGCCTCGGTTTGGTTGCTGTCGGAAGACGATTGATCGTCTTGCAGCCCGGTACCAGCAGACTGGGGCTGTTCACGACCGGCAGTAACCTGGTAGGCCTCGTGTAACGACGGCTAGAGCCGATCGTTACATTACGTTGACGCACTTACGTCAACGTCGATTGGCAGCCACAGTCACTGCTAGGCGATACGGTGTCTCAGGGCAGACCATTCGCAACCGGTTACGTCGTAACGCCCAACCAATCCGGGCACGCCGCCCGTACACTGGTCAGATAATGACCCAACGTCACCGTGCTGCCAGACTGTTATGGGCGCGACGTCATCTGAACTGGAGAAGGGCTGACTGGAACCGAGTTTTGTTCACCGATGAATCTCGGTTCACAGTTAGTCATGCTGACAGAAGATTACGGGTATACAGGCGTCAAAATGAAAGATTCACCGATTGTTGCATTGTTGAGAAGAACAGGTTTGGGGGAGGGAGCGTAATGGTCTGGGGTGGGATCATGGGAAACCGGAAGACATATTTGGTTGTTGTACAGGGCAACATCAATGCACAACGTTATGTTGCAGATGTGCTAAATGGACATGCCTTACCATTTATCCGTCAGCATGGTCCTGGTGTGACATTGATGCACGACAATGCCCGCCCTCACGTAGCCAGGGTCACCACTCAATACTTACAGCAAAACAACGTCGAGGTCATGCCATGGCCCGCGGTCTCCCCGGATCTCAATCCCATTGAGCACATATGGGATGAGCTGGGCCGCAAAGCACGAGCTAACCATCAGATTGACAATGTTCGCGATCTTACACGGGCGTTACAACGGGAATGGAGCAATTTGCCCAACGCACTGGTATTGCGTTACGTCACGTCGATGCGGCGTAGGATCATTGCATGCATTCATGCAAATGGTGGCCACACTCGGTACTAACGAGATTTACTGAATTTGCCACATTACTTATTGAAATTCCATCTCTAAACATTAAGTAACACATTTCTGAGTTTTTGTGATTTTTGATTTTGACCCCTACCGCCCTTGGCCGGTTATCTCTCGAATATTTAACAAGATATCCAAATGCAATTCATTGGCTTTGATACAGAAATGAATGAACTTGTTTTTCCATTTTGATTTTTAAAAGTAACCCTTTTGGTTTTTGATGAATCTTTCCTTAAACATGGAGGGACGTTTCTAGTTTTGCTCAGTATATTTTTGTAATTTATTTTATGGATAGAGTGAGGTAATGTTGAAAATTTGCAAATTAACGTTCTTTTATCTAATTGGGTAACTACTGTCTGTTCCACGTTTTGCTGCCGACGAACATTTGGCCATTAAACACATTAAATCTAAAAACTATTTAAAAGTATACTTTTTTATCAATAACAAAAAAGTCACCCTCCCCAAAAATTTTTTTTAATGAAATTCCATCAAATATCATTGATTTTATTGCGAAAAACGATTTTCCTATGGGAATTTAACATGGGGAGTCAATTTCCAAAAGTTTTCCTTTTTGGAAATTGACTCCGAAACCTGGCGAGATAGCTTGAAAATGATGTAACTAAGAAAACAAGTTAGATTTTGAAAATCGGTCCATAAATAAAAATATTTTTTAAAAAGTCTATTTGTAGCCCCCATGTTAAATTCCCATAGGAAAATATTTTTTTCGAAATAAAATCAATATTTGAGGGAAATTCATCTAATAAATGTTTTTGGGGAGGGTGACGTTTTTGTTATTGATAAAAAAGTACTTACTTTTAATTATTGTTTAGAGTTGATGTGTTTAAAGGTACATGCCCACTTAGTATGCACAAATGTTCTTTATAGGAATTAAATAAGTGTATAAGTGTGTCACTATTCCACCAGTTCTAAAAGTTACGAGTGCCCGCTATACAGATATAATCATTTAGTAATATTTATTTTACTGATAGTGACGCGCGGTGGTATCAGGCTATTTTCATATGCAAATGAGGCATGCTATTTGTTAGTTATTTATACTAATTAAATGCGTCACCTGAACAAATAATATTATAGACAGATTATAAAGTATGATCATTACACATCAAAAAATAAATAAAGATAGTAAATAGTAATGTCCGTTAACATTGTAAGGAAACACGGTTACCGCCCCTGATATCAATGTGGAAATTTTTCGTCTGATATAAAATGTATAATAATGCCTATCAATGTGTGGCTAATGGTTAATGAATGTTTATTTTGCTAGAAAATGTCTCAGATGATGTCTCCGATACAAATAACAGTTTATGCCTACTGAGTGGGCATGTACCTTTAATAGCCAAAAGTTCGTCAGCAGCAAAACGTAGAACAGACAGTAGATTTCATTAAACGATCGTGGTTCATCCTTATAGGAATGCCGACTCGTATGGTTTGACCCTCGTGTACATTTTCGGCCTTCTGATACTTGAGACCTAAATCCTGTTATACCCCATTTACAAGTAATAGGATTAGTGCTGATTATGTTACTTTTGGGATTGGAGCTAAGTACTCTGGGGCCCGTTTCACTAAATTTCGTACCACTAAAATGTTCGTAAGCGCAAATTTATGATCGTCTGGAAATTTCAATTGATGTATTTACATTTATTGAGCATAGGCTGCATCCTATGCTCAATAAATGTAAATCCAATAATTGTTTACAAGAAAACAGTGTTAATGTGATATGTACAGACTATGTACTATAATTTTGCACTTACGAACATTTTAGTCGTACAAAGTTTAGTGAAACGGCCCCCTGGTGTGGAATGAACCTGGCACCAGGTCAGGATATTCTAATTTGAGGGCTGAATATATATATTCTGTAACTAGTTCTGATTTTGGGAATTTTCCTCATGATGGACAGGTTAAGTACGGGATAGTCCAACCCGTTGGCCCGGCCTTAAATGACCTTAGCTGTCGATAGGACGCTAAACACCTATACTCAATCAATCCATTCCGATGTTCATCAATTTTGAAGAGTAAGTTCTGTCGGTCTTACAGCACTGCCGCCTACACTCGCCAGTTCTATATTGATATCGGGGATATCGTGTGCGGATGTCGTGAGCGGTGCCTTGTCGTCAACCAGCACCCAGTGTGATTTGTTGTATCGGGAGGCCCGTGGGTTACAGCGCAGGTAGATGAAGACGAGCGTGAGCACAATGAGCCATACAAAGGCGAGGCACAGTCCAAAGGCCAATCCACGGAAGAAGTTCAGCGATTCTTTGGCTTTGAACGCGTCGCCGTGGTCAAAACCTGTGGGTCAGATGAATTAATTTTAACCCTTTCACCCCTAAATAGCTGGAATGGATTTTGATGTTAATTTGTCCACTAATCAAACCGTCACAGCATGATTTTCAGACTAGTCCATTTATGAAAAGGGTGTATTTATGTTTTCAAAAATATGAAAATTACTTTAAAATCGTGCATATCCTGATGAGACGGCTCGTTACGAGCCGGCTTATCTGGATCGGCACTGTTTGCATAAACCGCCATAGCAGGCTTTCGGGTTTAAAAGATTAAATGTTGTTGTAACTGGAGAGATGGTGTTTATATGTTTTGCGACCAGTGTAGGTCCAGATCAGCCTGCGCATCTGCGCAGTCTGATCCGGGCATACACTGTTCGCCATTTAATGAAGGAAACATTCATCATACATGCACATTGTGGTAAACAGTTTATGTCATTTTAAAGCTACATAAGTGTGCTATATGGTCATCAGTTACACTGGTCACAGATGTCATACACCCCATTTCTCCACTCACTGCAGTCACACATCTGAAAATTATAAATTACTTATCTCCTGCCAGGGGAATTAAATCTGTGTCTAATGCACAAGATCATGAATGACGGGAGCAGCGTTTTCACCACATAGTCAACAGTATGGACAAGCTTATGCACATCTAATACCCCCAACCAAATCGCTTGGGTGTCTAATAAATTGTAATATTTGTTTTGTAATACACATAATATGATTTCCCAAATATGGCTGCGTGGGTGGCAGGTGGGAGTATGTGATGGGTAATTTAACGATCGGGGTTCGTCCTTACCGGAATTCTGACTGGAGACCTGGTTTGGCCCTTACATACGTCTTTGGCATTTTGTATGTGACAGTTAAATCTGGTTATATCCCTTATGTGAGTATTACGATTATTCATAATCCTATTTTAAGGGAAGGGGCCAAGTGACTTAGTGTGGTATGGACCTGGCAACAGGTCAGGTTTTTCCAATTTCAGGGCTCAATATATGTTTTCTCGATGTAAATATTGCGTTCTGATGTTGGGACCTCCCCCTAATGCAACATGTTAAAACGGGATCGAACCCGTTTGCCCGGCCTTACATAACCATAGCTGTTGATAGGCCGTTAACACAAATAAACAAACAAACATATATGGCGGCTGCCCACCACGGGGTGGGAAATTACAGGGATACGTCCGTACTTATCATGTATTACTGTGAGAACACTGTGGGACAGAATACTAGCACAGTGAAACCTCTCTAAACCGGACACCCTCTGGTGAGGTCCCCAGGACCTCACCCCAGGATGTCCGGTTTAGATAGCTTCCACTGTAAATCGGGTATATGAGCACTCGAGGGATTGTCCGAGTGATCAGGGTATGGAAGATCTTCGAGCAAATTCCCACCCTTAAATGTAAGATACAATAAATTGTCCGAGTGATTTGCAGTCATGAAGCAATTATATCGTTAGAGATATGTTACAGCGATTTCTTTCAGAATTGAACGCACTGGGGTTGTTACCGATGCCCGGTTTCGAGACGTTCTACTGAATGTTCCATACCTTTAATGACGTCAACAGCCTCGAAGAATGAGATGGTGTTGTTGTTGTTACAGTTGTTGTATAGTTCCACTTCAAAGTCAAAGGCCAGAGCCGCATCGGTGCCTTCTGTGTTTCCAGTAACCGAGAGGGTCAGTGTCCGTGCCTCCGTACACACCGTGCCAGTGTATGGGTTCGTGTATTTGAACGTCTGGTGAATAGAGAAAATGAGAATGAATTAATAGGCCCAGCTAGGTCGTATTTACTAGTGAATACGAAACGCCATTTTTCATCGGTAAGTTAAACATTGTTATATCGTGGGAACGAATTGTTAATTTGAGGGAACGAATTGTTAAATTGAGGGAACGAATTGTTATTTCGTGGGAACGAATTAATAAAAAAAATCCATGTCCCCTGCGGGCTCCGTACATTATAGACCCTCGCTGATCTGGGTATATGCTGGTCAGAAATCTGACAATGATAAATACAAATTGAAGCCCCCTTTGCGAAAGCTGCCGTCACCAAAGATGTATGCTTGCCAGTAATATGCATATAAACCTTTTTGTATAATTGTGATGACCTGGTTTCAAATGATCTCATCAGAAAAGTCATTACCTTTTAGAAAAATGGATTCTCTTAGAAAACGCATGATCCGCTGAGGCGTGGCCTGGATAAGAAAGCGTGAACTGGTTAGAACAGGCGTGGCTTGATTTGAACAGGGTCAGTAAAACATCTCCACTAAACCGCAGTAGTCATAGGCATTTTTCCATAGGTTTGCTTGATAAACTTGATATCATTCGCAAACACTACCATATGCCCGGCCGCGATTGTCACATTCTGTGCATTACAGACAGAAAGTTCGGGTTAATGACCGACCAATCAAACTCATTGATTTCGAGCATGTCGACCTAACACATGGATGCAGAGAAAGTTTTCTGAGCACGTACCCTCACGTCGTTGGCTCCGGAAATAGACAGGCTGTTGACCTCAGTACTTTTGTTTCCCTTTTCAAATGTAGCGTTCCGGATGTTGTAGCAGAGGCCTACGCAGCTATCATTCAGCTCCGCCTTCATGGTCACGTCACATGAAGAGACACCGTTGCCACGTCCCCTCACCACAAACTCGCCAGACGTCACGACATCCCAGGACTTTCCACAGTCAGCAAACTCGGTGTCTATTGTCAGGTTTGCTGTAAGTAAAATGTTGTTGATGTTTGTGATAATAAAATGCATAATCCAGTATATGTGGATACAGTTGCATATTTCTACCATGTACTTAACCCTTTCACCCCTAAAGCCCCGGGCACAACGGATCGTACGAAATTGTGTCGTGGTAGACCCATAAAATATTTGTCGTGGCCAGATCTTGCAACATGCCCGAAATCTATTTCGAGTGGTCACAAGGGCTACGACACATTAAATATGGTTTGGCGATGGGGACGCGACAGCAAAAAAAGATATGTCGTGGGTGTGTCGCAAGTCAGTCGTGCGACAGTCGTGGGACCATCGTGAGTTGTCGGGCATTGTCGGTGGGCTGTTTTTCACGCAAGACTGCCGCACAACAGTCATGGGTCACTCGTGGGACGCTCGCGCATCCGTCTCCCGACTATATAACGAGGCCCGGTCCGTTGCCTGCCATTTGCTCTCGAGATTTTTCAGTGAAAACATCGAAGTTTTGCCCGAATTTTTGACATTTGTCACTTTATTTTATTCACCTTTTTGCAAATTCAACGCCAACATCACTATATTATGCTCGTGCTGGAGTCCGCCAGGCGCCCCCTCAGCAGGGCCAGGCGTAGTCGCTCAGGTGGAATAGCCATCGTCTCTCAGCGACGACAGACAATTTTTATTCCAAGCGTTCATTCGCCCGAGCTATATACCCCTCAAAAAACGAAAATATGTTGCAAGACTAACGCAAGACTAACGCAAGACTAACGCACGACAGACTTGCAATGTTGTGCGAGCCTCTTACGAAATATAATATTCGTGAGACAATCTTGCAACTGTCTCACGACTGTCCTGTGACAGTCGTGAGACAGTCGTAGGACAGTCGTGCGACAGTCGTAAGATTGTTTGACTAAAACAAATTCTTCTGATACCCACGACAAGATATTTATCGCACGACAGTCGCAAGACTGTCTGTCGCAAGACTGTCGTAGGACACATTCACGACAGCCACAAAACACAGATACCACAAATAATCGTCGAACAAAAAAGGTGCATGTCCAATTTTGCCTCACGACGGCAAGTCGATGCCACGATGCTCAAAAGTTCGTAGTTTTGTCTTGCGACGACCCACGATGACCCACGATTTGCCCAACTTTTCTGTCGTGTCGTGGCACAAATGCGTCGTGGGTTCGTTGTGACCAAGCCTTAAAGGCCTCGTTATATAGTCGGGAGACGGACGCGCGAGCGTCCCACGAGTGACCCACGCCTGTTGTGCCGCAGTCTTGCGTGAAAAACAGCCCCCCGACAATGCCCGACAACTCACGATGGTCCCACGACTGTCGCACGACTGACTTGCGACACACCCACGACATAACCACGACATGTCTTTTTTTTCCTGTCGTGTCCCCATCGCCAAACCATCTTTAATGTGTCTTAGCCCTTGTGCCCACTCGAAATAGATTTCGGGCATGTTGCAAGATCTGGCCACGACAAATATTTATGGGTTCAACTGCGTGGTAACGACATACACTTTGGGTGGGTAGCGGGGTCATCCGCTAGATTCGCCGGACCAATCTTATGATGCTTCCGGAGCCCCTGCTCATCATGATCTACACCGTTTGCTAATATTAGGAAAGAGGTATCCAGTGTTAACATGATAACGTTGTAAGTCGTCTTACTTCAAACTATAAGTCGTCGTGACCACGTAATCCTCGCGTGAAGACCACTTACTAATTGGTCAGGATAAGATAAATTGGACGAGATAAATAGTAAATAGACGAAGCCTTGCCACAAACATGATACTGCTCACTGGTGCTAATTGTAGCATATTTTATCTCCACTGAAGAGTCCGAATGCCATCTCGAAAACATTAATCTGACCAAATGATGTGTCCACAATAAACGCAACCATGGCCGATTTGTTTTTACTTATATTAAGTTTACATTGAATTTTCTGACGGTTGCAAAAATGTAAAATAACAAAGTGTGGTGTACATGTATGTGTAGTGTAAATATTTATTGTGTTCTTGATTTATGTCATTTTGTCGCAATTCACCCCTGGATATTGCAACTGGCGATGCAATATAATATAGGAATGAATGGCCTTTTTGTGGAATTTATCGGGGTAAAAACTTGGAAAAGTCGCGGGAATACTGGACGAAGGCCGGAAGACCTCGTCCAGTATTCCCGCGACTTTTCCAAGTTTATATCCCCGATAAATTCCACAAAAAGGCCATTCATTCCTATATTGAAGTTGTACTGATTGCAAGTTTTCTGTAGAACTGTCGTTTACATGTTTTATTATGATGTATACGCCCATTTTAATAATTCCAGTATTTGAAATAAATTCATCAAGAAAATGTGTTTATTTTCATTTTTCTTAAGAATTATTTTAACTGCGCCTCACGGTTACGGAAAGTAGTTCGGCGTGGGAGTTTACTGGGATATACATTTTGGACAGAGTCTTGCTACGGGCCAATCAAATGTTAAGGAATTGTGTAAATATTTTTGTGCTGGAATTATATGAAATTAACTACAGAAGCGGTTCACTATATGCATATGACTGGAGAAATGGGGCTTACGGTTTTTGACCAGTGTAGCTCCTAATCAAATAGCTGACTCCTGTAGACTGGTAAAGATATGTGTTGCTTGTTAAAATCATGACGGGTGTTGAATTCATGGAATGGGAAAAGTGCAGTTCCTGATCAGACTGTGCGGATGCACAGGCTGATCTGAATCTACACTTGTAGTAAAATCCTTAAGCTCCATTTCTCCAGTCACAGACAGATATTATGAAGAGTTATACTCACTAGCAGCAGCTGACAGGATACCGAGTAGGGTTGCCGAACACAGATATTTCACCAGCAAACACGCCATCTTGGAACGTAAATTCTGTCTGGAAAACAAAGGAACGAACATAAAATGTGCATACTCAATTCTGAAACCACCGCGTTTCGCCGATACTGGTTTCGAAAGTCAGCCATATACGGAAGCCCATTAGGGCCACTTCACTTTTTTTTTTATCTTTTCTTGAATTTTCGAGATCTTTTCTTGAATTTTCAAGATGTTTTCTTGAATTTTCAAGTTCTTTTCTTGAATTTTCAAGATATTTTCTTGAATTTTCCATATACGGAAGCCCATTAGGGCCACTTCACTTTTTTTTTTTTATATTTTCTTGAATTTTCGAGATCTTTTCCATATACGGAAGCCCATTAGGGCCACTTCACTTTTTTTTTTTCTTTTCTTGATTTTCGAGATCTTTTCTTGAATTTTCAAGATGTTTTCTTGAATTTTCAAGATCTTTTCTTGAATTTTCAAGATCTTTTCTGAATTTTCAAGAAAAGATCTTGAAAATTCAAGAAAATATTTTGAAAATTCAAGAAAAGAACTTGAAAATTGATCTTGAAAATTCAAGAAAAGATCTTGAAAATTCAAGAAAAGAACTTGAAAATTCAAGAAAACATCTTGAATAAATGGAAATTAAAAAAAAGTGAAGTGGCACTAATGGGCTTCCGTAGCCATAGGTGGCTGTGACTGGAGAAATGGGGTTTATGGGATTTGTGACCACTGCTGATACTCTCATGTGGCCTGATAATGATCTATATTGCTTATTAGAAGCATGACATTGTGTCATGGATGTAGTGCCTGATCGGACTGAGTGGATGCACACGCTGATCTGAATCTACACTGGTCGCAACAATCATACGCCCCATTTCTCCTGTCACAGGCACATATGTTCCTTAAAGAATGTTGAATTTTACGGAGAATCAAAGTACTGAAAGTACTGAACATAGGGTACTTCAAGATTAAACTAGATTGATTGATTGATTGATTGTTGGTGTTGCAGTTTCATTAACCCTTAAAGATACATGCCCACTCAGTAGGTACAAAATGTTCTTTACATCAGAGACATCATCTGATACATTTCCTGGCAAAATAAACATTTATGCGCCATTATCCCACGTACTGATTGGCATTATTATGCATTTTATATCAGATGTAAATTTACACATTGATATCAGGGGCGATAACCGTGTTTGCTTAAAATGTTAACAGACATTACTATTTAATCTCTGTATTTATTTTATGATGTGCAATGATCATACTTTAAAATCTGTCGAAAATATTATTTTTTCAGGTGACGCATTTCTTTAGTATAAATAATTAAAAAAATACATGCATCATTTGCATATGAAAATAGCCTGATGCCACCGAGCGTCACTATCAGTAAAATAAATATTACTAAATAATTATATCTGTATAGCGGGCACTTGTAATGTTTAGAACTGGTGGAATAGTGACACATTTATACACTTATTTAATTCCTATAAATGACATTTTGCTGCTACAGTATGTACCAAAACATTCAACAACATTACAAATTATGCATAGCAATGATGCGGCAACACATATACAAGACATCATCAATTCAAGTATAAATACAGATTCCAGATATCTATGATCATTATAGATATATTGAAAATCGATTGAAGAGCTATAGTTACAATAATTCCGCCACGGAAGCGGTGTCGCGCCTGAAAATGCCTTGTCGGTACATCGCCATGTTTACTTCTGTTTTGTGAATGAAATAGTTGGCCCCGGATCGAGTATATTAAAACATACAAATGACGTCATTGGGGAAACCGCTGACAAAATGTTCAATGTATGGAAGCCCAAACTTGTTATAATTGTTTTTCTTCGTATTTCCAGTACTTGCATTAATATGGGTAGTAATATACGCTGGATGTGTTATACTGTCATTAATTTGTTCCCTGACTGTAATTTATCTTATTGACTTATTGACCCCCCTTCCCTGAACGTAGAATTGACACTCATGTTGGCGTGTATTGGCCACCATAGACAAATGTAAATCAGGTCGAATTCGGGAATGTCACTAAAATCCGCTGTAAATCCATATAGAGAATGAGGATTAAACATCAGTTAGATTTGTTTCGCACAGGTGTCGGGTGAGTTTAAACATAGACTGTCGGAAGGTCAACTTGATGTCGTTTGTGTGTTAAACGCGTCGCGTATTTCTGAGGGGAGTTAACTCTGCCGAAAACTATATATATAGCCTGTTACTAAATTTAGCGATGACCGCACGATTTGTGCCGCAAATGGGGGCAAATCACGCGCAACAAAATAATCCGATGTATTTTTGTACGTAGAACATCCGTTGTTGATATTGTGCAGTGCAAGTAGTTTTTCATAATATTATTTTCAAGTAGCGGTTGCGTATGACAGTTAAACGTTGAGTAACACAATGCATTTTGTTGTTATGGTTACTCCAAGATATCACTACGGATCATCGCATCGAGGTGGGTCTGTGGCGTGGCTAACTGTCGGAGGCGATCGCAATACATAGGTTTACCCTATGTGAAAAATCATTTGTTTCTAAATATAATCGGCGAGTTAATTTCATAGATTCAAGCACAAATCTACATAAACTCAAATAATTATTGCCAGCTGTAAACAATTAGAGCCAGCATTAAACATTTAGACTTGGCATTAAATATTTAGAGCTGTATTAATTATGTGAGTTTATGTATATTTGGTGTTCCTGGAACGCAAACTCTACATAAACTCAAATAATTATTCTAAATAATTAGAGCTGGCTCCAAATTATTCAGAGAGCTCTTCAAATGATTTGGAGCTAGCTCTAAATAATAATAATAATGCTAGATCTAATTATGTAGAGCTATCAATAATTATTTGAGTTTATGTAGATTTGGCGTTCCTTGAACGCCAAATCTACATAAACTCAAATAATTATTGCTAGCTATAAATAATTAGAGCTATCTCCAAATGATTTAGAGAGCTCTTCAAATGACTTGGAGCTACCTCTAAATAATTAATGATAACTCTAATTATTTAGAGCTAGTATTAATTATTGGAGTTTATTTAGATTTGGCGTTCCATACAAATGCTACATGTATGCTGTATATTAGTATGATTACCCATCATGCCATCTTGCATTGTACGTGTATTATATCATCGACATGAACATACATTGTTTGTTAACGTCTCATCAACCGTACATCATAAAATACATAGTAAAAATAAGACAGAGGTACATGTACAATTTGTATTCTAAAAGAATAACAGAGGTTCAGTATAAACATTGAGCTAACCTTTATCGATGTACATTTTTGACGTTAGCATATGAATTGTTCTTCGCCGGAAATGTCGTCAAAACGTGACATCAATTACGTCTCACAAACGTGTAGGAGGAAATAGTTCCCTGAAGGAAATAAATCCCTCCAGAATCACGGTAAATCACTGGGTAGCATATATATACTATTCTATAACATGTTTGGTCTGGCAAATGAAGTGCTAATGAAGTGGTATGCTTGTATGACATGAAAGTGATTTACGAGTATACCATATATATTTTTCTATGTTAAGCTTCCACACAGATGTTCAAAACCTACCTACGTATCCGGTAAAACCTTGAAAAAAACAAAGGTAAATTTATGTTAAAAACTTCCCCAACCCTTTGCAGTGTGCAAAGGGTTGAGGAAGTTTGTAAGATAAATTTAATTTGCCGCTATATAATAAGACTCTTATTAAGTGTAAATTCATGAACGGATTTAAAACTTAGACAAGTCCCAAATCAATTTCCATATTACTTCACTAATACCATAACCCTCATTTCTAAGGACATGGCCACAGACACGGAGCACTGTCCATCTATGATTGAGGACATGAAAATGCTTGATACATGTAACATGACCGTTACAACCACAATGTATTATCCACGTACCATGCCACAGTTAGATCACGTTCGTCCGCATATACGAGGAGATAATCCACGAGATTTAGCGAGTAGAGTATCGATCGTACATGCTAACTGTGTTATCACATCCTTATGTCCATACATTGCCCGTGCGCTGTGCAAAAACAAAACTAGAAAATGTATCAAATATGTGGTAACGAAATTAAGATAACAAAACATACATCTGTATATTATGGATCACCGCAGGGGACGTATCATTTTTTGTTATTAATTCGTTCCCACGAAATAACAATTCGTTCCCACAGAATAACAATTCGTTCCCTCAATTTAAAAATTCGTTTCCACGAATTAACAATTCGTTCCCTCAATTTAACAATTCGTTCCCACAAAATAACAATTCGTTCCCACGGGAACGAATTGTTAATTCGAGGGAACGAATTGTTATATCGTGGGAACTAATTGTTAATTCGAGGGAACGAATTATTAATTCTAGGGAACGAATTGTCATTTCGTAGGAGCGAATTGTTAATTCGAGTGAACGAATTGTTATATCGTGGGAACTAATTGTTAATTCGAGGGAACGAATTATTAATTCTAGGGAACGAATTGTCATTTCGTAGGAGCGAATTGTTAATTCGAGGGAACGAATTGTTATATCGTGGGAACGAATTGTTATATCATGGGAACGAATTGTTAATTCGAGGGAAAGAATTGTTATTTCTTGGGAACGAATTAATAAAAATATATCCATAGCCCCTGCGGGGCTCTGTAGTATATACACAATATCAACTAAAAAGTGCGTGTTAAAAGGTACATGCCCACTCAGTAGGCACATGTTCTGTATAGGAATTAAATAAGTGTATAAGTGTGTCACTATTCCACCAGTTCTAAAAATTACTAGTGCCCGCTATACAGATATAATCATTTAGTAATATTTATTTTACTGATAGTGACACGCGTTGGTATCAGGCTATTTTCATATGCAAATGAGGTATGATATTGTTCAGCTATTTATACTAATTAAATGCGTCACCTGAAAAAATAATATTATTGACAGATTATAAAGTATGATCATTGCACATCAAAAAATAAATACAGAGAATAAATAGTAATATCCGTCAACATTTTAAGGAAACACGGTTATCGCCCCTGATATCAGTTTGGAAATGTTACGTCTAATATAAAATGTATAATAATGCCAATCAATACGTGGGTAATGGTGAATGAATGTTTATTTTGTTAGAAAATGTCTCATAGCTCCCTTCTTGCAATGTCCCCTTCAATTGTAAGTAAGACAAGTTCATGCATAAAATAAATAATAACAACATAAACTAACCTAAACAAACAAACCATGTTAAAACTATATTCACCTGAAATGCAAATCACCTTCAAAGTTGTGTTCTTTCACGGTTTTATTCCAGGGAAATGTTTTTTTCCTAAAAGGCAAAACACTGCCAATTTACTGGTATATTCCTATTGCCTGTTCTAAAGACAGACAACAAATGATATGAATCATGTTTTAACAAACCTTCTGTGACAATCGTAGAAGAAAATATCAAACAGCTAGGACAGAATCAGCTACAATCTGTCGCCAGTCTGGCTATGCCGCTAATTGTCTTTGACACCAAGTCGGAAAAGCCATAAGCTCAATTTTTTCAGTCACAGCCACACATATGTTTGTTTGTCCCACCCCATCCGTCCCCGTCATCATGCGTACTTCAACTCAATTTGTACTGTATGTACTGTACCAGTAGATACTGTACACATTATATATGTATGACATATGGCCCACAAACCACATTTTTAATTATATATATATATTAACACGATTCTACATGTCTAAAACAGTGTAAGAAATATATGATATAGTAGGCTGTTTTAGACATTTAGACTAAATAAAAACATATGACTCATTGTTGTTTTGTTTTCTGTTGTTGTTTTTTTTAAATTTAAATTTAAATTTAATTTTTAATTTTAATTGTTTGTTTTCTACATGTCTAAAACTACATTATACTATCATATCACCAGGCCGAGTAGACATTGTCATTACTGATATACTGATATATATCTATATTCATTTAATCTCAAATAAACTCCTTTATGAAGAAGACTTGGATTATAATTTGTTCCATATGTATACCTGTATACACAATTTCACATTCGATATTCCCTGTAAGACAAAGCAAAAGTCACTAAGCAACAATGTAAATTAGGAGTTTACGGAATTAGACAAATGATTATTTGTGTCAGGCCACGCCCCTAACCTCATTTACAGCAAGATAATTCCAGCACAAAAATATTTACACAATTCCCTAACATTTGATTGGCTCGTTGCAAGTCTCTGTCCAAAATTTATATCCCAGTAAACTCCCACGCCGAACTACTTTCCGTAACCGTGAGGCGCAGTTAAAATAATTCTTAAGAAAACGGAAAATAAACACATTTTCTTGATGAATTTGTTTCAAATGCTGGAATTATAAGGAATGAATGGCCTTCGTCCAGTATTCCCGCGACTTTTCCAAGTTTATACCCCGATAAATTCCACAAAAAGGCCATTCATTCCTATAATGAACTGAAACAGCATGAAATACACACCTCCATTGATGCTTGAACGTACACCCGTTACATCAGCAGCCCGACGCGCCCACCACTTGGCTATTGCTGTCATTCTCAATGATTTGTGCAAGCCCAATGGTTCAGCGGCATATTGCAACATTCAGACAAGCAGGAATAATGTACGGAATGTATACCAATGAATTAATTTTACGGTCATTGACATGAATAATGTTAATTGAAAAAACAAAAGAAACAAGCAATGTTCCCAGAATGCACACAGTCTGGCATTCTGAAAATACTTCATACCTATAGCCTATTTCACCAAAATTGCAAGTATGCTTTTCTTGCTAAGTACACTTTGAGGGAGACATTTTCAATTTAAGGATAAATTTATAAATGTTTATTATACTGAATTTATTACATTATCACAGCCATTTCGGCTGTGATAATGTAATAAATTCAGTATAATAATTCTGCATACTTTTAATCATGAAATATATGCAATCGTCAGTTATATATGAAATAATGCATTTCGGGAAAAAATAAATGATTACTCCCTTAAAGTATACGTTGCTAGATAAGTATACTTTGTAATGTTTGTGAAATCGGCTACTGATACCTGAATTATTATATATTGGCATAATTCGGAGAAGAGGTTTCCAGCAAAATGAAAAATCTCTCCCAATTATGCCAATATAATAGTTCAGGTAGAGAAGTATGTTGATGTAAGTTGCAATCATGTAAACAATGAATGGTTTATGGTTTGCCTAAGTTGTTTAAGTTTAAACATAGTGTATTGCGTATAAGTACAATGGGCTTGGGCTACAAGTTCTCACAACATTAATTACAGCCCTTACCCAAGTATTTCAACAATACATCAATTTAACAGCAATGTTCTCTGGTCTAGATGTACAACTAAACGTACGCAAGTTTGCCTATGTTTGACATCTGTTTTCACACGTTAGAACCATTTAACCAAACTATGATGTTTTTGTCAAGTCGTAATTTTAATTTGTTTTTCTCACCGGGAACTTTACCCTATTATATTTCTAAGCCCTTGTTTTCACATAGAAAACATTATCAATACTATTAAACTAGATGGCCGCGGTCCGCATGTCGCGCCCGCCGAGGCTTTGATAGTATACCGAAAAACTTTAACCAAAAACTTTAACCCGGACGCACGTACGGACGTACGTACGTACGCCAATGTGCCGACTATATCGCGCTGTCCGCAAGCGGGCGCGACAAAAAGGACATGTGTCATTTACTAATCTTGGAGAGTTTTAGTACTTTGAAAATAGTATTGCTTCTCACCAACATAGTTTTAATGACGCCCTATTTGAATCGGTAAGATCCGTCCGTATTAAACTAAGTCGGATTCAACAGCTATTAAACGGTTTCTGATCGAACTGATTACGCCAAAGCATGGCAAATAGAACAATAGCTGTGTTCAGACTCGGGAAATCACATTGCTTGAATGTGAGGCCATGTTCCGAGAACATTCTTATGAATGTCTATGGTTGAGTATAGTTACAAAACGACGAACAATGTATCAGTATGACTACTTGCTATACATCAGAATGCATAATACAGTTAGATATAACTATACCGAACACACTGGCCGTACCGGGCCAGGGTGTTCGGTATAGTGATATTTAACTGTACACTCCATGTACGTCCAAACACAGCCCTTCCAACAGTTCCATGCTGTGGCTCTGACAGCTGGTGATTGATTGATTACAGTTTAAACTCGATATACAGAACACACTGGCGGTACCCATGCAGGGTGTTCGGTATAGAGATATTACACTGTACACAAACTGGTTGGTATGGAGCGATTTGACCATTAATATTCTTTTTGTATAACGCGTTACATACAGATTAGTTAGACTATTTGTGACCGTGGCTGGAGAAATTGTGCTTATGGGATTTGTGACTGGTGTAGCTCCTGATAAAATAGAACCACTCATGTAGCCTGGTACATAGAAATGGCGACCATAAATGTGGTTGGTGACTTGTGAAATGGGGCTTATGAGATCTGTGACCGGTGTGGCTTCTGACGAAATAGCACACATCTGTATCCTGATAGCGATCTACATTGCTTGTTAGAAGCATGCCGGGTGTTTCATTTGTGGAATGGCAAACATTGCAGATCCCGGCAAAACCCATAAGCTCCATTTCTCCAGTCACAGCCACATGTAACAAACTTAGAACCGGTTAAAGCCATAATAATCCGACTTAAGAATACACCGCTGTCTGACCACAGACGTCAGGGTGACCTGTTGATACGTGAAATGGCTTATTGAATTATTGACCACTGTAGCTGCTAATCAGTTGGAAAGTTATTACAGGTATGACGTGTTTGTTCAAAGGGAAATATTAATGCTTCCGAAGACAATAGCGAACACTTTAGACTCAGGCTCATCTGGGGATACATTGGTTAAAAACTGAATCTTAATTAGCCTGTTTTCGTTGTGGCGATTCACATATGTGGCTGTGACTGGAGAAATGGGGCTTATGTGCTTTGCGACTAGTGTATATCCAGATCAGACTGTGTATCAGGATATGCACTCTTCGCCATACCATCAATGAAACACCGATCATTCTTCTAACAAGCAATAAAGATACTTATCAGGATGTACGATTATGCTATTTGATCATGAGCTACACTGGTCACAAATTCCACAGGCCTCGTTTTTTCCAGTCACAGCCACACATATATATAGATTTCATAACATTTTAAACCTGTTATTTTTTCACAATGAAGCCCAAAGACAACCTTGTATTATTTCAATTTTCAAATCCAGTTATGAGACGACACCATTTCTATTTACTACCATGTACATGATGTTTTAATTTTCTTCACTTAGCATGACGTGCTACAGCAGAGTCGTTGAATTTCATATACAGGATGTTCATACAAAACATATATGATAGTAACACCACTTCAGGGGCGGATCCAGCATTTGTGGAACGAGGGGTGGGGGGGGGGGTTGTCTAGTTGCGAAGGTAACTCTTACAATCTACTCCCATACCGTCCGTAGTTAGCTACGGACGGTACGGGAGTAATTTCAAGAGTTACCGTTCGCAACTAGGGGTTTTCCTATTTTTGAGCTCTTCGAAATGCACTTTCCTGTGTTTTACGGCATTTAAATTCAGGCTCCAACAGGTGGTAAATTATTATCTATGTCATGATTTACCAAGCATAATATTTAACAACAAATAATATTAACATACCTTTCGTTACGACTGTGCAAAGCCCAGTGAAAATCTGCAGAATAACTGGAAAGTAATCAAGATGCTGGTATTCAATATTGTACTAACTGTATTATTATATGACTATGTATTTCAATCTATCTCATTGGCCGAAACACGGCCACGTGATTATCTACAAATTGAATGTAGACCTCTGAACGGTTTGTCAAGACAAAATATCACCAAATAGGAGACCAGTGCAACTAAATGAGCCAGAAATGGAATCAAATATGACACCGCTAAGTGAAATAATAGCGACTAAGCGTCACGGACTAAGACTTCCTGATATACAATAAAACATAAACATATTTAATAAAAAAAAAGAATAGTATGGGTAGAAACGGAACTAAAACCAACCAGACCCTGACAGTCCTTCAATGGAACTGCCGGGGATTTGTCAAAACAAAAAGTGAGCTGGTGAATGCAATAGAAAACGACATCATGTCACCCGATGTATTATGTCTACAGGAAATGCCAAAACCTACAACATTGCCAGGGTATAATCTGAAATCTCACTCAACGAACTCAACCAAAGGAAGCGGTGTAGGCATATTCGTGAAAAATGGTATATCAAGCATAGAATTTAAAACAAGTCATCTTAAAGAAAATAATAATATCCTATACTCGGGAGTTAAGATATTAAGCAGTAAAGGCAACATTGACATTCTGAATATCTACATAAGTCCGAGTATTCATAAAACCGAAAACCTTCTACAAAACTTATACAAGGTAATAAAACAAGTTAGTAACAAAACACTGATATTGGGTGACTTTAACGGACATAATCCACTTTGGGACATTCATTATTTTAATAAAGTAAACAAAATAGGTGATGAAATATAACATTCCTAGATAATACTAATTACGTTATACTAAATAATGGCTCAGAAACATACGACTCATCCCATCTACCAAGGGCTAAAAGTATAGGATCTGCACCAGACATCACATTAGCTACACCAGCTCTAGCTTCCTTGGCCTCGTGGACCATCCACAACTCAACACTAGGCAGCGATCACTATCCGATTATTACTAAAGTCTGTACCCATTATCACAAGAGAACTCCCGCAACAATTCCCAAATGGAAGTTAGGTCATGCAAACTGGGAACTCTTCCATCAACTATGCACCACTAGGTTACATATCGATGCGAATTTAGATACAAAAGACTATCACGATGAATTTGTGAGCACACTCTACGGAATAAGTAAAGAAAGCATACCACAGACAAGTGGTAAAGCACATAATCGCCCTACCAATCCCTGGTGGACACCCGATTGCACAGAAGCCATTAAAAACAGGGAAAACTGTCTGCGAAGATGGAAACAAGCCTATAAATATCATGTACAACTAAAACAAAGAAGGCGAGAGGAATACTTGGAAGCCAAGAGCCTGGCGTCTGAAACCATTAAAACAGCAAAAGAGAAAGGTTGGGCGAATTTTATATCAGCAATTACGAAAGATAAAACAAGTAAAGAAGTCTGGAATTTATTTAATCGAGTAAGAGGTAAACCAACACAACAAATGCCCCCATTATCACATGATAATACATTAATATGCGATGAAAAACAAAAAGCAGAGGTGCTCACAGATCATTACAATAATATGTCTAGCAACAATAATTTAACATCAGAATTCAGAATAGAAAAAGATAAAAGAGACCCGAAAATACAAGCTAAGATAGACAACCATACTCTGACACCAGACCTGAATACTGACTGCCTCAATAGGTCATTTATAATGTCGGAACTTAAAGCTGCCCTTAAAACTAAAAAAAGTACAGCACCAGGAGCAGATAAAATACATTATAATATACTTAAACAATTACCACATGAATCAATGGAACAACTGCTCCTGCTAATAAATAAAATCCTGGGCCGAAGGCTCCCTGCCTGACGCTTGGAAAGAGGCTACCATTATCCCAATAATCAAACCAAACAAGGATGCAACTCTACCAGCCTCATACAGACCCATTTCACTAACATCTGTAATATGTAAATTAATGGAAACTATGGTGGCCATCAGACTAAAACATCATTTTGAATCTAATCAGAAAATTGGCCCAACCCAGTCAGGATTTAGAAATCATAGATCCACGATGGATCAACTAGCTCGATTAGAAACAATCATTAAAACAGCACAAATGGAAAAAAAAATAGTCGTAGCTGTATTTCTAGACTTAGAAAAAGCCTTTGACCTAATGTGGACAAAGGGAGCAATAGAACAACTAATCGGGAAGGGCGTAAACAACAGAATGTTGCTATGGTTAGATAACTTTCTGACGGGCAGAAAAATTAGAGTAAGAATAGGCACAGAGCATTCAGAATTTCAAAGTATTGATAATGGCAGCCCCCAGGGTAGTGTCATAAGCCCGACACTATTTAATGTCATGATAGATACATTATATACAGAATTAAACAGTATGAGTACAAACACAAAACCAGGCCTGTCACAATTTGCCGACGACGGCGCGATCTGGAAAGAGCATACAGATCTCAGAGTAGCCCTGGGGGTAATACAGACAGCACTAGATAAAATAACAATTTGGCAAAACAAATGGGGCTTTAAAAAAACAAAACTTTAAAAAAATCTTCCCACCGGCTTTAAAATAAAAATAAAAAAAACATGAGGCAGTCATATTTCATGCGCGGTGGATTACTCTGCTATAAAATAGAGGCAGCGGTATGCTACATAAGAGAACAAACTTATAAAATTAAAGATCTAATGGTAAACAATCAAGCAATACCATACACAAAATGTGTAAAATTCCTGGGTATGTATTTGGACGATCGACTTACCTGGGGAACACATATAAATAACATAGTCCAACGCTGTATAGATCTCAACTTAATGAAACTAGTATCGGGTACGTCATATGGAGCGGATAAACTATCCCTTCTATTGTTGTACAAAGCTCTATTATTATAAAAAAATGGACTATCGGCAGCATGCTGTATTAAGACGCTGCAGCGGAACACTTAGCTAAACTAGAACTAATTCAAAGAGCGGCCTCAGGAGTGGCAAAACAGGTGCATATAAATCAACTAGAGCCCGCTGCAGTCGAGGGTAGAAAAGAAAAACCGTAGTAGAACCATTAGATCTGAGGCGTGAAGGAAATCTAATCAAATATTGAGCGCGCACCCAACCACATGGTGTAAACCTGCCAGTTAACGAACAAATACGACCTAGGCGGGTATACAAATATAACAGAATAAGACTTAAAAAAGAAGCAACCATAAAAGAAAATAATCAAAAGTATAAAAACAAACATAACGATAAAGAAGCAAACAAAATTAAAAAAGCAAAATCCACAGGTAGGAAATTACAAACATGTTACGCTATGAATGCACAAATACTAACTCAAGAATATGGACTGAATGATTGTGAAATGCAGCCGTATCAGACCTATATACCTTACTATCCTTTCGAAATAACTGCACAATCAGATCTAACAGAAATAATAAAAAATAAGACAATGGATCCAATTATTAACCTAAAACTAGCAACAGACCACATAAACAAAAAATGGAAAGATAGCCTGCAAAATTTACACGGACGGTAGCAAAAATATCGAACAAGGCATCACATCCGCAGCTTTCGTGATACCACATTTAAATTACGTAGAACAATACAAGCTGACTTCCACACTAACAGTATTCACATCAGAATTAATAGCAATCGAGAAGGCCCTCATTTACAACCTAACATTAGATAATTATAAGGAAATACTGGTCATCTTAACTGATTATACACTGAGCTCCGTTCCAAAGCAAATCAACTCAGGTTACTTCTAAAACAAGACCTGACAAAATACATCTCATCAAAACAATTAATAAGCAATACAATATCTAAAGGCAAGCTAATAAACATAGATTGGGTCCCTTCCCATATTGGAATACCCGGTAACGAAGACGCTGATGGGCTGCAGGCACAGCGCATTTAATAGGAAACAATGAAGCAACATTACCAACACATCATGAAATATGTTTCTCTCATCAAACAAAAAAATGTAGGTCAAAGTGGCAAACAAGGTGGAATAATGAACACTTAGGCAAAAATGGTGGACATATTTTGCAAGCAATGTGCCCCACCATCCCTACAAAATGTAAATTGTATAGTAAAGATAGGAGAGCAGACATAATTATATCCAGACTAAGGCTAGGCAGAAATGGCATAAAATCTAATCTATACCATCATGATAATAGTAGTGAAGATAAAATGAATTGTTCAAATTGTGACGAGGACGAAATTGAAGATCCTTGGCATTATTTCTTCAATTGCCCCGCCCATAGCACATCGCGAGAAGATCTAAAAGCGTCTTGCCTTAAACACAACATTACACCTTCACATTATCATATAGTATTCCCTCCTAAGGAATGTGAAGCCGAAATGCATCTAGCTTTATTAGAGTACATAAAGGAAACAGGATACTGGGGTAAAATGTAAATACCGCTGCTCCAAAAACAACAGTATAGTTTTAAATTCAAACTGATAACCTAAAGACCAAGATATAGAGGTAGTAACTGAGGATGGCAGAGGGTATACAGTCAACGAAGTGGGCCAACTAAGTGACAGAGGTTACATTGGACCATGTAGGCTTCGTCCAGATATAATTAAGTAATATCACGATAGGTTGTACATATGTTGTATCGTAACGACTTACGGTGATTACATGGTGAACGGCGTATGGGGAGCAGTACCCACACTGACTGACCATTACTAACAACATAATAAGATAAATATCAAATCATATCAAACATAATACAATCATAAAGTATATGCGGGGTGTGGCGAAATGCTGGCAATATATAACTTCAACGGGGAATGTCCGAATTACCCGAGTTCCAATATATTTGGCGGGTTCTTCTCCCGAGGCAGGCACAGAGTGCACCCTAACGAACATATTGCCAGCCCGTAGTCATATCCTAGCATTAGCATATACAAATTTGTATATGCACAATTAAGCCTATAATCAGCTAACAACTATTAACGTCCGGCCTCCAATGATGAGCACTCATGAAGTTAACAGCATTGCGCATTACAGTCTGCTCGTGATCAGGTCTAAAGTAGAGCAGTTACGAAATCTATAGCGTTATGAAATGTCCGGGCGGGTGGGCTTGACTGGTACTAACCCAAGGGATCTTTCAGGTAGGGAATGCCCAATCGGGGACCCCCGCTGGGAAACGAACGATCCGGTCCGGTCTGCTCACCACCGGACACATAGTGCCTATCTATTAAATTATAAAGTAGTGACTGCTTACATGCGGGGGCCGGTATTTTAGCGGGTGAGGATAACCATACATGCAAATCTGCACAAATCATTTACCATATTTTTATTTGCATCTTCCTAAATCTACTTTTAATAATAAAGACCAATAACAGTGGCCAACCACTGACAATATTGACAGGGCAACACGACTCGTAGACGTAAACGACATGACCAGTGACAACTTACAAATGACCCCGATACTGACTGGGGGGGACCCATTTTGTCACTAACCATGCATGTCCATCTCCCGTCACTTTACAGAACAATGGAACGCCGTGATGCCGAGGGGTCTTTGAGGTGGTACGTATATATATGTGTATGTGTGTATGTATGTGTATGTATGTGTGTATGTATATGTGTATATATATGTATATATATGTATATATATGCGTGTGTGTGTGTGTGTGTGTGTGTATATATATATATATATGTGTGTGTGTGTGTGGATGTGTGTATGCATATATATATATGTATGTGTGTATATGTGTGTATGGGTATATATGTGTGTGTACATATGTATATGTGTATGTACGTCTGTGTGTGCCTGCGTGCGTGAGTATGTGTGCGTGCGTGCGTGCGTGCGTGTGTGTGTGTGTGATTGATTGATTGAATGGGGGCTGGGCTAAGTGATGTGGTGTGTGGTTGGCGGGTGTATGGATGGGTTGATGTGGTCCACTAATTCAATGGAATTGGGCTAAGTGATTGAGTGAGTCAGTGGGGTGAGGTAGTCAGCTGGTTGAGAGTAGTTGTGCAAAATCGCCTCCTTTTGAGGTTTTTTTTTGGAGCTTTACTACAGGGACTCCGGAGCTACCGGGGAAACTGGAGGTTTCCTCCACCAGGAGTAATTGCTTTTTATGTCGAAATTGACAATCTGCATTACTCCAATAGTAGACAAAAATAAAACGATTTAATGTGTATTAGTCTATTTCGGCCAAAATCTGACGGTGTGGTAGGTGACTCAAAACTAAACTAAAATTAAAATAAATGTAGTATAAATAACAAAGACAAATATATATATAAAACCCAATTAACAACACAAAATCAGCAACCACGGTTATCATGATAGGTTAATATAGCATTCTGATACAGCACACTAACATAGGGTGAGGGTGACACGTCAAATACCATACCGTCAGAAATCACTTTCTTCTTCTCTTCTCTTCTCTTCTCGATGGTGATTAGGTAGGATTGGGACTAAATGTGACAATAAGTTAATTACGTAGAGCACACTTGCTAGACATTAGTGACTCAGATAGTATACTCGCCACTTAATTTCATTTGACCAGTCCGTGTGCCACTCAAAACGCACAAATCACGTAATAATAGTATGGGTTCCCCTCATCATCTATAATCGATACCCAGCCATACTATATCACACACATATAAGCTGATGGGTGCTATAGGAGGCCTCAAATTATAGGTTACCATACCTGCATAGATTCTCCTATATTTGACGCACATTTTTGGAGCCTGAATTATAAATGCAACATTTATCAAAATTCGGAAATATAAACCAGACCGACGACCATCGGCCTGCTTCTTTACTGGGCTATATATCCCGGGTATGGAAGGTGTTCGAGCCAATTCCCACCCTTAAATATGAGCCGAACGAATGAATGAACGGTTTGTTTACACGAATAAGCACTCTCGGACCACGAGACCGGTCCGAGATGTGTTTATACATGTAAACAAACCTATGTTTCACCTCCTTAGAGCGCATGAGTAAATCTGACACATGTAATTGTTATTGTCTTACAGTCTGAATATTCATGGTATGGGTCATATAATAAAACAATTATAATCTTTGAGTAGGTGTACATGAAATTTACGGACCTTCGGCGTCGGTGAACATCACTTTCTCAGGTCCGTAAATCTCATATACGCGTCCTCAAAAGACAATACTTGTATATTGTTTTTTCAGGGTTCACAATACGTCTAAAAGTGTTTAATAGTTTGTGTAATTTTTTCAATTTGCTACATGCACCTGTAGAGTAAAACATTTAAGATATGCATACGCGTTTATTTATGTAAAACAGAATTAAAATTTATTTTACAGTAATTCCAATTCCGAATTTACATGTATAGTGGAACCTCTCTAAACGGGACACTTTGTGAAGTGCCCAGGGTGTCCGGTTTAGAGTCGTTTCATTGTAAATCAGGCATTTGATCATTATGTGCCATCGTTTTGTGCTGTGCGATCACGAACAGACAGTGTCGCTTGCGATAAATGATCAAGAAACTCAACAAATATAAGAATATAAGTGTTGTCTTGGTGTCCGGTTTAGAGGTTACAATGTATGTACATTTTGTGAGTAACCACATCCGAGCTGTAGAAGAACGGTTGTAACTTTTGTATCGATTTCAAATTTCAAATGCGAAGAAACACAATACAGTGGAACATCTCTAAACCGGACACAGATACAATTTAGTTGTGCTTCGTTTTTAGCAATAAAATCATTATTTGATTGAATTTCATCAAATAATAATAATCTATTATTGATGAAAAAATACTTACATTTCAATGTTTTTTAGATTTGATGTGTGTAATAGCCAAAAGTTCGCCGGCAGCAAAACGTAGAACAGACAGTAAGTACAAAGATCGACCGCTATCATACGTACCTATAAGAAACGTTGTATCCATAGCGACAGCAAGGTTGACCTGTTGTATGTTTGCTATATACATCGCGTTATCTATGGCATAGTCATTCCATGACTTTGGCGAACGTACGGAGCCCCGCAGGGGACGTAGAATTGCTTTTTTTTTATTAATTCATTCCCACGAAATAACAATTCGTGCCCTCAATTTAAACAATTCGTTCCCAAGAATTAACAATTCGTTCCCACGATATAACAATTCGTTCCCTCGAATTAACAATTCGTTCCCACGAAATAACAATTCGTTCCCACGTTACACCAGTTCTAAAAATTACGAGCGCCCGCTATACATAATATATATATTGGCATTATTATACGTTTTATATCAGACGTAAATTTCCACAGTGATATCAGGGGCAATAACCGTGTTTCCTAAAAATGTTAACGGACATTACTATTTAGTATCTGTATTTATTTGTTGATGTGCAGTGATCATACTTTATCATCTGTCGAAAATATTATTTTTTGCCGGTAAAAATTCAATTAGTATAAATAGTTAAAAAATATCATGCCTCATTTGGTTATGCAAATAGCCTGATACCACCGCGAGTCTCTATCAGTAAAATAAATATTACTAAATGATCACTAAATTTTCACATATACAGTAAATTCTTTACTATTTCTAATCTATTTTCCTACTGACTTGTTTCAAATAAATAGAAAATGTTTGGACTTGATGTTAAAAACTAAAGATGTTTTCCAGAAGAAAATCGTTGTTTTGTCAAATGGTGGTTACATCGAAACTTGGTCCTATATGTGGCTGTGACTGGATAAATGGGGTTTGTGTGATTTGTGACTTGTGTAGGTCCTAATCAAATATAACACTTCTGTATTCTAAATACGATCTAGATTGCATGTTAGTGTGTTTTATTGAAAGAATGCCGAAAAGTTCAGATCCTGTTCAGACTGTGCGAATGTACAGGCTGAACTGGATCTACACTGGTCGCAAACGCCCTATAAGCCCCGTGTTGTGTTTGGCTTATTGCACCTTCTCAGTCGCAGTGTACAGCGGATGTTGACACAATCTTCAAACAACACCCCACCCCCCATACAGTATCGTTTCATTGTAAGTGGACAATGGCGTACACGAATGACGTTATGACAGTTTGACCAGCATAGCACCAGATCCATCTATGCACCTGACAGCTCTGATAAGTGTCTACTCTGTTGCCCGTCTGATTTAGCATTATATATAAGTACTATCGGGGAAAACATAGATTGTAACCTGACGATGTAAATATAAATAAATGTATATACAGACTGGTATCCTACAGCTGTTGAACATTGCACAGTATGTCCATTTTGTCACCCACTGTATGTAGTTTGTAACTAGGTCATTCTTATCTGTTTACAGTACAGTACAGTCCCATATATTTATATCAGCGGTGTAATAAACTGGAGTTCTAAGTAGTCTGTTGAACTATTACGTGTGATGATCGTAGTATGCATACATTTCGGAAGTTCTACTGATACGTCTTATACCCACGTGACCGCAAAGGGAAATAACTGTGGTATGCAAAATAAGGGGAAGTTAGTCACGGTCATGCAGTGACGGCTGGAAAAACTGGTTGTCCGGAATATGAAATCCGTAAAAGAACGGCACATACTGGTCGGATTACTGTAAAATTTGTTTTATTTGATATATAAATGATGAATACATAAGCATATAGCGAAAAGAGAAGCTTGTTATATCTCCTTTAAATCAGAGACATCATTCTGAGACATTTTTTGACAAAATATGTTTGTGCCTACTGTGTGGGCATGCACCTTTAAAGGTACATGCCCACTCAGTAGGCACAACATGTTCTTTATATCAGTGACATCATCTGAGACATTTTCTGGCAAAAATAAACATTTATTTACCATTATCCCACGTATTGATTGGCATTGTTATACTATAATAATATGGCATATTATATCAGACGTACCTTTCCACACTGATATCAGGGGCGATAACCATGTTTCCTTAACATGTTTATTCTCTGTATTTATGTTCTGATTTGCAATGATTTTACTTTTTTCAGGTAACGCAAATATTGTATGCCTCATTGCATATGAAAATAGCCTGATACCACCGCGCATCACTATCAGTAAAATAAACATTACTAAATGATTATATCTGCCGTAAATTCCGTGGCTGAAATCCGCCCCTGCACTTGAAAGTTAAAAACGACAGGGAAACACTGAACTAATCTCTCCGCCTCCTGAACGTCATTTTTTAACAAGAGCACCATTCTGGTGAATGTAATAGAAATATCACAACAACACACTTTTTACCACATGGTGTATTATTACTTATTAATTATTCAGTTGAAATCTTCCAAAAGCTGATGCTGATTTTGTAAATCATACTTCTATTTCAAAGTATCCCCAATAATATTCGTAGATACATTGTATTCCCGATGGTGGTGGCAACAATTCCGAAAATGGACGACCGTATGCGCATGTTGTGGCATCAAATATCCTCACCCAATGTATGTTTTCCCCGCTGTCTAATTCCTGCTCCTGAGATTACATTTTAATTTGTTGTTAACTTTCCCGTATGTTTCTGCTTCACTATCCCCGGCCACAATCCCATAACCAGTGTGTTCATATGTCCATCCTTTGCTATATCACATGCTTAATTAATGAAATACAATGAAGCCTCTCTAAACCGGACACCCTGGGAGGTCCCCAGGATGTCCGGTTTAGAGAGGTTTCACTGTAATTCAGGCATTTGATCATTCTGAGCCATAGTTGTGTGATATGAGACCATGAACAGGCATCATCACCATGCCTGAGATAAATGACTGAAACCCATCAAGAATAAGATAAATGTGTCCTTGGTGTCCGGTTTAGAGAGGTTCCATTGTAATATATACGACTTCTTGATTCTGCAATTTGAAAGAAACTATTTAATAAAAATAAACATACCTTTGTCGTTTCTCGGTGTATCTTTTATAAACCTATATCACTGCGAGCTCTCAGTATACGTGAAAGTATGGTCATGTCTTTAGCCAGTCCGAGTTAATGGTTTAAGCCTTTACAAATGTTGAAGGCTTAATGCTATAAGCCTAAATGCACTGTAAGTAGTTTATTATATTGAGGATCTTACATAATCGGTGATTTAATAGTATATTTTAAACTAGATTACAATATAGGTATAGTGTACGTTTGGACATACTGCATACAGTGCCTCTCGATAGAACAACCAGAGACTGCCATGTTGTCCGTTCGTTGATGTTCCTCTGTCATATGTGTGTAGCTCGCCATGAGGAAAACGGTACACCCAGTCGAATAGTCGTCATACACTGCCTTCTAAAAGCCTCATAGCACTATTGATGCAATGTATATCACGTTTCGTCGTGCAGTAGAACACGTTACACGTTACGACCGTATAGTCTGGAAAAGAAGTACATAGAGACCAATGGTGTTTTATGTACATGTACCCCGAATAATAGTACATATACAGGAGTACGTGTAGTCGCCACCATGTTCGTCTGTTCTTCCATCTGCCTATCGGAGATTTACGTTCACGTTTTCGGTTACTGATCTTACGCTCTGCTTCCGTAAGTCGGACTGACTCGACACTTCATATACAGTCCAACCTCTCTACAACAGCCAACAGCCGGACGGACTAAAAGTGGCTGTTGTAGAGAGGTGGCTGTTGTGGAGAGGGTCACCAACGAACAGCCATCAATGAACAGCCATCAACTTCTCACTTGCTTATACTAGCTGATATATGAACATAGAAACAACTAGGATTGTATATGTTTTATAGTATTATATTTTATTTACTATAGAACATATACATTTGTCATTGTTAGTATGTTATTGAAGAAGACAAAATAGTAATCATGGTTATTTTAAGAAATAACAATTTATTAAACATGTTAAATGTTCAAATTGACCAATAACAATTATGCATTCATAATGACAAACTGGGCTCATTCAGTTTTTGACATGTGTAGCTCCTGATCAGAATAACTTGCAGTCTGGATTCGGATCTGCATTTGTGTGACAAAGTTATAATCATGCTAATGTTAATCCAATTTTGTGTAAAAACATGTAGTGAACACACTGAGCAGACTAATTTACAGCTACACTGGTCACAAACCCAATAAGCCCACTTTTCTTGCAGTGTCACATGGTGTCATATTCAGTCAGCAGACCGTGTTGAGTATCCTAATCCTAGAATGGCTTGTTTAATCCACTTCAAACGGTGACAAACTTGCGGGCAATTCCATTGTCAGATGCCAGACAGGTGATAAATCCGAATACAGAACTTGGACATGTGTTTACACACAACTTTATCGACCGATTACCACCGAAGGTATCCGATAGATACGGCACACTCGATTAGATCTGCCGGTAGGCTACATAGGAATATTGATTTTACGCGATTCACGGTAACGTTTGCATACGAAAATGTACATTAAAAAAAATATGCTGCCCGTTTACAGGCCGTTTTTGTCGTGGTGTATGGCCGTTTGTCAATAATAAATATGTTGGCCGCTCAGAGAGGTGGTTCGTGTCATGTTTTAATTGACGTGGCCGTTTGACGAGATTAATTATATTGACCGTTCAGAATAAAAACGACCTGTAAAAATATGTTTGCCGGTCAAAGAAGCTTATGACTCTTTGCTATGAAAAAATCAACTGGCCGTTAGCAAAAATATGTTGGCCATTCGAGAGGTCTTTTGACGATTTCGTTGTGTTTTTTTGTGGCCGTTGGCTGGAGAAGAGAGGTGACCGTTGGACAGAGGTAAAATAACGTTAAATTCTAACGGGGGGAGTTTAAACTGGCCGTTGAAGAGAGGTGGCCGTTGCTGGGAGGTGGCCGTTAGGGGAGGTGGGACTGTACTTCTTTGTCATCATCCGTGTTTTCAGTGTAAGGTCTGACACCCACTATAGCCGCCATGCTAAAAGTCTTACAATGAAACTTATGCATCACGGGACAGTAGGAAGCGCGTTTTCTATATGGCCAGTGGCGGGCCCGCGTGAAAACAACAGCTGACGTAAATAAATTTCAGATGGCCATTGAGAGTAATGTTTAAAATAGACATATAAACACACATAGGCGAGTCGGGTACTTTCGATAATGTGCATAATACTATATATAGTTAAGGATATTGTTGAATTTGTTTTGTCTCACGAGACAAAACAAATTCAACAATATCCTTAACTATATATACTATTATGCACATTTTCGAAATTATCAGACTCGCCTATTTTTGGGTGTGAACATTTTCGTGAACAACATCCCACGAGCTTCTATATGAACCGTTCTCTGTGTACGAATGCCAAATCTGAATCTGAAACCAGTTTCGGAACGTATTGATAACCATCTACTTGTTTCGCAACGGGAACTGGCATACAATTCAAAAAATGTATTGCTGATGTTGGTCGAACTCACTTTATGGGCGACTCCATTTGCACTGATAATTGAGCAAGCAGAGCTGGTAGAATGTTCTGCAATTTGGAAATAATTTCACAAATACCACAAACAAATGTATATTAAATTAAAAAAACTATGTTTCTACACACACACTCATGAAATTGGTAGGGTTAGTTAAAAAATACATATACATGTAAAATCCTCCACACCTTTTTGAGCGAAGCCGCCACATGTCCCGTAAGACGTTAGTGGAAGCACATAAAGAGCAGACAGTACCCGACACTGGATTAGAACGCTGTATTTCAGTGCTATTTTCGTTTTTGTTGTTTTAGTGCTAAATGTGTTAGTGCTCCCCAGTACCCGTACGTTCCCGTCTATATTAGCCCTTTACTGTTGAACGGACGTAAAACAGATCGAATTAACAATATAACAATTCGTTCCCTCGAATTAACAATTCGTTCCCACGAAATGACAATTCGTTCCCTAAATTTAACAATTCGTTCCCACGAATTTACAATTCGTTCCCTCAATTTAACTATTCGTTCCCACGAAATAACAATTCATTCCCACGGGAACGAATTAACAATTCGTCGGAACGAATTGTTATATCGTGGGAACGAATTGTTAATTCGAGGAACGAATTGTTAAATTGAGGGAACGAATTGTGATTTCGTGGGAACTAATTGTTAATTCGAGGGAACGAATTGTTATATCGTGGGAACGAATTGTTAATTCGTGGGAACGAATTAATAAAAAATTCCAGATCACCGTCGGGGCTCCGGATAAAACAGATCGAATTAAACAAGAAAAATAATAGTGTTGCTGGTTGTTGACTCGATCTCAGTAGCATTAGGTACAAACATAGTGCTATCAGACCTCTAAAAGTTATGAAACTCGTCTGTAATGTTATGCACCGCGCCAGAGGCTCGGTGCATAAATTGTATATGACTCGTTTCATAAATATATGGTCTTCATAAACGGGCTATGTAAGGTGTTCGAGACAATTCCCACCCTTAGTTATAAGCCGAATGAATGAATTCATAAATCTCATATCAAGTGGAAACTCACATGAGATCCTCTGTTTATCTTACACAAACTATACATGTGTGACAGTAACTAACTCATCGCCATGTTTCTAACAAGCGATATAGATACACAAACTATACATGTGTGACAGTAACTAACTCATCGCCATGTTTCTAACAAGCGATATAGATCAGGGGCCCGTTTCACTAAACTTCGTACGACTAAAATGTTCGTAAGTGCAAATTTAGAATCGTCTGTGGAAATTTCAATTGATGGATTAACATTTATTGAGCATAGGCTGCATATGCAGCCTATGCTCAATAAATGTAAATCCAATGATTGTTTACAATAAAACATCGTTAATGTGAAATATATCATAATTTTGCACTTACGAACATTTTAGTTGTATGAAGTTTAGTGAAACGCCCCCCCCCCCCCCTCCCCGGTATCGGGCTAGAGGAGTGTACTAGCAGACCAGGATCTACACTGCTCACAAATCCAATAAGCCCCTATTTCTCCGGTCTCAGCCACATTCTTCATTTACATCATTTGCAGGTTTTACTTATTAGAATATTTCCTGTTACATATTCCAAAATTGCAATGGTGGCCGTTTTGAACACTGGTGCAAAGATTTGTCATAAACATACGATGACAAGGCATAGAGATAGGACACAGAAAGGAAATGATTCAGAATTATTCCTGTTTTATTTCAAACATATTGTACATACTACTATTAAATCTCAAAATGTGAACAGTGTCATGAAATGGGCTGGCTGTATGTAAATCAGGCAAGTTTATAGTTAAAGGGGCATATCGTGTTTTTTTGAAACGTTCATATTTTGTATAGTATTTTTAAAACAAATCCTGATATACCCCTTTAAAACAGAAGTTTATCAAACTGTATGTGTAGTATAGGTATAACGTATACATACAATGGGGTCAGCGTGTAAGTGCACACACGAACGAACACGACAGGTTGGAACCAACCTGTCGTGTTCGTTCGTGTGTGCACTTACACGCTGACCCCACTGTACAATGCACGTCATGTATTATTGCAATCCCAGCATCTAAACATATATGATTAAAATAAAAACACATATTGCTTGATTATGTCACTTTGTTCAACATAATTTGACAACAAAGTGTACATTTATCTATTAATTATATCGTCTCATTTATATAATCAAAGGACTGAACGTCCTGAAATTCTTCGCAGTGTGTGTTTGTGTATAACACATGACTCATCCTGTATAATTCTGTATTAAAAACCCAAAATCCAAGATGGCTTCCAAAATGGCCGCCATGTATTGATGAAGTTTGGCCAACATTGCATAGCAGACTCAAAACCTGATAAATGTGGATAAAAATACATACACATGTAATATATAACACACTAGTGTAGACAATCATACAGTTGGACCCGTTTTAACGAATAATGGAATGTGTTACATTATTTAAAATATAATTATTTCCCAATAATCTCTATTCTCCCACAGCAGGTACATGTATTACTAGAATACAAACAAGTATTATTGAAACATGGTTCATCGTTTGACCATCTAGACTGGGAAGTACAGAACAGAACAGAGCATAGCTACACGAGTTGCCTACTATATGTTTATCGTGACGTATACATCAGTGGGTAGCAGTTTTGTTTCTAAACAGTTTAACGTAACGGTTAAACGGTATAATGTATGTTATAAAGGCAAGGTTAAACGTTATAATGTATGTTATAAAGGCAATGCTCTGGCAGAGCATTGCCTTTATAACATACATTATACCTATGATATGTATGTCGTTATGTTATTAAAACACTATATATTACGCTATCCTTGTACACGTATTATAACATATTATAACAATTTGTTTACAAAAACAATATCGAAACTACTGCACATACACATTTCACATTGTTTTTGTCAACAATATTTTATAAATATATAGATTAAAAAACCATGTCAGATAAAATATTACAGGTGGTAGATAAAGCAAACACTTGACACTCTATAGTCTGTTTCACGAAACCTGCCCAAATTTTAAGGCTATATAAACAATGCAAAAACAATATTTGTTTCGATAATATTAAATTAAAGCAAAATTTAAGAATGAGCCTTCTTTTTATTTCGTAAAATTTGGTCAAATATTGGTTTTATTACGAAAAATTGATTTGTCTATGGGAATTTAACAAGTGGTAAGGAAGTGTGGGAGGAGTCAAAAAACGAAAAAAATTGGAAATTGACTCCGAAACCTGACTAGATAGCTTGGATAAGATCTAACTAAGAAAACAAAAGTTCAATTTTAAAAATCGGTCCAGTATTTCTGAAATTCTAAAAAGTTTGCTCATGTTAAATCCCGATAGACATCTTCACGGAGTGAAGATGTCTATGGGGATTTAACATGGGGAAATTTTGTTTTCGCATTAAAATCAATATTTGACCAAATTTCACGAAATAAAAAGAAGGCTCATTCTTAAATTTTCCTTTAATTTAATATTATTGAAAAAAAAAAGGTTTTTGAATTGTTTATATGGCCGTAAAATTTGGGCAGCTTTCATGAAACAGACTATAGACAACATGCTGTGGACTTGGTCTAGTATGGTGGCTGATTAGGGACATTTCGCCTCGTCGCTCCGTCGCTCCGTCGCTCCGTCGCCACGAAGTTTATCGCTCCTTCGCGGCGACGGAGCGATAACTGTCGCTCCTTCGCGGCGAAGGAGCGACGAGACGAAGTTTAGTGTCCTTAAGCTTCGCTCCGTCGCTCCGTCGCCACGAAGTTTATCGCTCCGTCGCCGCGAAGAAGCGATACTTATCGCTCCGTCGTGGCGACGGATCGACGGGGCGACGAAGCGACGGAGCGACGGGGCGACGGGGCGACGCGACGGAGCGACGAAGCGAAGTTTAAGGACACTAAACTTCGTCTCGTCGCTCCGTCGCCGCGAAGGAGCGATAAACTTCGTGGCGACGGAGTGACGGAGCGACGGAGCGACGAGGCGAAATGTCCCTAATCAGCCACCATAGTCTAGACTCCAAATTCACTCGATAGACCAGCAGTGTGAGCAATATCGATATCACAGTTCAAGTTTGTTATCTCCGGGTTTGTATTTCGCTCCTGTGTGTATATTTTGTACGTGTGCGTATTTTATATTCATATCTACATGTTATGTGTAATTGTGTAGCTAAAATAATCTCATTTGACAGTCTCAATGTAACATATTTGCATAGCTAAAATGTAAACACTCATAAAACACCAGCCACCACGATCTGACCTGTATCTGGCATTTGAACATATTCAACCATCCCCCTCCAACCCCCGCCCCCCCCACGGAATTTTGTGAAGCATATATAGAGAATACCAGCCTAGTGTCTTTTGATATCACGTTTACCAGGCAAAGGCTAGAAAACGCGTAGGAATTACCAGGCTCGCCGTTTCAGAGCCGAGCCTGATACACTTGATATCAAAAGACACTAGGCTGGTATTGTATTTATCAGGTAAAATTTTATTCTAGCAGGTGACCAACTATAATTTGGTTTCCGTTGAAAGAACGCGTACTTGTTTACGTTGCGTCATTACATTGGCGTCATTCGGCAACGTCATGTGACGCCGTTCGACCAATGAAACCTCGTTTTCAATTCGTTGTAACCCTGATATTCGTATCAGGTCAATGCGTAATACGACATTATGCTATCAGACAGTACGTATTTGTTACCTGATAAAGTAAAATACTAGATATCCACAGGTAACATGCATTAACCTTTTCAACACCATAGGCCACAATGCAAACAATGTATATCCTGATGATCTGCACTGGCTGTGAATATCCCACAGACTCAGTCTGTAATTTACGAAATAACCATTTTCCTGACAGTTGGAACAGTCTGAAAAATGTCATGATACGACCCATTCAAGAGAATTGAAGCGGTCAATGAACAAAGGGAGCTAAGTCCGCACCATTTGTCAATTGGCCTCTTCAAGTGTTGCCAAACTGGATAAAGACGTCACCTGAAGCAGGTACGGTTGCTTACATTTTCGTCACACTCTTACGCCTCCACGGCGTCTAGTTCTAGATGAACGCCATTGCCGTTTTCTTCAGTTAAAGGCAGCTTTTCTTCCACGACGTATCTCGAGTCAATGTACCGTTTCGCCGCGTTGGGGCGACACTTCAGATACATGAAGCCGGAGAAGAGCAGCAGCAACCAGATGAAAGAGAGTCCCAGTCCCATGGCTAATCCTTTGAAGTATGCCGACGATCCATCCGCTTGGAATCTTTCTGCGTTGTAAAAACCTGTAGAATAAACGAGCAAACCAAAAGGTTAGTATACTAATTTGGACAATCTGCGACAAAAGAATTGAAGCCAATTGATCATTTCGGCATTAAATTGCAAGGACCAACCCAAATCGTCACAAAATGATTTTCAGACTACATTTGTACTCCATATATAAGAAGGGTGTGTTTTTTTTTCTCTCTGAAATTTTAAAACAAGTGAACATCATGGTGAGATAGCTTGACCCACAACCGCAGTCAATTGTAACGATGGTAATGCCCCTGACTCGCGATTTTCCACGCTCAGTATACTATTTATAAGGCTGGGGGCCGCTTCACTAAATTTGAATTGATGGATTTACATTTTTGAGCATAGGCTGTATATGCAGCCTATGCTAAATAAATGTAAATCCAATAATTGTTGAAAACATTGCTACTGTAACATTTACAGACTATCATAATTTTGCACTTGCGAACATTTTAGTCGTACGAAGTTTAGTGAAAAGGACCCGGGTGTATATATATATACCGTTAAACGTATGGTTGCAGTTGTTGTATAACTCCAGTTCGAAGTCAAAGGCCGGAGCCGCATCTGTGCCATTTGTGTTACCAGTAACCGACAGGGTCAGTATCCGTGCATTGGTACATACATTCCCGGTGTATGGGTTATCGTGTTTGAACGTCTGTAATAGAAGATGGATGGGATACACACACTATTATTGACCATTACTGGACACGACGTTCGGAATTTGGTGTACCAATCTGATTGGATCGCCGAGTTACGCAGACATTGACTAAAATACACAGGCATATATTAATTTCCGAAAATAACATAGAAAGTTGAACAAATATTCAATATTTCTGTATGATATTTCTGTAGATTTGATACGTTAATACTGGAAATACTGTTTAAATTCGTGTTATCATTAACTTGTGGGTTGCTTAAATGTTAGAAAACGGGGTAGACCAGTATATAATATACCCTAGTGTCTTGGTCACTCGCTATGGTCAAGCTGTTTATGCCGGTCACTGTGTTGCCCACTGCGAACGTTGCGTTTGTGATGTTGTAGCAGAGACCTTGGCAACCGTCCTTCACCTCCGAGTTTAAGGTCACCCGGCAGGATGTGATGCCGTTACCATACCCCCTGACAACGAACGGACTGGTTGTCGCCACATCGAAGATCTTACCACAGTCCGTGGAGTTAGTGTCTATCGTCACGGTTGCTGTGAATGATAAAATGAGAATATAAGGCTAGTATAGTACTCATTTATATCAAGTGTGTCAGGCGATGCTAGAAATCGCCTAGGAATTCCGAGGCTCACAGACGAATTCATACAGTCTTAAAGATGCAAATCCATAATAGTTGAAATTATTAATAGCAACTTATAGTAAATTACTGCGATTTATAAAGTGTAATAGCTAAAGCGTCATGTGGGTCTTGTGGTGGATTTGGGTAGATTTGGGTGGATTTCGTTGTTTCTTGGTAATTTACATAGTTTTGTGTAACTACTAAAGCTGAAACTTTACACACGACATAAATCGGCAATTGTCTACACACTTACAGTTCCGTTCATTCATGCATTCATTCGGCTTATATTTAAGGGTGCGAATTGGCTCGAACACCTTCCATACCCGGCTTGTTGGTCGTAACTTTAGGGTTCCGAACTGTCGGGAAATACCCATACGTGTAATTCGCGGAAGTCAATTGCATGTTGGTAACAATGCACCCAAACCACCAGAGGTACCGAAATAACAAGAACCGGTGTGTAATAGTACTCATGTAAAAATAGATTGAAACAACTTGATTCACAACTAAATGGCATGCAAAATTCAAAAACATTCAAACTAGATTACCATATTACTACAATAAATTCAGCAGGCTATTAAGAAATTGAAACCTGGTTCCTCACCTGGGTTGGCACTAATCTCCAATGCTATGCTTAAAGCCGTTCAAACAGAATTGTTACATCCTTTGGAAAAAATATTGAATAAAGTTCTTTCTTCTGGTATTTACCCTATTGACTGGACTCGCGGATATATAACACCTATATTTAAAGCCAAAGATCCCAAAAGACCTGATAACTATAGAGGAATTGCTGTTACTCCACCCCTAGGTAAATTTTTTAACAGTATACTTAATGCAAGATTAGATATGTACTTAGAAAACAATCATTTAATCAGTGACTGCCAAATAGGTTTCTCGAAAAAATCTAGAACTTCTGATCACATGTTTGTTCTGAAATGTTTGATTGATAAGTATATATACATTAAGCAAATAAAAAGCGTTTTGCTTGTTTTATTGATTTCAGAAAGGCATTTGATACTGTAATTCACACAGGCATAATGATTAAATTACTAGACATGCACATTGGTGGACTTTTTTATGAAATAATTAATAATATGTATCAAAAGAGCAATTTATGTGTAAAGGTTGGCAATAATTTATTAACAGACACATTTTGTTCTCACATTGGTGTTAGACAAGGAGATAATTTAAGTCAAAATATTCATAAATGATTTACCAGACTACTTATCTAATACTGCTGATCCTGTGTTTCTAAACAATACACAATTAGATTGCCTAATGTATGCATGTGATGTTGTGCTTTTGTATGCATCTGCCAATGGTTTGCAAGATAAGCTAAAGAAACTTAATCAGTTCTGTGATGATTGGTGTCTAACTATAAATGCCTCAAAATCTAAAGTACTTATTTTCAACAAGTCCGGCAGACGCATAAATGAAACATTTACAGTTCAAAACAAAACGTTTGAATGTGTATCTTCCTATAAATATCTTGGAGTAGTATTTACTGCTTCTGGTTGTTTTAAACAAACACAGAACGATTTGTACAAGAAAGGTCTGAAAGCACTATTCATGCTTAAGAAAAACTTTAATTCTTTACATCCTTGAATTTCCACGAGCATGCACGTATTTGATCACACTATTAAACCAATTGTATTATATGGCAGTGAATGTTGGGGGTCTTTTGGGGGTAGGAATTTTAATTTAAACTTTTGTAACTCATTATCCAAGAAATTTGAGTTTGAAAAATTGCACATTAAGTACTGCAAGTATAGTGTAGGAGTCACAGTGCATAAAAAAACGACACACTTTGCAGTAATGTCTGACTAAGGACGCTTTCCCATTTATTTCAATATAATAATGTCAATGTTAAAGTACTATATTATCGTCTTACTCATGATTCATCTAATCTGCTATCAGAGGGGCTAAAAACTACCATAAGTTTGCATGAAAATGTGATAAAATCATGGTAGAATGATAGTTTGTCAATCCTTGAGACGCTAAAGCTGGATATTGCACATTTTTCCACCAACTCATTTGCTCCAACATCATTGCCAATACTTGTCAGGAAAATTAAATTGAAATTAGTAGAGCAGTTTCAAGATAATTGGGCAAAGGAGAAGACAAAGTTAACTACTGGTAATTTAAGGACTTACTTTACATTTAAATATAATTCTCAGTTAGAACACTATTTAGATGGTGTTGACAATTTTGAAATGCGTAGTGCTATAGCCAAGTTTCGTTTAAGTGCTCATAAACTAAAAATAGAAACTGGCAGATACAACAAGACTCCAGTAGAATCTAAATTGTGTGAGAATTGTATGAATAATTCCATAGAAGATGAACTACACTTTTTGTTCAATTGTCCACATTACTTTAATATCATATATTTCATCAGAATGTCCTAACTTTTCGAGTCTTTCAGTATCAAATCAATTTATTTGGCTTCTGTCTTGTGAAAACACTAATATTTTGAGAGAACTAGGCAATTTCCTGATTCAATCATTCGAGAAACGCGGATAAATCTAGTCTCATACGTACATTATTGGCTTTTATTGCGGTAGTGATTGTTCACAAGTTTACATTACATGTATTGAATTGTTATTTTCATGTATGAATCACTCTAATCAAAGTATGAAATGGTTTGCCCCTTGAGGGCCCTTAATTGGAAATAAAATATTGTATTGTATCTTGAGTAGTATTGATTAACGCAAAAGATGCTTGTCGTAAAATAAATAGAGGATAGTAGGTTAGTGCCGTGAATGGGAAAAAATATCTGGCAAGGCTTTGGAAACGGGATGGGCGAGGCTCTGCCGAGCCCATCTAGTTTCCGTGCCGCGCCAGATATTTTTCCCATTCACGGCACTAACCTACTATTCTATTTATCCCGTCATCACTTACAAATGTCTTTGAAATGGAAAATAAATAACCCCAGCCACCGTATATATTCATTCGCAGTGATTAGGTCGTATTGACAGGATATCAAAAATGTTTCACGGTACCGTGTTTCACGGCACATACGCACTGTGTTGATGGGATAAGCCTAATTATGTGATACATATAAATATACTTCTATAGAGAATATATTAATAAACTATTGCAATTATTTAAAAGAAATGGCAAAGTGTCTTGTCTCTGAATTCACATATCACGTTCGATGAAGTGTTGTATAACCATTGCTTATTTTTCAAAACAATATTTCCAATTTTTGTCACTTCATTTTCGGTATGTTGGATGCAACATCGTGACGGTCTCTTTTTATAATCAGCATAAATGACGATATTAATATCCAAAATGTCATATGCTTTCATCACAAAAGTTCACAACTTCAAACATGTTATGGTTATTTCCAACTATTTGGACTGACACGTAAGAACATGCACTGTATACTTACTGCCGGCAATGGTTCCAATGACTGCGACCAAGCACAGAGATGTCACTAGTAAGCCACTCATCTTGGAACGGTCACCTGCGATGAGGAACGGATATAGAGGCATGCATGAATATAACGCCACATGCAAACGTGGCAGGTAGAACATTTAATTTATAGATCCACGAACAATCAGTGATAGTAATATAGAGAATGGTAGGATAGTGCCGTGAATGGGAAAACAATATATGGCAAGGCTTAGGAAACGGGAAGGGCGAGGCTCTGCCGAGCCCATACAGTTTCCATGCCGCGTCAGATATTTTTTCCCATTCACGGCACTAACCTACTATTCTATTTATCCCGTCAACACCTACAAATAGCTTTAAAATGCACAAAAATAACCCCAGCCGCATCCTTAAAATCGGAGAATCGACTAGTATGACAACCGCACATATTCATACGCAGTGATTATGTCGTATTGATAGGATATCAAAAATGTTTCACGGCACCGTGTTTCACGGCACGTACGCACTGTGTTGACGGGATAAAAAAAGCACCATTGCGGATTGGATATTTGCCAGTTTGTGTGATTAACATACATAGTTGTTATTCACAAATCAGTCACCAATCTATGTGACAACAATGCCAAAATAGACAGATGTAGTACTGTCACATTCTTATAATACAATTCAGCACGAAGTTGTTTGACTATTGTACAGGTATAGTGGATCTTACATGAGTGATGCCTTAATATGATATTTAATAAGCGGATATACATAGTTCATAGGAAACCAGTAGCCGATTTCATCAAAATTTCAAATAATATATTTTTCCCGAAATACATTATTTCATATAGAACTAACGACTGAATATATTTGATGATTAAAAGTATGCAGAATTATTATATTGAATTTATTACATTATCACAGCCAGAATGGCTGTGATAATGTAATACATTCAGTATAGTACAAATTAATAAATTCATCCTCCCTCAAAGTATACTTTGCTAGATAAGTATACTTTTGGTGAAATAGGCTACTGACAATACCGAATTTCTTATGAAATAAATCAATGAGTTTAATGAACACTATAGGAAAACATCTCAAATGCTAGATTTAGCGTATGGCATAAGCACACTCAGTGCTCCAGCTAGGCATAAACAGTAGAAGATATGACATAATATATGTACCTATGCGTAGAAACGCCAGGACAACACACTACTATCAATTACATTATACAAAACTGTAAAACATGTCATTTTTCTTGACAGTTTTGTGCCTGTTGTTTTTAACAACACGAATGACAATTGCAAATAGCCTCATACATAGACAAAGCACAGTTTGTCACTTTTACCTGGCAGACCACACAACATATACTATATATACCCACTATCGTACTCTACTATTAGACACTACTACAATAATTCAATGAAGCTACGTATATGAAGAGTATATATGGCCCATGTGTATTTACATATAGCAAGCACAATGCAGTATCTATGTAATGTGTACATGTCAACCATCATAGATTAATCTACATTTTGAGATTGTTGTCAAACGTACATCGATATCTAACTTTCAGTACATCTTGGTGTAATATAATGTATAGTAGTCCATTGTCCTGCCATGTCTATGACTGCTTAGCTACAAAGTACCATGTGTTCTACTTTGCATATTCCGGTCTTTTTCAAACGCCACAAGAGGTGAAACTGGCTGATGGCGTGAACACACAGAGATGGTCGAGTTGTCCACTCCATGCGCCGTATATGATACAGTACCACGACAGTGTTCATATATATGGTATACATATATCCCATCACATTTGGGAAGCAATAGTGTTTAAATAATATGATGGTCATGTATAGAACGGGTCCTTAAATAATGTCGCTATTATTTCCCAAAATGTATTTGAACCAGCAGCAAACAACACGGAAACGCCAACATTTCACATTCCGCCATTGTAGAGCCCACTGTTGTAACCCCCCAGCTATTGTAACCCGGTGACAATAGCTGGGGGTTACAATAGCTGGTGATGCACGCGCCCACTGTTGTAAACCCCCAGCTATTGTAACCCCATATATCAATCACGGGATATATAACGTGAGTTTGGTGTGGGAGGGGTAAAACCCGAAACCAAAGTCTGTGTATGCACAGCCGGACGTTCCAAGTTCGATACCGATTATCTCCCCTTGAAATATATATATATTGAAACACAAATAAGATTGCCTATACGTATGGGTGACAATAGCTGGGGGTTTACAACAGTGGGCACGTGTATCACCAGCTAATGTAACCAACCCCCAGCTATTGTCACTCATACTTATATTCTGTATTCTTTTCGCACATCCATGTACTTAGTCAAGGCTTTTAAGTTACGTCTCTGATTTAGTAGACCAGGTTTAGTAACATTAATCCGGAAGAAGATCAAAACGGCCCCAGTCCAAAATGTAATCCCATTAATGTTATAGCAATCAAATTAATCCAAACAACAATAACGATTAAACCAGCATTTAACTCTCAAGAATACATTTGTTATTGGGACCCAGCTTTAGCTAATAGGAGTAATGTGTATGTAATATTCCACCTCATATTGTACTTGTGGCGTTATTATTTCCTGGAATAAACGAAATGGAAGAAGTCGACAAATTAAACAGGTTCTATATTCCAGGGTTGTAGACTTTGAATGACCTTTAACCCTTCCTACGCTGTTGACAAAAATTGTCATCTGCTGTTTTTCATTTTTGCTTTAATTCTTAAAAAAAAACTGGTTTTGACAGCACATGAGAATCGTCTGGAGACGATTCTCATGTGCTGTCAAAACCAGGTTTTTGTCGAGAAATATTGAAAATAATACACTTCCAGCAGACAACATTTAATTCAGCGTAGTAAGAGTTAATATAGGATCCTTCTGACGAGAAATAAGAAAAATGATACACGTACACTATTTCTTTCCGGAATTAACCCTTTGAACCCGAAATCATGCTATAGCGGTTTATGCAAAATGTGCAGATCCAGATGAGCCGGCTCGTAACGAGCCGTCTCATCAGGATCTGCACTTTTTGAAAGTAATTTTAATATTTCTTAGAACAAAAAAACACCCCCTTTTCATAAATGGACGAATCTGAAAATCATTTTGTGACCATTGGATTGGTCGGAACATTAGCATATCACAGTCCATTCCAGTTCCTTAGGGTTGAAAGGGTTAATATACTTCATAATCAACATGTTTGCATAACATGGCTGTTTACATAAATCATAATACACAAGACTAATACATATGCAAACCAAATCGCTGCAAATACCAGGCTTGTCAGTCAGTGTAGCTTCAATGTATTATCATGTGTTTATGCAATAAATATGATATGTATTGTATTTGCCTTGTTTCTTATGAATCAGTAAACACGTTTTATAAATATCGTATTAAATCATCTATATATAACGTAATTTATTATTTTCATGAATTCGCACACTATTTGTTTCCAACGTACCTTAATTGCGTTCGATACACACAAAGTCCGTTCCTTGTATAAACGTGTATGTGTCCAGTCGCCTTGTTACGTCCTGGTCTAAATGTCCCCTGGCCACTGAAATATCACTGGACGGTTTAACTGATGTGCGCATCTGTCCACTACGTCATAGTTGACCGATTTTAAAGATATTGGATCTGAGGTGCGCAGAAAGTGATGGAACGGAATAGCAAACATAATTTAGTTGCAGATTTAGATCCCAATTGCTAATTCGAGTCGCCTGAAAAAACAGTCAGGGGTTGTTTTAAAAATGTGTAAACGAATGAAAAATAACTAGCGTTATGAACGCTAGCTATTTTTTTTAAAATCGATGCCAAGTTACTAATTGTTTTTATTTTAAATTAATTCAACCAGTAGTTGAAGCTAACTCTATATATCTCATCTGTAAGAGTAAGCACAATTTGTGAAGCACATTTCTTAATTGTTTTGATATGACCATACTTATACATTATATAAAAACCTGCGAATTATAAACACCGAACAAAAATACAGATCTACAGACAAAACTTTTTTATTTTTGTTATTCATCATCGTCTTTGCATATTTCAGGTTCATTTAATTATTCCATCCCTAAGTAACTAAAATAGAGTATTTCATTTTAATTTCCAGACTATTTCATTAATCAGAAAAGGGAAAAAATATAATTAAAACTAGAAAATGTGTTCATAGAACACGGATGCCCCACATATCGCTTTGATAATAAATGAGGCCAAATTTACCCGAGCGTTAAAGTTTCGTGACGGACGGACGGACGGACGGGACGGACAAGGGTAACACTAAATGGCCCTCCACTATCGTGGTGGGGTATAAAAACAAACATCCCCATATAGTGTAGATCCAGATGAGCCGGCTCGGTGCGAGCGTGCGAGCCGGCTCATCTGGGATCTACAATATGAGCATTCAAACAGTGGGATTGATTTCTCGGGCACTGTACTGAAATGGTCGAACCTAGACGCCCAACTAAGGGGTATGGTGGACGAATATTTTGTCGGCATTTACGAGAGAAACTCCATGCTTGTCAATGCACATTTATTTTCTTTGTCATTAGAGCTATTCAATCTGAGGTTCCAAATGTCCGTTCGTTAGCGAATGATTGAACGAATAATCATTGATGATGTCCGAGATATTCAATATGTCGTGTTTTGATACATAGACTGTTTCAACCATTCGACCATTTTATTTGATCCAATTTCACGAAATGTGTGTATTATTAAATTATTAGAGACAATAATTTACTGTGCTGTGGTATTTTGGGCAACTGATTTGGTACATGCAATACGTTTCCCCTGTTTCATCGACGCAACAGCCAACAATGTAGACCACAAGATGACTGGGCGGCTGCGAAGTCTGATCTGGCGCTACAGGAATCGCAAACTCACTAAATATTTCTTTGTCTTGGGGTCTCTAAAATAACACCATGTGATGTGCAGATAGTATTTCATCAACAACGGATTTTACAAGTGTTATCCGTGCATTGTCGTATCAATATCCCTCCCTTCAGGAGAAGAACGTGTGTAGTCAGCACTTATGCTTGTTTACTACTCCTGTACAATTTATTGTGTAATATCCCTCGTAGATCTAGAAACATTTGGTATGGAATCATTTTACGCAAGTCTGGCTTGTTGAGGAAGTGTACGATATTAGTTTCCCGTGAGCTCTTGCGAGCTTTCAAACTGTCAGACATAAGTATGCGATATTTGTAATTTAATTGACCTCGCTGTCTAGCTAATGTTTAAATGTTAATTAAATGGGCAATAAGACTATTTTACTGGTTATTTTTGTCCCAACAAATGGCCTAAAATTCTATATATTTTAACTAATTCGCAATTTATTTAGCATAAATCTGAAACCTCACAAAAAAATAATCTGAACTATTGTGTTAAATCTATGGCTGTGTTATCAGACAATTGGAAACGGTTGAGACGCCAGTAAACTCGGAATAAACACGGCGTGACATACTTTACCTATTCTTATTCACCCGAAACAAAGCGACTGGACAATAATGTGAAACCTGGCCCGCGGCCAAGCTGTAAACTGTTGAATACTGACATCTATTACATAACCTGTGAGCTGACTTGAATACCGGTAAGAATATTAAGGCGATTTGGGTAGATAATTGAAAATATACGCCATATCCCGTTTGCGACCAGTGTAACCACTGATCAGACAGCGCGCATGTGCATGCGCGCGGTCTGATCAGGGGTTACCCTGGTCGCCATTGAAACATAGCACACAATATACCAACTACAATTCGCGATATGACAGGAAATGATACCACATTTTGTTCTTGCAGGGAAGTGATGTTAATATCATTCTGTTAGCCGGCTTTACGTCGGCTTGGTTGACATGGTGACGTGATATGATGTAATCATACGTCATAATAAGTAAACCGGGTACGATAAAATAAGTTACGCAATATTATCACATTAACCACAATCGGTATTCGTGATCTTGTGTTCAGGTATCGCTGAATAATAATGACTGTCTAGCTCGTTGGATGTACATTCAGATTAGATTACACCAAAATAAAAGTGACACAATTTGACGCGATATCAGAGAAACCGGAAATGTTTAGCGAAAACATTAATGTTGGGGTCCCATTGAGCAGACAAAAACTGTTCTTTATAATAATAAAGTAAGTGTATAATTGTTTAATCATTCCACCAATTTTCCAAAAATATGAATGCCCGCTATACAGTTTTGTTTGTTTGTTGGGGTTTAACGGCCTATCAACAGCTAAGGTCATTTAAGGCCGGGTCAATGGGTTTAGTACTAAATCCCATATATTACCTGTACAAGTACATGTACATTTTCAAGTACATGTACAAATGGGGGGAAAATCCCAAAATCAGAACTGAATATTTACAATAACAAAACTATATATTTAGCCCTGACATCAGAATAATCCTGATCTGATGCCAGGTCCTCGCCACACCAGAATCACTTGGCCCCTCCCAAAAGCAGTATGATCAGTAATAATCTTACTACTTTTATAATGGGCAATAACCCAATTCAACTCCCAGGTAACAACAGAGCCAAAGATAAAAACGTACAGGATGGCCAAACCAGGCAAATCGTGATTCCTATAAGGAGGAACCCATACCGTTAATTTACGCCGTCTCATTCGCCCGACCACCACCCACTCCCGCTATACATATATAATTATTTAGTTGTTTGTTTGTGTATTGATGTTTAACGGCTTATCAACAGCTACGGTCATGTAAGGCCGGGCAAACGGGTTAGCTCCCGTTTTAACATGTTGCGTGGGGGGATCCCAAAATCTGAACGGAATATATACATCAAGAAAAAATATAATCAGTTAGTAATCTTTAGTATTTGCCACCAGTTCCAAACTGTACATCAGCCCAATGATTGTGTTAGTATTTATGTCTCTGATCAGCCATTTGTGATCCCGGCATGCAATTTATATATTAATGTTGATATCAGCCATATTGTCGGTGATCGACATCGAACATATACAGTCAATTGAATTTCACACACGATGTCCCGACATATTTCTTATTTCGATGTCAAGGTGCATGCTCACGTGGTTACAACAAAACAACAACAACAACAATGACTCAAAGTGTTGAAAGTGCGCCCAGTAACTATTATTTGATATTTTCTTTAAAGGTACATGCCCATTCAATAAGCACAAACTGCTTTTTTATAGGAATTAAATAAGTGTATAATTGTGTCTAATTGTGACTATTCCACCAGTTATAAAAAATACAAGTGTCCTCTATACAGATATAATCATTTAATAATATTTATTTTACTGATGGTGACGCGCGGTGGTATCAGGATATTTTCATATGCAAATGAGGCATGGTAGTTTTAATTATTTATACTAATTCAATACGTTACCAGAAAAAAATATATTTTCGACAGATTATAAAGTATGATTATTGCACATCAAAAAATAAATACAGAGACTAAATAGTAATGTCAGTTAACATTTTAAGCAAACACGGTTATCGCCCCTGGTATCTGTGTGGAAACTTACGTCTCATATAAAATGTATAATAATGTCAATCAATACGGAAATACGTTTCAGTACTTGTTGTTGTTGTTGTTGTTCTAGTAACCACGTTTTCATACACCTTGGATGTAATTTATGACAACTATTGCATTTTTAAAGAATCCAATATCGGTGAAAAACGGAGATCAATAATGGACCATACCAAACTAGAACCGGACTATAGTTCAAACAGCACAGTCTCATGGTGCAGCCATTATAGGAATGGAAGGATAAAGTAACACATTTCTCATAAATAAAACTATAATTATTTAATAGCAAATACAAGAAAGAAAACTATTTACTATGTAGGGTTCCTAGAAAACAACATGGTGTACATGTATGGGAAAAACACGCGCCTATAATAGACTATGTCTGCTGCTAGAGAAATGGGCTTATGACATTTGAGACACGCCATGATTTCGTACCTTCGGACATCTGCGTAATTTCATTAAATACGTTTACAAACTTTACAATATTTTTCATAAATAAAGACGAAAGTTGATAAAATTTTCCAATGTTGCCAACTTTTGACGCCATTTGCGAAAAAATATTGTAAATTGTGTAAACGTATTTCATGAAATTGCGCAGATGTCCGAAGGTGCAAAATCACATGGCGTGCCTCTTTTGTGTCCAGTCTAGCGTTTGCTCGACGAGGGAACGCACACAATCTTAGAATTACTGTTGGTGGTGCTTCATTTACGGAATGGATGGCAGTGTAAACCCTGATCAGACTGTGTGGATGCGCAGGCTGTTCGGACTCTACACTGGTCACAAATTTCATAAGCCACATTTATCTAGTCGCATGTCACAAATACACAATAATATTGTGTGTTATTCACTTTTATTTCAATTCTTTGTCGAGCTCGAAAATTTTGTTATATAATATATACTAAAACAATCGACTTCATCGCATTCAGAAGCAAACTTGGGACGAACTGTGCTTGACACAGTTTTGAACGGGTCCGATTTGGCAACGTGTAATTTTCGTAGATCGCCTTTGCCGTGCCAAATCGTACCAGCGAGCAGATTTCCCTAACGTAATGCCTCTCTTCTGAAGATCTCTATCGCTTGCCATTCAGACAACGAGTTTGTGCTTTTGTGACGTAATGTTCTCATTAATGTTTTGTTGGGTAATCAAACATCTGGTCAAAATTCTACCCACTATTCATTGTCTAATTCGCGATCATGACACAGATTTAGAACATACATATAAGTCCCATGACCACGCTGTCGGCATACTTGTATATGACCCGCTACGAGCAAATTGTGTTTATGACGTTCATGACCCGTGTACCACCAGACCGGCCTGCGCATCCGCGCAGTCTGATATGTAGCCGATATCACCAACATTGCAAAGTATACTTTTCTAGCAAAGTATACTTTGAGGGAGTAATCAATTATTTTTCCTGAAATGCATTATTTCATATAGAACTAACGACTGCATATATTTGATGATTAAAAGTATGCAGAATTATTATACTGACTTTATTACATTATCATAGCCAAAATGGCTGTGATAATGTAATAAATTCAGCATAATAAAAATTAATAAATTTATCTTAAAATTGAAAATTTCTCCCTCAAAGTATACTTTGCTAGAAAAGTATACTTTGCAATGTTGGTGAATTTTGTTTGTTTGTTTATTGGTGTTTAACGGCCTATCAACAGCTAAGGTCATGTAGGGCCGGGCAAACGGGTTCGATCCCATTTTAACCTGCTGCATTGGGGGGAAAATTCCAAAATCAGAACTGAATATTTACATCGAGAAACAATATATTCAGCCCTGTTGGTGAAATAGGCTACTGGTGTTACTACGTACGCTATAACCAAGCCTATTGAAACACACATGGTCTCCATACTACAAACTGTGTGTTACATGTAGCTGATCAGGAGCTACGGTCGTACATAGGTCTGAAGCTGAATACGTCTCAATTATCGTGGCGAGTCACGTAAAGAAAAAAAGAAAAACAGAAAATACACCGAATGCTACTAATGTATATGTATAGAGGATCTCAAAAGCGTGTCCTTTTCATATGAGATTTATGAAACGACAATTTTGAACAACAATTGTAGTAATTTTACTGAGTCAATGATGCTTCTAATGCCGTCAACGTCAAAACATCATTAAATAGTCGCACCATTAGGAACGTCATTTGTAACGTCTTTATTTCGTATATATAAATACATAATTTCGGGATGCGGTCAGCCAATCAGTGCTGTTGCACTTGTGTCATATCGCATTTATGAAATGAGTTACAACTTGGCATATGTTTTCATGCGATAACTACATGTGTATACACAATTAGCCGTCTTGACCGTTAACGGAACATTAAGACGTTAACTGTCACGTAGAAGATGCGAAACGCTACAATACAATATTAATCTACGTTTGGATCTGCATTTAGTGCATAATAAACATATAATATACATGTACACCAACCTATGTCTTCTCCGTTCAGGATTGTCGTTAACCCGAATGTTATGTCTGTAACGCAGGGCGCGTAAGGCGCCCTGCGTTACAGACATAACATTCGGGTTATAGAACCTGGCGTGTGGTAGTGGTTGGTGGCGGTAAAACCACTAAGGTGTCTCGAGACATTCTGTTTAATTCATACAGAAAAATATGGTATATTGTCTAAGTCCCGTGTCTACATTCGTTTTCTGTCTAATTCCACGTGGGAACGAGTCACCTCAAGCAGAGAAGGCATGGCTAGGTGCAAAATGATGACAACACATGACTGTACAACAATAACAACAACAACAACGACAATTATAATATTAACAACGGGTTCCATGGATTTAGTAACGTACCACACTGTGGCACGAATAACAACGATGTAATATCCACGTCTGCGCTAATTTTACCAATATTCCAATCTGTTTTTTTTGTCTTCAAAATTATACTTGAATATTGTGTTTGAAATCAAGCAGCTTGAAATCAAGCAGCTTGAAATCAAGCAGCTTGAAATCAAGCAGCTTGTTTGGCTGAGCGTGAGCTGTACAGCTCAGACTCAGTGAATAAAACTGCTTGATTGAGCGTTGAGATTGCCAATATATGTCCAGAAACGTTGATATCTGGGCAAGATTAACACAGACGGTTTAGTACCACTCTTGAATTATCTCCCTTCTTAAACTCCTTATTTCGCCGATATTCATTTTCCAAAAAACAAAATGCAATATATTCCGTCAATGACTTCGAAAGTTGACATAAACTCCACAACTATGATACCTTGGGGTCAATTTCCCACTTCATTTACGAAACACTGAGTATTTTTCGAAATAATAATATGGTGAAATAAGACAAGGGGGATAATTTGAAGGCCGGTCCCGTATAATGGATGATGGTCGACACTATGAATATGATCATTTGCTATAGACAAATGGTGGGTTATATACATACACAGTCGCCTTCGCTAATCTTGCCCAGGTGTCGGCGTTTCTGAAACATCTATTGGCAATTGCAGCTCACAATCAAGCAGTTTGATTCGCTGAGAACAGCTCAGGCTCAGCCAATCAATCCACTTGCTTTCAAGCACAATATTTTATTTTTTTTAAACAATTGACAAATATTGGCAAGATTAGCGCAGGCGGTGGTGTTTAACGGCAATACATTTCTAACAGCGATGACGCTCCCATATAATTGAAGGACTCAGTGGAAGAAGGGGGCTAAGTACTTTATGGACTTAGCCCCCTTCTTCCACTGGCCCTTTCAATTAAGTAAGCCTAGCGATACGTGCCGTACACATATACTGCTTACATGTGGAATGGGACATAGCCATCTTTGCGATTAGTGTATACCCAAATTATGGTGCGCATCTACGCAGTCTGTCTGATCAGGCTCTGGTCTATCTGATATTCAGTCAATGGAATATCTGAATATGAATTGTGTGGCAGTATCTATACGCAAACACACCAGCCGTCAAACTAACACAAGTACATTTTACTTCGGGTTGATATATTGCACTTGGCAATTGAAAGTGAAAACAACTATTTATGAAGTTTGATACTGATCTGACTAACGGGTCATGTTCGACGTACGTTCAAAATTGTTGACGCCTACGACGTTGTCGTCATCGCCACCTACACCGGACTTGTGACCGCTATGTCTCATTCTCCATTAACGTGAGCAACACAAAAACCTTCTCCGATTAGAATTGCTGTTTTTTCAAACATGAGTACTGCAGTAAAGGCGGGTAGCGATTTTACCAAAAACACTAAGTGGACTTTGAGGGAGTAACAAACCAGGCCTTTCTCAGTTTGCGACCAGTGTAGACCCAGATCAGCTCAGCATAGTACGTGTACTAGTGTTAATATGGCAGAGTTTGCATAGGATTCACACCTATACCTACAGGAATTCAAATACAGGGGCGAGAAAACATTTCCCAAATATATATAATTGATATAGACATATACTTTCCTTTATAAAAAGCTAAATGTTGATACAAAACATTGTACAGAAAAAATAACCCTATACCACATTTACAGCACCTAGTCATCTACGTTATAAATTCTACAAAAATCATTTGCAAATTCCTATAAAATACACGGTCATCAGTAATTAATCTAAGAGTTGCCTACGAAGTATATTGTAAATATTGAATGTGAGTATAGGTGTGTGCATATGTATAGAACGCCAGCTGTACATAAACTCAAATAATTATTAGTGCTAGCTCTAAATAATTACTGCTAGCATTAAATATTTAGAGCTAACTAAAAATCATTTGAAGCGCTATCTAAATCATTTGGAGCCAGCTCTAAATATGTAATGATATCTCTACTTATTTAGAGCTAGCAATACTTATTTGAGTTTTATGTAGATTTGGTGTTCCAGGAACGCCAAATCTACATGAACTCAAATAATTAATGCTAGTTCTAATTATTTAATGCTACCTCTAAATAGTTCATGTTAGCTCTAATTATTTAGAGCTAGCAATAATTATTTGAGTTTATGTAGATTTGGCGTTCCAGGAACGCCAAATCTACATACACTCAAAGTAATTAATGCTAGCTCTAAATATGTAATGCTACCTCTAATTATTTAGAGCTAGTGATACATATTTCAGGTTCTATATATTTGGCGTTCCCTACACACGCCAGTACAGTAGAACCTCTCTAAACCGCACATCAATTGTCCCAGTGTGTATAGTGTATAGTACATTTTTAACTTGCCTGGGAATGCCAGACGATGTCAAATGTAGACATGTTCCACAGTAAATCTGGGCCCGTTTACTCATAACCTCTGTTGGCTTAACGGGGTGTTAAATCCTTAAGGAGTTAACACTCCGTTAAGCTAACAGAGGCTTTGAGCAACCGGGCCCAGGTATATGAACTAACACAGTGTGTCTGTGCATTGCGACCATGATCAGACAATGCCATTGGAGATACATGACATCGTGATCCAGACAAATTAAACAGACCTGTGAGTATTGTATGGGTGTCCAGTTCGAAGAAGGTCTATTCTACTAGTTATATCGGTAGGCTACATATACCTGTCATGTACTACTGTGTGTTTCACGAAACCTGCCCAAATGTTACGGCTATGCAAAAACAATTTATTTGTCGATGATATTAAATTATAGCAAAATTTAAGAGTGAGCCTACTTTTTATTTCGTGAAATTTGGTCCAATATTGATTTTATTGCGAAAAAACAATTTCCACATGTTAAATCCCCATAGACATCTTCACAGACTGAAGATGTCTATGGGGATTTAATATGGGGAATTTTTTACGATTCAGAAATACTGGATAGATTTTCAAAATTTAACTTTTGTTTTCTTTGTTAGATAATTTCCAAGCTATCTAGCCAAGTTTCAGAGTCAATTTCCCAAAACTTTCGTTTTTTACTCCTCCCACAGCTCATCCATCTCCTTTTTCCATCATGTTAAATTCCCACCAGACAAATCAATTTTCCGTGATAAAATCAATATTTGACCAAATGTCACGAAATAAAAAGAAGTGTCATTCTTAACGTTTTATACAATTTAATATTTTCAAAACAAATATTGCTTTTGCATTGTTTATATGGCAGTAAAATTTGGGCAGGTTTCGTGAAACAGACAGTAGTAATTGAATTGATGAATCACAAAGCCAATCCCCTCGCTGGCAGCCCCGCCGATAAAATGATCAGTCTTAGCGTTCAGACGTGATGTGTATGCGAAATACATCCCTACACATTGTGTCCTAAGATATTAAGAAATGAAATGCGTTACTAACGCACGTATACGAACGTACAGTGGGGTCAGCGTGTAAGTGCACACACGAACGAACACGACAGGTTGGAACCAACCTGTCGTGTTCGTTCGTGTGTGCACATACACGCTGACCCCACAGTACATGGACTACCACTATCGGATAATACCGTAATGATAGCCATTGCCAATGTAGTTGCGAACAGTAACTCTTGTAATCTACTCCCGTATCGTCCGTAGCCAAGAGTTACTGTTCGCAAATATTTGCAATGTACAGATCTCACTAGCATACCATAGCAGTGGATATACACCCGTATTCCCATCGTCTTTTCTGTCATTCACGTACAAGTAACAATTAATGGCACTCATTTGTGATTGTGATTTCAGAAATTTGGGTGGATAGGGGTGACGTGTCAAGCCCCGCAATATCTAAAATCCACTGCCTTATTGTCGAGTCTCTAAAGTCAGGCCCGTGTCTAATTCACGATGGACCCAGCAGTGTGTCCTCACAGAGGCGACGATCCGGGCAGACAAGAAAGTATAATCGTAAGTGACAGTCACAGTGATAACCTAATCGTCACAGTAAAACTATTATGACAAATACATATGCGACATTCACATGTTATAACCATATGTGAATAACACGTAGTACAGTGGGGTCAGCGTGTAAGTGCACACACGAACGAACACGACTGGTTGGTTCGCTACCCACCCATACACTTTTGATGCGAAATGAGAAAAAATGCAGAAAAATATTTACATTTTTTTTTATACATGAATTACAGTGGGGTCAACGTGTAAGTGCACACATGAACGAACACGACAGGTTGAAACCAACCTGTCGTGCACACATGAACGAACACGACAGGTTGAAACCAACCTGTCGTGCACACATGAACGAACACGACAGGTTGAAACCAACCTTTCGTGTTCGTTCGTGTGTGCACTTACACGCTGACCCCACTGTAGGGATGGCTAAAATGGCTAAAATGGCTAAAATTTCCCCAATTTTGTTTAGAATCCAACATCAATTCAAAATCGCCTCTAAAGGCCACTAATAATAGGCCATAAGAGGCGATTTTTTGTTTTCATGGAAATATTTTTCTCTGACTTTCTGCTGGTTTCTAGCAAACTTAGGACACTTTTAACCATTTACCATCTCTGCCACGCGTTATTCACAGGTGATTGTTACGCAAACACAGATTTAACCATGTTAACACATTTCCCCACAAATTCCTATATTTCATCGAACATTCAAAGAGTCATTCACTCCGCATTTTCTCCAGCGTCGCCATCTTTGGCACTGCTATCGCATGACTTATCTCCCTGTTCGTCGCCTTTGGAAGATTCCTTGTTATCTCCCTTTAGCGAATCGGACGACGTGAAGATTTTCGCTGGTTCCGTGACGACCTCCGTCGGCCCGTTCTCGCCGTCGACCGGTGGCGGCTTTACGTAGTCGGCGTCGGCGTTAGCGCTGTTTAGGAGCGGCTTGGATTCCGGCACTCGCCCTAGCTCGATGTTATCCGGATCTGCAACGAGAGTGGTTATGTTTGTTTGTTGCTCGATTTAAAGGTCCCAATTGGGTCTTAGGCATTGAATAGGCATTGATTAACCCTTTCAACCTTAAGGAACTTGAATGGACTGTGATATGCTAATGTTCCGACCAATCCAATGGTCACAAAATGATTTTCAGATTCGTCCATTTATGAAAAGGGGGTGTTTTTGATCTAAGAAATATTAAAATTACTTGCAAAAAGTGCAGATCCTGATGAGACGGCTCGTTACGAGCCGGCTCATACGGATCAGCACTTTTTGCATAAACCGCTATAGCTGGATTTCGGTTTCAAAGGGTTAAGCCGCTATATGGCACACCGGGGTAGAATCACAGGTGGAAGACTCGGACCTATGACACCAAAAATCGCTGTTTCCAGCATTTATTCAGTTATTCGCATTTTGTATACCCCATCCAAAGCGAAATTTGCGTGTACGAAAGAATCTCACACATAATCGGAGGCCATCCGGCGTGGATTATCGGTCATATTTGACCGGTAGCTGTGATCGCCAGCTCAAACTAAAGTCGTGCACCATGACCATATACATTAGTAACTCCAACCATACAAAGTTCGTCCAATATAAAGTGGATTAAGGGTACCTTACCACTGTGGTCGCCCTATGTGAAGTACATGCAGATGGTCTACGGACAATGCTACGGAGCCCCGCAGGGGACATGGATTTTCTTTATGAATTCTTTCCCACGAAATGACAATTCGTTCCCTCAATTTAACAAATCGTTCCCTCGAATTAACAATTTGTTCCCACGATATAACAATTCGTTCCCACGAATTAACAATTCGTTCCCGTGGGAACGAATTGTTATTTCGTGGGAACGAATTGTTAAATTGAGGGAACGAATTGTTAATTTGTGGGAACGAATTGTTAATTCGTGGGAACGAATTGTTAAATTGAGGGAACGAAATGTTATTTCGTGGGAACGAACAAATAAAAAAATAATTCTACGTCCAATGCCTATGTATTATCGGATACACTTCATATCAAACCAAGATACACTGGCCTCTATATATATCTGAACTGCATATTACGTGCACGAATTACCATGCCAGCTAACTGTTTGATTGTATATTGACTTCATCGTGAAGTAACGATATTACAGATATTCAGTTGAATTTCCACACGTTCTAGCATGCCATCAAGGCTGCATCGTGCTCGTATATCTCATTACGGGTTCTTAACTTGTTTCGAACTGATCTGTTCAAGTGTTCCGTTTGTATGTACGCCATCATTCGCTGGCTCATATGTTGTAACTGTTGTATCTATTCTGGATCGTATTAGAAACGCAAGTTGCGAAGTTGGCAGAACCACATTGACTGAATCAGGCGCTAGACTGGCCACAAATTCAATACGCCTGCAATTCAATAGTCATCAGAATACACGAGTATATTATTTGATCAGTAGCCTATTTCATCAAGATTGCAAAGTATACTTATCTAGCAAAGTATATTTTGAGGGAGAAATATATTTAAGGATAAATTTATTGATTTTTATTGTACTGAATTTATTACATTATCACAGCCAGAATGTTATAAATTCAATATAATAATTCTGCATACTTTTAATCATCAAATATATGCAGTGGTTAGTTCTATATGAAATAATGCATTTTGGGAAAAATAAATGATAAGTATAGATAAGTATACTTTGCAAGAACTAGACTCGTCAATTATCCCATAAGTCCTATCCAGTCACAGCCACATGTTATATATACCGCATACCTTTGGCTGTATATTGCGCGTTGGGTTCAGGAGCCCGCTCTGGCGGTTTATTTACTTTCATCTTCTTCTTCTGGAAGTTCACTGCAACACGGAAAGGAATGATGGTGCTTAATGGCCAACCAACTCAACAGAGTCTCATTTAGGGCCAAGCAATGTAGATGAAGAATAAAGATAAAAGTGTTTTCACATCCATGTGAAGGTCAATGTCATGTTAATGACGGCATGAGTGTGTTACAAATGCTAACATGTATCAAGTGTCCACATATTGAAGCAATCCATCAAGTAATGATGATGTATACAGTCGATACAGTCCAGTAACTGCAACACGGACAGCACGACATGGTACGATCTAGTATTAAATAGATTGAATTTATGCATTTGAAAATGATGCTAATTAATCCAGTCCAATTATTACACATACACGTAATTTCGAACGGCCGTGGCCGACCCTGTTACATGTATAATTGGAAAGTTGATAGTTTAACAACTTTAGAATGTGGATTCTTCTTGCTGTCTAATTATACGTCGTATTTACTCCCTTATCGATTCGCCATTTTTCGTCGGTATTGATTCAGAGAAAAAGGGTATACATGTATTACTTGTAAATGACGTCGATAGTTGACACACAATTTAGAACTCATGCGGAATTGTATTCCGCATGAGCTCTAAATATTATCTAAATACTGATTTTCTGATTCAAAATCGGCTATTAAACAAAGGAGATAATGCCAGGGACGGACTTGATTAACATACCTGATGGTAGGCCCACGCTTCGTGAAGCTCCTCTATTCGGGCTGTGTTTATAGTAACAATATGTAATCAGCAAGAGTACGAGAAATATGGAGGAGAGACCGAATCCGAGGAGAATCCCGGACACGTAATTCCCCTTTACCTTCCTATGGAATTCCTCCCCGTGGTGGAAACCTGTAAACGATGAAGTGATACGTACAGAAAAAACATCTCTGTCTTAGACATCAAGAAACCAGTATTGTGTTGAATTTTGATCGGTTACTTTTGTAACGATGTAGACTGTTGCGCAGGGTTCATGTCGGTGTGACAGACGTATTGATAAATATTGACGGCTGAAACCAGATATTTCTGATACAATAGTATTAACTGTCATCCATAGAATAGATAAGGCCGTCCGTTTGGGTTGGCTGATCGGTGTACACATTGCTCGCTTAGTGGTATAGTTACACTCAAGTTGGGCTGGTTGGATCGCCTTGGGGGCGCCGTTTGATAGTCTGGACATGGGTGTTAACCCGACTCATGTATTTAGGCTAATTCTACTATACGATAGATTGCGTGCCAATAAAAGTATGATTGCAGAACTACTACTTTGTTCGTCTTAGAGGTTGCAGACAAGGTGTAACTGAGATGCTGATCGCAACAACGTTACATTTAGCTACAATATAAATGTCTGTTCATTTTAAAAAAAGTATACAAACATTGTGTTTACATGTTTACATGTCTGAATCACAATGGAACGTGATCACAGTGAATCGTAGTGGAACGTCTCTAAACCGGACACCCTGGGAGGTCCCCAGGGTGTCCGGTTTAGAGAGGTTCCACTGCAATTACCACTGACGTATACAGGCTATTCTTGAACATAATGGAAACATGCAACGAACGTAAAGACATGTAATTCCCAATCAACACCGCTGGGAATCTACAAAATATCAATATTGCCACATTGAACAATACAAACACCCCACCCGCCCTAGAACCGGCTTGAGCAAAACTGATATACACGTAAATAAACAATAACATAAATAAACCAGCAAAACGTACACAGCCGTCGAGACAGACCGTAGACTCCTCAAACCTTAGTGAAGTTCACTCCTTGTATGTGGAATACCTCCGTAAAACATAGTTTGAGAGCTCACACAGCAATTAAAGATATAGAAGATGTTTAAAACAGTTAAAGTGTGTGTGCAATTAGCGCGCCATTGACATATTTGAGCAACAATTACCGTTTGAGACCATAGCAATATAACACAATTATAGTAACCGTTAGTTTAGACAAAACATGCAGGTTAAACAAGAACATATTATGGTCTGTCGGCGCGCAATAGTCCCCGTGACATATTGGAGAAACTCTGACAAACATCTTAACTGGACCCACAGACACGGACACGCACGCACAGACACACACGGACATACAGCCCAAACGCGACTCTACGAAATGACATTCGTTCTCTCAATTTAACAATTTGTTTCCTCGAATTAACAATTCGTTCCCACGATATAACAATTCGTTCCAACGAATTAACAATTCGTTCCCATGAGTTAAAAATTAGTTCCCGTGGGAACGAATTGTTATTTCGTGGGAACGAATTGTTAATTGAGGGAACGAATTATTATTTCTTGGGAACGAATTGTTAATTGAGGGAACAAATTGTTAATTCGAGGGAACAAATTGTTAATTCGAGGGAACGAATTGTTATTTTTTTTAAATTGTTATTTGGTGACAACGAATTGATAAAAAAAACCATCTACGTCTCATTCGGGGCTCCGTACAATCGCTATTACTATCACACATGATAGTTTTCATAAACGACATGCCCATTTGTGTTCTGTTATTGCAGGTTCGCAGTTAATTGGAGATGCGTGATCGATGCGGAAGTACATTTTGTTTCCTAAAATAATTATACAGCATTGAGCGCTGTGCAGTTGCCAATACAACATGCGATTGTATCGACCTAGCGCCGAGCTTGTCTGATTGTTGTTGACATTCAGTTTGACCTTCATCTTTCAATTGATGGTGTATCGTAACATGGCCGCCAGCGGACCGTTTCACTAAACGTCGTACGATTACAATGTTCGTAAGTGCACAATTATGATAGTCTGTAAATTTCACATTAACAATGTGTTATTGTAAACACTTATTGGATTTACATTTATTGAGCAGAGGCTGCATATGCAGCCTATGCTCAATAAATGTAAATCCATCAATTGAAATGTACAGACTATTCTAAATCTGCACCTTACGAACATTTTAGTTTTACGAAGTTTAGTGAAACGACCGCCAGGTTATCATCTATACACTATCTGCGAGTGTTAGCGAGTGGATTCTCGATCGTACATGCGGACGAACGTGATCTAACTGTGTTATCACATCCTCATGTCCTACATTGTCCATGTGCTGTGTAAATACAGAAACAAAACTCGAAAATGCATAAAATATGTGACAATGCGCAATAACGTATCTTAGGAGAATTCATATACATGATATGCTTCAATATACATGTACATGTATACACATATTTTTTCTCAATAAATAGAGGATTTTACATGTACATGGGTGATTATTTAAAGGTAAATTCCCACTTAGTTCTTTATATTAGATACATCATCTGAGACATTTTCCGGCAAAATAAATATTGATTCATTCACTATTTTCCCCACGTATTGTTTGGCATTATTATACATTTTATATCAGAAGTAATTATCCACACTGATATCAGGGGCGATAACCGTGTTTCTTTAAAATGGACATTACTATTTATTATCTCTATTTATTTTTTGATGTACAATGCTCAGACGTTATAATCTGTCAACAATATTATTTTTTCAGGTGACGCATTTAATTAGTATACTTATCTACTTATCATTAGTATACTTATCATTTTGTGCCTACTGAGTGGGTATGTACCTTTAATATGACATGCGAACGCCAGTTTTATGTAATAAATCACCTTACAATATTGATCAGATTTTCATAATTCATATTAGGTTGTACAAAGCTTGTTCTCTCATCTTATTATTATATGTATGTACACACCGCATATGTATCATACGTGAATAAAGTATCATTTAATCTAATCTTTTATCGTTTGCTATTAGCTTTTTATTTTCCACTTTCCTCAATAACTACGTTTTGAATATTCTCCATTCTCATGTGCTGTCAAACACGTTTTTGTTAATACATGAGTTGGAAACGAAAAGCAGCAGACAAAACTGATATTGTCTAACGATCGCGATGGTACGGAGCCCCGCAGGGGACATCGATTTATTTTATTAATTCGTTCCCGCGAAATTACAATTCGTTCCCACAATTCGTTTCCACGATATAACAATTCGTTCCCACGAATTAACAATTCGTTCCCGTGGGAACGAATCGTTATTTTGTGGGAACAAATTGTTAAATTGAGGGAACGAATTGTTAATTCGTGGGAACGAATTGTTAAATTGAGGGAACGAATTGTTGTTTCGTGGAAACGAATTAATAAACAAAAATTCTACGTCCCCTGTACGATGGACCAATTTTATACGTTCGTAAAGATATTTTAATTTCCGATTTGCATTGTATTTCTGCAGACAGTTGTAAATCTGGGTTGCATGAACAAAATCGCTGATTTGTAAAAAAAAAATAGAATAGAGAGATTCGACTTTAGTTGCTTTTTAAAGCAACTAAAGTCGAATCTCTCTATCCTATTTAAAATGTACATATAGATGTTGGTGTAGGGAGGTGACCGTTGTTAATAAGTTGACTACAGCACTTTTTATTGTGTAAGCTCCTGTATGTACTATTATATTCTAGTAAGTACATTCGTTTTGCATTAAAACATAATCCAAAGCAAGCCGCCAATATTATTTCTATATTGACGTCTCACGAGTCCTATTGGTCAGTACCAGAACTATATATTTCACCTTCGAAATCAGCACTAATTAAATTAATTTAGTTTTATTCATATTTTGTATATTTTAGGCACATATATATGAATTGCGAGTGATGTCGTAGCGGATGTCGTAGCCAAACTCGCGCATATATCCACATATAAATCAAATAACGTATACATATCGCTAACTCGGACAACCTGGGTGACATGCCAGGGTGTCCGGTTTAAAGAGGTTTCCACATAGTGACTTCTAAAGAGATAGAGTTGATATAGAGAAACTGACCCTTCATGGATTTTTAATTAAATGGTGGATATTCAATCGGAGATTTTGTTTTGAATAGCGGGAACTAATACACGAGTGTGCGTCGGCTTTCGCGTAAGCAACGAGTGAGTGTAGCGAACGAGTTGCTAGCAAGAACGCCGACGGACACGAGTTTATTATTTAGCTAAGATTTAATGGTATTATTTGCTTATCAAACCTTTATAACCGGTTCCATGGATGGTCTACCCACAGGTGAATGCCATACTACTATTAATAAGTAAATGCTTTAATGGCGGTTTTTGGTTTCCATGACAATGTTATATCTCTGTGTCCTGCTTGTTAAGCACAATTAGGGATTTCAATTACCGTCCTTGGTACGTAGTATTCACCTGTGGGTCTACAATTTTATAGGAATGACTGGTCTTTTTGTGGAATTTATCGGGGTATGAACTTGGAAAAGTCGCGGGAATACTGGAGGAAGGCCGAAAGGCCTCGTCCAGTATTCCCGCGACTTTTCCAAGTTTATATCCCCGATACATTAAAAAAAAAGGCCATTCATTCCTTATAATTCCAGCATTTGAAATAAATTCATCAAGAAAATGTGTTTATTTTCCGTTTTCTTAAGAATTATGTTAACTGCGCCTCACGGTTACGGAAAGTAGTTCGGCGTGGGAGTTTACTGGGATATAAATTTGGACAGAGACTTGCTACGGGCCAATCAAATGTTAGGGAATTGTGTAAATATTTGTGTGCTGGAATTACCTTTTATAGATTTTACTGCCTCGTCGAAGGAAATGGAAGTATTTTTGCCCCGGACGCCGCATTTACTGAACACGTCCAACTTGAATGTATAGCCTGGGTTTCTCTCATCATACAAGTAGTCGCTAGTCTCCGTTATGGCCACCGAGATTTCCTCATCTCCCCCCAGGCACACGGGTGTGAACTGCATCGCGCTGTCAATTCCTAGAGTCTGAAACGGTAATCATATTACTTTTATTATTTTTAAGGAATTAAATGCGAGGGAGCGCAAGCGACCGCAGCATTTAGTTCCTTAAAAATCCAATATGTGATATATAAGTACTATAAGTATCTGCGTATAATATAAGAACAAGAGTTGTCAGAAGACAACGAAGCTCGCCTGTTGGCAGCCTTCACTCAAACTTGGCACAGTTGCATAAAAAAACATGAATATTATATATAATTGACCTTGGGTTAAGGGGCGTGCGGTGGACCTTGACATTGGGGTCAGTGGTGCAAGGTGGGTCGTGGGTTTGCTATAGCATAATATAGCATATTAAGATGAATGCATGTATGAAATATCAATGCGCTCACTGAAAACAGAAGTAAAACAAAATTTAACCCAACGTTAAGTTTATGAACGCACTAAGTTGGTGATTTTCTACAGCATGATAGCTATTCACATGAGGAATGCATGTATGAATCTGCTAACTTTGTGACCTTGGGGAAAGGGGTGGGGGGGGGGGGCATCGACTTCTGGCTGACGGCCTAGTAGGGAGGGTCGAAATTTATGCTACTAGACAGCTGTATATGCCAATATGGTGGAATAGGTTCAGTATTTGGTACTTATTGTTGTTGTTATTACTGCAGGCACACGGAAGACACGCGCATACAGTACGTAAAGGACGCCTTAAGCACACGAAGGATTGAAAATGAGCATTTTCTTCTAGGGTCGGCGGCATATTCATAGGTAGGGTCGGGTTGTCCGCACCACAAAACATTTTTGTTCAGACCCTAGTACAAGGTGCATGATCACGTGGTTACAACAACAACAACGTCGCCCACTCCAAAGTAAGTATTCTTTGATATTTTCCTTAATATGCAACGGATTTTGATGAAATATGGCGCAGCAAACGCGTCTTCATGAGCTGCATTTGGTGGTCTAGTGAGTTTGGCACAAACTTATGTCGTTTTTGCGAAGAATCGATGTCCGTGTCGGAGACACGGAAATCGATTCTTCGCAAAAACGACATAAGTTTGGGCGAAAATACAGAGACCACCAAATGCAGCTTAACAAGACGCGTTTGATGCGTCATATTTCATCAACATCCGTTACGTAATAAGGACACTATAAAATAATACGTACTTTGAATCGGTACTTGTTGTTGTTGTTAATACCACGTGATCATACACCTTGTAGTAGGAAAAACCGTAAGCCCAAATTCTCTACCTCAACCACACACGCATATGGACATGCGTACTAACCTTAGTGTGGTGTCCGGCCGTTAATACGACGCTGACCTTCGCATCTGTGAAATATGACCCACCCAGTATCTGGTAACACAGTCCGCGACAATGGTCCTTGTGTTGACCTTTGAAGGTCACCGAACAGTTTGTTCCAGGGACGTTTCCAGCGACATTGATCGTATAGTCCGTCGAATCGTCTATAGTAATTGCGGAACCACACTCATTCGAGTTCTCGTCTATTTTTACCATTGCTGAAAACATAGACGATATTCATATGTTTGCAACGAATATGACATATGTTCATCGAGTGGTGTGAAATGTCCATATTTCAGTTAGGCACTCGTGAAATATGGACATGTCACACCACGAGATGAACATATATATCATATTCGTTGCAAAAATATGAATATTATATTTATTATATACCGCTCCATGGAAATTAGCAGTTTTTTAGACTGTATACGGTAATGAATGTGTATTTGCAGCCTATTTGCGCTGTTTTCTTTCTAGATGCGCGTTGTGAATATAGATAGCGGAAGTAGTCGTATTTTCACCGGAAGTTGTTTATTTCATCGATGAGAACATATGACTTTTATTTACATCGTATAACTATGTATTTCATGGGTAGGTATATAATACAAGTTTTGCTTTACAATATCAAACTTGAGGTGATGGGGTGTCATTTGAGACACGTCATGTGATTTTGTACCGGAACATCTGTGATAATTCATGATAACTATATGAAACAAATACGAAAGTTTCCATAAATAACATCGAAAGTTGACGAAATTAGCATAGCAGAATGCGGAATTGTTTGCTATGAAGATTACGAAATCAGTAAACTCGTTTGATAAATATATTAAATCATCACTCATGTAAGATCCTCAAGTGTCTGTTCCACGTTTTTTCTGCCGCGAAATTTTGGCATTTACATCTAAAACTTATTTAAAAGTAAGTAGTTTTTCATCCATAACAAAAAAGTCACCATCACCAATAACATTTATTTCATAAAATTCCATCAATATTGATTTTATTGCGAAAAAAATAATGGAAATTATAACTAATACAAGATATGGTATGTTCTTGCAATGTTGTTTGCGCATGCGCACATGCCTTTGCCTTGGATGTACATACGTTGTAATTATCTCGTATGGATATGAATGCATATGTAATTGATGTACATGTACGTATAGTATGAAATAAATATTGTTTAAACTAAAATATCATTTTAAAATATATGTTGAAGTTGGGGACCGATTTTCAAAAATCAGTATTTGATGAAATGTCATGAAATACATTTTTTTGGGTAGGGTGACTTTTTTTGTTAATGCAAAAATTAATTGCATTTAAATATTTCCAGCAAAACGTGGAACAGACAGTAGTTCTGGGGCTGACCGTGATGCTGACGATGACGATTTTAAGCCGACGTGGAGTGCAGCACCAGTGCTGTAGGCTATTTTATTACAATGAAACTACTCTAAACCGGACACCCTGGGGAGACTCCACCAGGGTGTCCGGTTTAGAGTAGTTTCACTGTAATAAAACAGTCTGGAGCACTGGTGCTGCAGTCCGCGCCGGCGTAAACTGGTTCACATCGACATAGGTGCCGGATTCCTGACGAATTCCCATTCAGCTACGTGTAGAAGATACTGCATGAACACATTTTCATCTAGCAACCGACGAAAACGGAACATCTGTTTATACGATAGATCTCAGTAGAGCTGAGTGGCGTCTCGTCAAGATACCGGTGCCTTTTTCGACGTGAAACATTCTACGCCGGCGCGGATTGCAGCACCAGTTTGGAAGAGAATTCAGACTTACCAGATTGGACAAGACCAACACACAGTATAACGGCCACGGCCACGTGTAGACACGGAATATACGCCATTGTGAAAGACAGACGTAGACTCTAAAGGAAGACAAGACGGTTCATGTTAGCTCAAAGGTTGGACTCGGACATGTGACACAAAATCCACGCCCATTAAAAAATCCCAGTACCCGACCCACTTGGTACTATATGTATTTAATTGCGGGACTTTTTTTATATCTTCATATAGTACCAAGTGGGTGGGGTAATGGGATTTTATTATTGGGCATGCTTTTTGTCTCTAGAAAAATCCCATTACCCCACCCACTTTACTACATGTATACACATGTAGTACCAAGTTGGTGAAGTAATGGGATTATTTTAATGGGCATGTTTGTAACAAAAAATCCCATTACGCCACACTTGTGGGTGGGGTAATGGGATTGTTTTAATGGGCATGTTTGTTTTGGTCACAGGTTGGAGTCTTCCATCAGTGTGTTAGATAAGTGAGTAGGTATAGTCATAAATACATCGTTTCATATTCTCATAATCTGATATCAGCCATGTTATGTTGTACTTAAGACGTTTTGTGATTGTTTTAATGAAAACATATTTGCAGAAAATGCGATATTAAGTGGAGGTTCGATGGGTTCGTACGAACACCCTTTTATAAGCCAGTGAGAATTTGTTTATATAAATGAGGTCCGCGATAGGCATTTTCAGTGCATGAATGAGCAGATATTACATTTTCTGTATATTATTTATATGCCCTACTAACAAAACACAATCAAGCGATGCTAACATTATTATATATGTCAATTTTCAGAAATATGTTTTTATGGCCCTATATAATTACCAAATACCACTGCTTCCCACGCGCTCCGAGTAATGATCGTGTCTATCTGCACGTATTACGGGTATTGGCACGGCATCGACGGGCGGAGTAGTTCCTTCGTTCACACCACTAAAATGATACAAATTGAAACAGTAAGGATCTTTCATGCGTGGTCGCTTAATATGACATTGTTTAAACGCGATTACTGTTTTCATAAGAAACGAGGCTAAATCAATACGAATATTAAATTAAATGTATTGCATAAGCAATGAAACATAAATTGAGGCTGTACTCAACACACATCATGTTTTAGATAGCGGTCTAATTTGTATACTTACAGTGGGGTCAGCGTGTAAGTCACACACGAACGAACACGACAGGTTGGTTCCAACCTGTCGTGTTCGTTCGTGTGTGCACTTACACGCTGACCCCACTGTAATACACTATACACTACAGTGTAATATCATTTTAATACACTGTGTTAATGCGCGGTGAAAGCAGCGTATGCAATACAATTATTCACTCCAATGTTCTACGTACATGATTACAGAAAACATAAATCTATTGACGTCAACAATGAACTTGGAAACAAAACAAAATGTCCTCCATTTTATCCCTCTGCGGAATCTATCAAGAACACCCTATTAAATAGATTTTCCTCTCGTAAGTAAGATTAACTGAAACACGTCATGGTCCTTATATATGACTGTGACTGGATACATTGTATGGGGTTTACGACCAGTATAGATCCAGATCAGCCTGTGCGGATCTGTGCATCCGCACAGTCTGATCAGGATCTATACTGTTCGCCATTCCATCAATGAAATGTCCGTTATATTTTTAACCAGCAATATAGATCGTTATGTATCAGGCTACATGAGTGTGATATGCGATTAGGAGCTGGTCACAAATCCCATAATACCCATTTCTCGAGTCACAGCCACACATGAAGATAATGATGTTGGGACATAGGGTTCATTTGTTGCGAAATGACTATAAAACGCACATAGATCTGTCTATTTTAGAAAATAGTTATAAAATAACGCAATATTGCGTACACCGTATACTAGCACAAGTAGCATGTGTGATACTAGTACTTGTTATGTTATAGTAATACGCACATTTTTGCAACAATTGTTCAGGTTATTCATCTGTGCATGGGTTTCACCGAAATGATACCAACTTGCAAATGAAGTATATGCTTTGTTTTCTTTATTCGTTTCATAGCTTTCTACACATACATGATTGTTGGTCTACATTGGAAGATTTAACACATTACATTATGCATGTTGCTACATTTATCTTCATTTGACCATATACAAATTATTTAGTATACTATTTATGAAACCAATTTATTGATTTCCGAATTATCATATCAACTCAACAAACATGTTATATTATACATGTTGCATACGGAAATGATACACTTAATCTATTTTCTGAAGCTGTGTCGTTTACATAGGAATGTATTACACTTAGTCTACTGTCTGTTCCACGTTTTGCTGCCGACGAACTTTTGGCTATTAAACACATTAAATCTAAAAAGTACTTTTTCATCAATAACAAAAAAGGCACCCTCCCCAAAAAATTGGGTTTGATGAAATTCCATCAAATATTGATTTCATTGCGAAAAAACGATTTTCCTAGGGAATTTAATGCGCGGAATCAATTTCAAAATTTTACGGTTTTTTTTCAGGATAAAAAAAATAACAAATTTGGAAATTGACTCCGAAACCTGGCGAGATAGCTTGAAAATGATGTAACTAAGAAAACAAAAGTTAGATTTTGAAGATCGGTTGACAAATAAAAAAATATTTAAAACAAATCTATTTTTAGCCCCCATGTTAAATTCCCATAGCAAAATCGTTTTTTCGAAATAAAATCAATATTTGATGAAATTTCATGAAACAAAAAAATTAGGGGAGGGTGACTTTTTTCTTATTGATGAAAACGTACTTACTTTTAAATATTTTTTAGATTTAATGTGTTTAATAGCCAAAAGTTCGTCTCCAGCAAAACGTGGAACAGACAGTAGACTTGTGTATTATGATGTACAATACAACGTGATATCCCATTGTGAAATCCCGTGTTATGCAATAAGTGTAAGGTATTATGATACAAGTCATTTTGTAAAACCTGTTCTCAGAACAGGTTTTACAAAATGACTTATATCATACTACTTAAACCTGGGAGCTAGACACATCTAATGACATTAGTTCTTTGGTCATGGCATCCTGACAATGATTATTTGTTATATCCGTAGGTGATCCATCCCACGTACATTTTCTATGCCATGACTAAAGACGATAAATTGTCCAGCTATATATGCGCCATTGATTTGCGCAAGTTTCCACTCGCTTACGTGTTCAGATTGTTTCCACGAATCGCTTTACGCGTTTTATGCACTGATTAAATCATACGACTCTTACGGTTCAATCATTTCGTAATGGAAGGTTCCATCATATCGTCACTCCGTGGAATAGGCAATATTTCATGTTGGCCCAGACCTATTTGGAACCAGTGTAGTCATAGTATGTCCAACATGAGGCCTCACTTGAATAACGCGTAGCCGGGATGATACAATTTTCATAACTTTCTTAACCCTTTCACCCCTAAATCACTGGAATGAATTTTTATATGTTAAATTTGCAACCAATCCAACTGTCACAAAATGCTTTTCAGACTAGTCCATTTATGAAAACGGGGTGTTTTTATTATCAAAATAGCACACTTACTTGCAAAAAGTGCAGATCATGATGAGACGGCTCGCTACGAGTCGGCTCATCTGGATCTGCACTGTTTGCACACACTGCTATAGCGGGCTTTCGGGTTCAACGCGTTACTTGTGGTAGCTACTGGAAAAATGGGGTTTATGGTATTTGTGACCAGTGTGGCTCCTGATTAAATAGCACACACCTGTAGCCTGGGGTAAAGGCAGCCTATGCTCAATAATTTTGCACTTACGAACATTTTAGTCGTACGAAGTTTAGTGAAACGGTCCCCAGACCCTGATCACAGTAGTCGCAAAGCACATAAACCACAGCAGAATGGATGATAACAATCGCTATGAAAAGCAAAAATAACCAATAAATATCTGTAATAGGCTTTTAGTTGTGATTTTTGCTTTCCCTGGCATGTATATTTCCCCGACTTTATTGTTCTTCGAAACAAATTAGGACAATTTTAACACTTTTACGACCCATGTGGTACGGCATATAGTGCGGTCCTTTAACTTGAAAACAATGCATTATCTATACACGCCGGCCAAACGTGCCATTTTTTGTGGGACGTACTTAAGGTCATACCGATTCCTAAAATAAGTGGCTCGAAGGAAAAAGACAACCGAAACACGTTTAGAATGCAGGAATCCAATATGGCCGCCAAATATTAATTGTATGGCCTATGATTGTACTCAATTGATATGTTTGAGTACTTTAACCACAGGAATGAGATTTTTGGATGCAGCAATGTATTTGAGTAACATTAAAATATAACTGAATCATTTTACTAATTTGTATAAATCCAAGATGGCCACCAACGTTCATTATTATTATTTTGCCATACATTTGCTTTCTGAAGGCTATATACATTCATTTAATATTTCTGATTTGGGTTAGTCAATAGTAAATGGCAATGTGGGTACTGTTGCAAGGTAACTGGAGACTTACCTCATTTAAATCAATTTGAAATGCCCACTATAGGCCTATATGTATATATATCTGTATATATAATATGTCCGGTAACACTAATATTTACACAACTGTATTGCTCAAGCCTCGTTTTATGCAAAAACATGTATACCGGTATACAAAATTTTAGATATAAATTGTAATATCACATTTTTTGTTTACCCATAATTACATGTTGGTGCTGAAAAGAAAGCGCGGGATTTCATAAATAGCAACAAAAACAATGAAGAATGAAACACTTGAACACTTTTGTAACAATGGGATTCAAGAACATACAGATGGAAAGCGGTCAGTGTTAGTATTCCCTGAAGGCATACAACAAATGTTAAAGGATGCACTAACGGTAAGAGATTACACATCTGAGGTGTTAGAAATGTTGCAAAAACAATCCGCAGAGACATCTTTGATTCTGACGAACAGTTTCAGTTTTCGGGTGATTTTCCTCCTGACTGTCAATCTACAGCAGTACCGAACAGTCTCAATGCCCTTGTGTCAATGATAGTAAATTGACCAACTATGAAAGACAAACAGCCCAAGTTATCACAAGCCTGTTTGACTATATCACAATTGATGCTCTTCAACACAATGAAAACAATGCCAGAAAGAAACACTAACACACGGCATACCGTTGAACGAGAGCCACCTCTTGTCGTATATCTTGGGTTGAACATTCACTCGCTAACAAGAAGCAAATAACTAATTAAACAGTTGCACAAAATGGGTGTTAGTAACGTCACAATAAGCATGTGCAGACGTTTTGCTGCTACCGATGTAGTTTGCCAGTCACAGCTAAGATCTGGACTATTTGTAGTTGGTGCTATGGACAATATTGACCACAATCCTTCATCCACAATGGCCCACTTATCGTTCCATGGCACTGTCATAAGTATCATACAGTTTACAACATAACATAATATTGGTAAACCCCAAAACCCATTTACGTTGTCCGACATAGGGTCAGAGAAATTGCTTCTTCCAGACTCATATTCAGTAGTTATTACATTAACAATGAGTCCATCTAAGATAACAGTTCCTGCTGTTCATACCAAACAAATGCAGCTATAATGGCTTTACTGCCTCTATCCATGGAAAAGGCTGACACACCAGCAATGATCAAACATGGCATGAATGTAATCAAATCTGTCACTGCCTTTCTACATCCTGGTAAGATCCCTGTCATGGCATGTCACTGTCCCATATTTGCAAAGGAAAAATATATTCAATGGCCATGGCCATGGCCAGACTCTTATGGGGAGGACAAATGTGTAGTAATGTCTGGTGGTCTGCATCTAGAAATGGCCCTGTGGAATATGGCGGTGGATTACCTGCAAGGTTCAGGCTGGACAACAGCAGTTTGAAGAGGCTGAAATTGCCACATCTGGAATAGCTGAAGGTTTCCTGAAAGCAGCGCATCTGACACGGACTCGCCATGCACATCAGTTCTCTGTTGTAGCATTATCAGCCCTCCAACAACGTGCATTTCATCTTTCAACGAGTTTAAATGAAACTGATGAATCATTTGAGGCATGGAGAAAACGCATGCTTATCACCAGTCCTACCTCCCAGTTTTGGGATACTGTTATAGCCATGGAAAAATGATCATTATCCTTCTGCGAGCACAGAGAGAAAACAAATTTGACTTGTATGTTGAAGCACTGGAGTCACTTGTCTGCTTTTTCTTTGCATTGGGTCACTACAACTATGCACCGTGTATCTCAATTCACATTCGAGACATGAAGTCCCTCACTGCGGCTATTGAAGATGCATTCAAGAAGCACTGGGTTGCTTCCAAAATGACAAACCGCTTCTCTTATATTCATATCGACCAAGTACATGAACAGGAAAATGCCAAGGTAAAGGGCAATTGAGGTGCCATCGGATTAACAGAAGACCATATTTATCTTCGACCATGGCTGATATGTGGGCCAGAGGTGGCTAATGTTATAAAATACTTTGATACCCAGTACATTAATGAAGATGATCCAGATATTAGCCTGCATCACGCAGAAGGACCTTCCACTCAGAAACTGTTCCATCAGCAGTCACGCAAACTTGTAGATGTCATATCCGGCTTTGGAAACCCTTTCCAGGATAATTGTTCTGAGCTGTTGGTATTGAATAGACGTGTTTGCGCAGATGAATCAATTGTAGAGACAATTCGGACAATTGAATCGCTAGGTAGAACGCTGTATTTAAAGTACATGAATGATGTGATTGAGACCAGAGACCTAACAATTCAGAATCCAGTCGAGAAAAACTCACTTCCACTACTGAAATCCCCCAAATCAAAACCAAGTTCAAAATCGTCGCAGGCTGTTGAAGTACAGCGGCAAAACAGCAACCTATTTGTATTTGGTCGACAATACATTGCTAATCAACAACGTGATGGAGATCCAGCAACGTTTTTTCTCCCATGAAAATCAATCTACTCCACCTTCGCTGTCTGATTTTGGTAAGATACGACATGGACAAAAGTCTAACCATCTGGGCTGCATTGAATCTAGTGAACAACCTGATATGCCACAATATTTGCAAAATATAGATGGATATTAGACAATCCCATCACCAGATGAATGTGGATGGGCAATGGACGGCTCTTTATGGATCCGTGTCTGGATGACAATTCCAGATGCTGCACGAGCCTGCAGCGAACTGATCAAATGTGGATGCACGTCTGCCAGAGGATGCATCAGCTGCAAGTGCACAAATGCTGGGCTTATATGTACTGACCTTTGCAGCTGCACATGTGCACAATAATGCTTTGAAGCGGTTAACATTCCTGTCCCATGTGTTATGTCCCAGATACATGACAATTACCCACTCATTCTTAATTCAGATCCAGATGTCATGCACCCGCCACAGCTATGTAATATTGAAAGCCTATTGACATTTGGTTGCCATTTTGGATTTATTTAGCTGAAACATTCACACATCCCACTTGAAAGTGACAAATTAGTAGTCAAGTAACAACACTTCCTATTACATGCAAATATTTCCAATATGACATCCACAGTGCAAAATAGAATAAAATATTGATAGTTGGCGGCCATCTTAGAGTTATGGCAATTACAAAATGATCAATTTGTACATGATAGCCATCTGAATTAATTATTGTGTGAAAGTGTGTCATTATAGCATACTAATTGTGCTAAATATAACACAGGTTTGCACTTACATTGAAATATATTGATATTAGGCTGCCATTTGGAATTTATTGATTTTTTAGGTGGCACAGTGGATAGATTTTTTGGAGCCACTTATTTTTTAATTGTGCATCATCATATCTTGATTCAGTGAAAAAATGGCACTTTTGGCCGGCAGGTATAGATAAATTTGTTAAGGGACCGCACTAATAATATCGTCGTATCTTATGACACCCGTAAACTGATATATTAAATCATCACTGATGTAAGATCCTCTCTATATAACAAATCAAAGTACTGAAAGTACTGACTGAAATGGGTGATAAACAGTGTTTTAGTATATTCTCCTTTAAATATTTCAAATAGAGTAATTGTAGTAAATGGTGTTATGGGAAACTGTATAATACTCGACATATTTTATATGTGGAGAGGGGAAGGAGCTGTATAGAAACAGGAAGAATCCAGTAAGGTTTAGCATTTGTTTTTTATGCATTACATACACATCCGCATGCGCTCTGAAATTTTTATCAATTTTCGACATCATTTAAGGAAAATATGACTGATTTTCCAAACATTTCCGAAATACTGCGATGCGGTAAGGGTGGTAATTCCATATGCGGGCTCAATTATTGTAAGTGAAAGTGTACGCTATTACCACTCATTCGAAACATACCGACGCGACGATTCAAATGAGTGAACCATCTAGATGACACGGTTCAAATGAGTGGTAACAGTACATTTTTATCAATTTTTGAAAATATCATTTAAGGAAAATATGACTGATTTTCGAAATCAATATCGGCGAAATACGGCGATGCGATAAGGGTGGTAATTCCATATGGTGATTCACTCTTCAAACACCTTTGGTTATAGTGTTGTTTTATGCAAATTTGTACACGCCGTGGTTGTGAATGAGAAAAATCCAGACAGGTGCAGGACAGGTGTGATTCGGGTTTACACACCATTAATGCGACCAAAATAGGCCGTTTTATTTGTGGAAAATGAACGGCTAAATCTGAGGTTCCATTGGTTTTTCTTCAATTAATTATGTACCAAAGATATACATTCTAATAAATGTGAAATGTAAAATAGCATAAAACGAGTCGTTAACAATGACCTAGATACAAGATAGCGCCGTGATATCTGACTGTATTTTGAGAACCGGTTACATAAGCTGCGAGAGGCTCGCAGCTAAAAATCGGTGACGGGGTGAAAAAGTGTCCACCCCTGATTGCTTAATAGCGCTCATCTACCTTGCAAGGAATCTGCTATAAATAGAACGCCTAAATCTGGTAGAGTAGGTACAAACGTTAAGTCTTACACACTTTGGGCTGCATTAAAGGCAATTTGCATTGTGCTGGACTTACACTGACCATTATGGAAGTTTACTGATGCATGTATTTGTCCTACTATTGGAAACACACGAATTGGTGACGTATGATGAGCAGATGAGCGCTGGAGCAGCCTGTAGCCGATTTCATCAAAATTGCAAAGTAGACTTTGAGGGAGAAATTTTCAATTTTAGGAGAAATTTATTAATTCTTATTATACTGAATTTATTACATTATCACAGCCATTTTGGCTGTGATAATGTAATAAATTCAGTATAATAATTCTGCATAGTTTTAATCATCAAATATATGCAATCATTAGTTCTGTATGAAATAATGAATTTTGGAAAAATCAATGATTACTCCCTCAAAGTATACTTTGCTAGATAAGTATACTTTGCAATTTTGATGAAATCGGCTACTGGCGTTCATGAACATTTTAGAGCCATATATGTTTATGGTGCGTGCTGATTCATCCACAATACGCCACGGTGACCGTGTTTTCAATTCCAGACCACTGATTTTCCTCTAGCATTCACGTTGTTCACAGTACACAGGCAACTGACAAAGCTGGTTTCAAACTTGAAATAGTAAGCACGGGCTCATGTCCAACTACACGGTGGTCGTGCAGCATGCTTCTATGTACATATACCTGTAAACACTATGTCTGTTCCACGTTTTGCTGCCGACGAACTTTTGGCTGTTAAACACATTTTTTCTAAAAATATTTAGAACTAAGTACTTTTTTTATCAATAAGAAAAAATTAACCCTCCCCAAAAAAATGTATTTCATGAAATTCCATCAAATATTGATTTTATTGCGAAAAAACAATTTTCCTATGGGAATTTAACATGGGGGCTAAAATAAAAAAAAAATAATATTGTTTTTATTTGTCGACCGATTTTCAAAATCCAACTTATTTTCTTAATTACATCATTTTCAAGCTATCTCGCCAGGTTTCGGAGTCAATTTCCAAATTTTTTCGTTTTTTGATCCTGCAGGAAATTGATTCCCCATGTTAAATTCCCATAGGAAAATCGCAAGAAAATCAATATTTGATGGAATTTCATGAAACAAATTTGTTTTGCGGAGGGTGACATTTTTGAAATACACATAGTACTTAGTGGGGTGTCAAATCTGTCGTGTTTTAAGTGGGTTATAGAACTCACCCTGTCTATTATGTTAAAGATACATGCCCTTATATCAGACATCATCTCAGAAAATAAACATTCATTCACCATTACTCCACGTATTGATTGGCATTATTATACATTTTATATCAGACGCAAATTTCCACACTCATATCAGGGGCGATAACCGTGTTTCCTTAAAATGTTAACGGATATTACTATTTATCCTCTTCATTTATTTTTTGATGTACAATGATCATACTTTATATTCTGTCGACAATATTATTTTTTCAGGTGATGCATTTAATTAGTATAAATAATTAAAAAATATCATGCCTCATTTGCATATGAAAATAGCCTGCTACCACCGCGCGTCACTATCAGTAAAATACATATTACTAAATGATTATATCTGGAAAGCGGACACTCGTAATTTTTAGAACTGGTGGAATAGTGACACAAAGTATATTATTTAACCCTTTGAACCCGAAATCCCGCTATAGCGGTTTGTGCAAAAAGTGCAGATCCAGATGAGCCGGCTCGTAACGAGCCGTCTCATCAGGATCTGCACTTTTTGAAAATAAATTTAATATTTTTGAGAACAAAAACACCCCCTTTTCATAAATGGACGAATCTGAAAATCATTTTGTGACCATTGGATTGGTCGGAACATTAGCATATCACAGTCCATTTCAGTTCCTTAGGGTTGAAAGGGTTAATTCCTATAAAGACATTGTGTGCCTACTGAGCGGGCATGTTCCTTCAAGTGGGTTATAGAACTCACTCTGTCTATTATGTTAACTATTGGACAACATTCGGCGCTAACGCGTGTTGATTCATCGAACATACATTAATTTAAAACTGTATAATTCCAGCACAACAATATTTACACAATTCCCTAACATTTGATTAGCCCGTAGCAAGTCTCTGTCCAAAATTTATATCCCGGTAAACTCCCACGCCGAACTACTTTCCGTAGAAAACGGAAAATAAACACATTTTCTTGATGAATTTATTTAAAATGCTGGAATTATAAGGAATGAATGGCCTTTTTGTGGAATTTATCGGAGATATAAACTTGGAAAAGTCGCGAGGCCTTCCGTTTATACCCCGATAAATTCCACAAAAAGGCCATTCATTCCTATAATACAGGCGTACTTGTTCGTGGACCGCCTCCACATATACAGCCCTATTCATTCCTATAATACAGCGCGTACTTGTTCGTGGACCGCCTCCACATATACAGCCCTATTCATTCCTATAATACAGCGCGCACTTGTTCTGGACCGCCCTCCACATATCAGTCCTATTCATTCCTATAATACAGCGCGTACTTCTGGACCGCCTCCACATACAGCCCTCATTCTATAATTCAGCGCGTACTTGTGACCGCTTCACATAGACAGCCCTATCATCATATAATACGCGCGTACTTGTTCTGACCGCTACACATACACAGCCCTATCATTCCTATTATTTACAGCGCGTATTGTTGTGGACCGCCTCCACATACACAGCCCTATTCATTCCTATAATACAGCGCGTACTTGTTCGTGGACCGCCTCCACATACACAGCCCTATTCATTCCTATAATACAGCGCGTATTTGTTCGTGGACCGCCTCCACATACACAGCCCTATTCATTCCTATAATACAGCTTCGTAACTTGTTCGTGGACCGCCTCCACATACACAGCCCTATTCATTCCTATAATACAGCAAGCGTGTTCGTGGACCGCCTCCACATAATACAGCCCTATTCATTTCCTATTAATACAGCGCGTACTTGTTCGTGGACGCCTCCACATATACAGCCCTATTCATTCCTATAATACAGCGCGTACTTGTTCGTGGACCGCCTCCACATACACAGCCCTATTCATTCCTATAATACAGCGCGTACTTGTTCGTGGACCGCCTCCACATACACAGCCCTATTCATTCCTATAATACAGCGCGTACTTGTTCGTGACCGCCTACTACATACACCTACACTATTCATTCCTATAATACAGCTCGTCACGTTGTTCGTGGACGCCTCCATCATATACCAGCCCTATTCATACCTATAACAGCGGCGTACTTGTTCTGTGGACCCGCCTCCAAATAAAGCCCTATTTCATTCCTTAAATAAACGCGCGTCTTGTTCGTGGGACCGCCTCCACATATACAGCCTATTCATTCCTATAATACAGCGTACTTGTTCGTGGCCGCCTCCACATATTACAGCCCTATCATTCCTATAATACAGCACGTACTTGTTCGTGACCTGCCTCCACATATACAGCCCTATTCATCCTATAATACAGCGGTACTTGTTCGTGGACCGCCTCCACATACACAGCCCTATTCATTCCTATAATACAGCGTGTACTTGTTCATGGACCGCCTCCACATTACACAGCCCTATTCATTTCCTATAATACAGCGCGTTTACTGTTCGTGACGAGCTCACATTACCAGCCCTATTCATTCCTATAATTACAGCGCGTACTTTGTTCGTGGACCGCCTCCACATACACAGCCTATTCATTCCTATAATACAGCGCGTACTTGTTCGTAGTGGACCGCCTCCACATAGACAGCCCTATTCATCCTATAATACAGCGCGTACTTGTTCGTGGACCGCCTTCCACATATACAGCCCCTATTCATTCCTATAATAGCGCGTATTGCTTGTTCCGTGGATTCAGCTGCTACATACACAGCCCTATTCATTCCTATAATACAGGCGCGTACTTGTTCGTGGTACGCCATCGCCACATATCCACTGCCCTATTCATTCCTATAATACCAGCGGCGTACTTGTTCGTGGACCGCCTCCACATATACAGCCCTATTCATTCCTATAATACAGCGCCTGCGTACTTGATTCGTGGACCGCCTCCACATATACAGCCCTATTCCATTCCTATAATACAGCGCGTACTTGTTCGTGGACCGCCTCCACATATACAGCCCTATTCATTCCTCCTATAATTTACAGCGCGTACTTGTTCGTGGACCGCCTCCACATATACAGCCCTAATTCAATCCTATAATACAGCGCGTACTTGTTCGTGGACCGGCCTCCACAATATAACAAGCCTATTCATCCTTATAAATAAACAGCGCCGCGTACTTGTTCGTGGAACCGCCTCCACTTACAGCCCTATTCATTCCTATAATAAACAGCGCGTACTTGTTCGTGGACCACCCTCCACATACCACAGCGGGCCTATTCATTCCTCCATAATACAGCGCGCCGTACTTGTTCGTGGACGCCTCCACATACACAGCCCTAATCATTCCTATAATACAGCGCGTACCGTTTTTAGTGACCGTACACATATCACAGAACCCTATTCATTCTTATAATACAGCGCGTACTTGTTCGTGGACCGCCTCCACATTACAGCCCTAATTCATTCCTATACAGGCGTACTTGTTCGTGGACCGCCTCCACATACACAGCCCTATTAATTCCTATATACAGCGGTACTTGTTCGTGGACCGCTCCTCCACATACTTCAGCCCTATTCATTCCTATACAGAGCGTACTTGTTCGTGGACCGCCCTCACATATACAGCCCTATTATTCCTATAATACAGCGCGTACTTGTTCGTGGACCGCCTCCACACAGACAGCCCATATTCATTCTACTATATACAGCGCGTACTTGTTCGTGGACCGCCTCCACATACACAGCTATTCATTCCTATAATCACCGCGCGTACTTGTTCGGGACTTGTTCGGGACCGCCTCTACATACACAGCCTACTCATTCATTCCTATAATACAGCGCGTACTTGTTCGTGGACGCCTCCACATATACTACAGCCCTATTCATTCCTATAATACAGCGCGTACTTGTTCGTGGACCGTCCTCACTCCACATATCATTATATACAGCGACTGCGTACGCCCTCACCATACACAGCCCTATTCATTACTATATACAGCGCTATTGTTCGTGGACGCCTCCTATACAGCCCTATTCATTCCTATAACAGCGTACCTTGTTCGTGGACTTCACATAGGGACTGCCCTATTCTTCCTATACACGCGTACTTGTTCGTGGACCGCCTCCACATACACAGCCCTATTTTCCTATAATACAGGTCTTGTTCTGGACTCCCATACAGCCTCATTCCTATAATCAGCGCGTACTTGTTCGTGGACGCCTCCACATATACAGCCCTATTCATTCCTATAATACAGCGCGTGTTACTTGTTCTGGACCGCCTCCACATATACACAGCCCTATCATTCCTATAATACAGCGCGTACTTGTTCGTGGAACGTCCACATAACAGCCCTATTATTCCTATACAGACGTTATTGTTCGTGGGCCGCCTCCACATACACAGCCCTATTCATTCCTATAATACAGCGCGTACTTGTTCGTGGACCGCCTCCACATAACAGCCCTTTTCATTCTATATTTACAGCGTACCCTTGTTCGGGACCGCCTCCATATCCACTGCCCTCATCCTAATACAGCGTACTTGTTCGTGGACCTCCCACTAACAGCCCTATTCATTCCTATAATCAGCGCTATTGTTCGTGACCGCCTCACATCACAGCCCTATTCATTCCTATATATACAGCGCGTTTACTTGTTCGTGGAAAGCCTCCACACTACACAGCCCTATTCAGTCTATAATTACTGCGCGTACTTGTTCGTGGACCACCCAAATACACAGCCCTATTCTATTACTATAATTCGCAGCGGCGTACTTGTTTTCGTGGACCGCCTTCCACATACACTGCCCTAATCATTCCTATAATAACCCAGCGAGTTCTTGTTTCGTGTACCCACTATACAGCCTATTCATTCTTATCAATACAGCGCGTATCTTGTTCGTGGACCGCCTCACATATACAGCCCTATTCATTCTATAATTACAGACGCGTACTTGTTCGTGGACGCCTCCACATACAAGCCCTATTCAGTTACTATAATACAGCGCGTTCTTGTTCGTGGACCGCCTCCACAATACAAGACCCTATTCATCCTTATAATACAGGCCCGTTACTTGTTCGTGTGACAGCCCTCCACATATACAGCCCTATTCAATTCCTAAATAATACAGGCGCGTACTTGTTGTGGGACGCCTCCACATTATACAGGCCCTATCATTCCTATATTACAGCGCGTACTTGTTCGTGGAACCGCCTCACATACACAGCCCTATTCATTCCTGTTAATTACAGCGGCGTACTTGTTCGTTGGACCGCATCACATAGACAGCCTATTCATTATATAAATACAGCGCGTACTTGTTCGTGGACGGCCTCACATATTAGCCCTATTCATTCCTATTTAATTACAGCGCGTATTTGTTCGTGGACGCCTCCACATACACAGCCCTATTCATTCCTGTAATACAGCGCCGCGTATTGTTCGTGACCGCCTCCACATACACAGCCCTATTCATTCCTATAATACAGCGCGTATTTGTTCGTGGACGCATCCTCATATATCAGCCCTATTCATTCCTATAATACCCCAACGGTTATTTGTTCGTGGCCGCCTCACATATACAGCCTATTCATTTTTAATACAGCGGTCTTGTTCGTGGACCCGCCTCCATATACAGCTCTATTCATTCCTATAATACAGGCGCGTCATGTTCGTGCGGTCCGCTCTCACTTACACACCCTATTCATTCCTTATAATACAGCGGTACTTGTTCGTGGACCGCTCCACATACACAGCCCTATTTTTTTTTCATCTATAATACAGCGGAGTCGCGTAATTGTACGTTGGACGCCTCCCACATATACAGCCCTATTCATTCCTTATAAGACAGGCGTACTTGTTCGTGGACCGCCACCTAACATATACAGCCCTATTCATTCTTAATACAGCAAGTCTTGTTAGTGGGACCGCCCTCCTCATACACTGCCCTATTCATTCCTATAATACAGGTGTTAATTGTTCATGGACCGCCTCCACATACACAGGCCTATTATTCCTATAATACTGCGCGTACTTGTTGTGGACGCCTCCCAACATACAGCCCATAATTCATTCTATATACAGCGCCGGTACTTTGTTCGTGGACCGCCTCCCACATTTACAGCCCTATTCATTCCTATAATACAGCACGTACTTGTTCGTGGACTGCCTCCACATAACAGCCCTATTCATTCCTATAATACAGCGAACTTGTTGTGGACCGCCTCAATAACACAGCCCTATTCATTCCATTAATACAGCGTGACTTGTTCATGGACCGCCTCCACACCACAGCCCTATTCATTCCTATAATACAGCGCGTACTTGTTCGTGGACCGCCTCCACATATACAGCCCTATTCATTCCTATAATACAGCGCGTATTTGTTCGTGGACCGCCTCCACATACACAGCCCTATTCATTCCTATAATACAGCGCGTACTTGTTCGTGGACCGCCCCTTCCCACATTACACAGCCCTATTCATTCCTATAATACAGCGCGTATTTGTTCGTGGACCGCCTCCACATATACAGCCCTATTCATTCTATAATTACAGCGCTACTTTGTAAGTGGACCGCCTCCACATACACAGCCCTATTCATTCCTATAATACAGCGCGTACTTGTTCGTGGACCGCCTCCACATATACAGCCCTATTCATTCCTATAATACAGCGCGTACTTGTTCGTGGACCGCCTCCACATACACAGCCCTATTCATTCCTATAATACAGCGCGTACTTGTTCATGGACCACCTCCACATATACAGCCCTATTCATTCCTATAATACAGCGCGTGCTTGTTCGTGGACCGCCTCCACATATACAGCCCTATTCATTCCTATAATACAGCGCGTGCTTGTTCGTGGACCGCCTCCACATATACAGCCCTATTCATTCCTATAACACAGCGCGTGCTTGTTCGTGGACCGCCTCCACATATACAGCCCTATTCATTCCTATAATACAGCGCGTACTTGTTCGTGGACCGCCTCCACATATACAGCCCTATTCATTCCTATAATACAGCGCGTACTTGTTCGTGGACCGCCTCCACATATACAGCCCTATTCATTCCTATAATACAGCGCGTACTTGTTCGTGGACCGCCTCCACATATACAGCCCTATTCATTCCTATAATACAGCGCGTACTTGTTCGTGGACCGCCTCCACATATACAGCCCTATTCATTCCTATCATACAGCGCGTACTTGTTCGTGGACCGCCTCCACATATACAGCCCTATTCATTCCTATAATACAGCGCGTACTTGTTTGTGGACCGCCTCCACATATACAGCCCTATTCATTCCTATAATACAGCGCGTACTTGTTCGTGGACCGCCTCCACATATACAGCCCTATTCGAGCGATAGTGAAGAATTATACAACCAACATCAAAATTCGAGATCTTGCTTATTTTATGCAAATGAGCTAATGTCGGTCACAGCACATATTTTGTGGGTTGAATGCTTTAAAAACACGGGTCTTACTCCATACAAATATTGTTCTCTAACAACTTAGCTTGATCGCATTTTCAGTGTGATAAATGTTTTGTTTGCTTTTTTTTGTGTGCTAAATGTATGTTATTCCAACTGTTTCCGTAGTCTAAGGGTGCGACGGGTTAACCGCCATACTCGATTATTCGCGATTCGTAATCCCATGGTTCGGTGTACAAATACAATCAGGCGGTTTTCCAAAAATTTAGTTTTAACTTGTTGTTCTTGTTCTTGTTATTGTTGCTGCTGTGAAATTCCCGCGCTTATTTTTCACGAAACGCTATCCACTCTACATTAATTCAGTTATTAGTCTATGGGTATGAGTAGCACCAAATCAGCCAGCGAACTATGTCTACACTTGTAGAAACATTACTTTCCCCTGCCACAAAAAAGCAACAACATTAACCTCGTAGACCTTGAACAAATCTCTTCTCCATACTACCTAATTCAGTATATTGTTAAAAAAAGCTGTTGTTTAGGTATTCAAAGAAGTCTGCAAAGCAATTGTGTACGCACAGCGTTCATGTGGCCTCTTGTGAAAACCTGTCAATCCCTTGACATTTCATTCCATCAAGTCTATGACCCCGACTGTATGCTAAACATTTCTGCCAAAAAACTTTCGACTATTAAACACATTCAGTCTAAACAATATTGTGTTAATCTAAGTACTTTTCCATCAATAACAAAAAAGTCACCCTCTCCAATGTATTTTAAGAAATTCCATGAAATATTGATATTATTTAAAAAAAAAAAAAATCCAATTGTTTTGGACTCCCAGCTCCTCTACCTCATTTAACTTACATTTAAACATTTTAGATTGAATGTGTTTAATAGCCAAAAGTTCGTCGGCAGAAAATGTGGAACAGACAGTACGGATTTCAGCATACCGTTACAGAAGCCAGTAGTGTTTCTGTGGGTCGGGAAGTTGGAATGTTTACAAGACAATTAGAAAGGCAAGGCGGTCGCTGCCATATCATCCCGGTGTATCACGATACATTGGTAAATGCCAGCCAGGCGATTGATGTTGTCTGGATGTTACATTTTCATGACTGGCTTGGATCAATATCAAGCAAATTGCCATTGTGCAATACGCGTACAACACATTTCAGTTCATACTGGAATTACAGTAGAACATATCTCAACCGAATAAAAAAAAACCCGGATCGAATATATTTATGTTTGTTTGTTTGTTGGGGTTTAACGGTCTATCAACAGCTAATGTCATTTAAGGCCTGGTCAATTGGTTTAGGACTAAATCCCATATATTACCTGTACAAGTACATGTACATTTTCAAGTACATGTACAAATGGGGGGAAAATCCCAAAATCAGAACTGAATATATTCAGCCCTGAAATCAGAATAATCCTGATCTGATCCAGGTCCTCGCCACGCCAGAATCACTTGGCCCCTTCCAAAAGCAGTAGGATCAGTAATAATCTTACTACTTTTATAATGGGCAATAACCCAATTCAACTCCCAGGTAACTAAAGAGCCAAAGATAAAAAAACGTACCTGAGGGCCAAACCAGGCAAATCGTGATTCCTATAAGGAGGAACACATACCGTTAATTTACGCCTTCTCATTCGCCCGAATATATTTATGTATAATTTTGATTGGGTATTTTTCTCTTGATATCTGTTCATGACCACAAATTATACATGTTTCAGTGCTGCTTTATATGCTCTGTATACCGGACGCCCTACGATCTCCTGATATGTGACTAGAACTGGGGCTTATAGGATTTGTGACCAATGTAGCGCCTGATCAAATAGCACACTCCTGTAGCTGTATCCTGATAACGACCTATGTTCATTGTCGGACGAACGACGGCCGTTTCAGTGATTGTATGGCGAACAGTGCAGATCCTGATCAGACTGTGCGGATGCACAGTCTGATCTGGATATACACTGGTCGCAAAACCCTTAAGCGCAAATACTTCAGTCACAGCCACAGAAACCGGAGTGACAGTAGAAAATCTCTATACTGGACACACTGGGGTGTCGTGATATATCCTGATCAGACTGTGTGTTTGCGAAGGCTAATCTGGATATACACAGGTCTTAAATCCTAAATATGCATATTAAATACCCAGTTCTCCAGTTTAACCCATATTGCACACACATGCAAACACATGTTTGAAAGCAATTTATTAGCCAATAACATACGATTAAGCTGTGACTAAGCGCTTGTATTGCAGAATTATATGTGACACACCCTGTGATTTTGTATTTTCTTTAATGGCGTCAAAAGTTGATACAATTTTCAGAGTACATGCGGAATATTCCGCATGTACTCTGAATATTTTGTCAACTTTTGACTTTATTTATGAAAATATTGTAACTTTTGTAAACGTATTTAATGAAATTACGCAGGTGTCCGAAGGTGCAAAATCACTTTATGTCTCATTATTTATGTGCATATGTGTATTCCGTATCTATAAGTTATCACATCGGTTGTACACGTACATTGTAAAGGATCGTACCGTACATGATTTAACGCGATATTTATTAAACGAGTTTACTGATTACGAAAATATGCTATGCCGAGTTTCATATGATACCAGTCAACACGTTTAAATAATAACTATCTTATTAAATCAACACAATGCTGGCTTATATGTATTGCATAAGCACGTATGAGCATCAAACGTTTTTTTCCATTTAGGTCACATTGTTACCTATTTATTACACTACTGTCTGTTCCACGTGTTTGTGCCGACGAACTGTTGGCTATTAAACACATTAAATATAACAAATATTTAAAAGTAAGTACAGTTTCATCAATAACAAACAAGTCACCCTCTCCCAAAAAAATTGTTTGATGAAATTCCATCAAATACTGATTTTATTGCGAAAAAAAGATTTTCCTATGGGAATTTAACATGGGGGCAAACATAGATTTTTTTTAAATACTTTTTTTATTTGTGGACCGATTTTCAAAATTTAACTTTTGTTTTCTAAGTTACATCATTTTCAAGCTATCTCGCCAGGTTTCGGAGTCAATTTCCAAAACTTTTCGTTTTTTGATCAATCAGGAAATTGACTCTCCATGTTAAATTCCCATTACAAAATCGTTTTTTCCCAATAAAAGTAATCAATATCATCAAATAATTATTTTTGGGGAGGGTGACTTTTTTGTTATTGATACAAATGTACTTACTTTTAAATATTTTTTAGATTTAATGTGTTTAATAGCCAAATGTTCGTCGGCAGCAAAACGTGGAACAGACAGTAGTGTACTATGACTTGAGTACACTATTGAAATCCAGTTCATGCAATGCGGACACGATACGCAGGGTGATCTTCGGCTACGCTAGTCGCAGAAGTCTTAACCCTTTCACCCCTAAGTAACTGAATGGGCTGCGATATGTTAATTTTGCAACCAATCCACTCATCGCAAAATGATTTTCAGACTATTACATTTATAAAAAGGGGGTATTTGTAGTTCTCAAAAATATGAAAATTACTTTCAAAAAGTGCAGATCCTGATGAGACGGCTCGTTACGAGCCGGCTCATCTGGATCTGCACTTTTTGCATAAACCGCTATAGCGGGATTTCGGGTTCAAAGTCTTAATGTTCTTGTTCTGAACTGGCCGCCCATATAACCGGGAAATCGGAGAATAATGCGATTGTCTATGGGACCAGTGGCTCTTGGCGCATTGGGCAGCAATACCGATACACAGGGAGGTTCATCAACTAGCGAATTCATGAGAAAAAATAACATCTAACGCGTGTTTAAAAGTAAAAATTTAGTTGCTTAAGGATTGGGGCCCTAAAAAAACGTTCGTTTTCAATACAGTGTTAGTACAGTGGGGTCAGCGTGTCAGTGCACACACGAACGAACACGACAGGTTGGAACCAATCTGTCGTGTTCGTTCGTGTGTGCACTTACTTACACGCTGAGCACACTGTAGCGGTTATCACAAGTTTATATGTATCAACTTAAACACGATTGCTGTCGATATCTTGTAAAGTATAGTTATTTTACACCAGAAATTGCATTGCACAAATACACATCGACTTCTTTTGAATAGATATAGAATTTTGTTAATATCTTGAGAAAACGCGCTTATCTCACCTGACCTTGTGATTATTGATTTCCGTCATACAATTAATACAAAATAGCACAGGTGGAAGACTCGGACCTATGACACCAAAAAAATGCCTATTAAAAAAAATCCCATTACCCCACCCACTTGGTCTCGTACAGTACATAACGTTAATTCAAGGTGACTATAAATAGCGCTATTATAGAAAGAGCCCTCTTTTTTCCGGCTCGCACAAACACAATAAACATCGATTAAATGTATGAAATATGTCTCTGGCAATCGATAAAGGTATTAGGTGTGTGAATATGCTCACTTCAAATCGCTGTTTCAAGTATTTATTGAGTTATTCGCGTTTTGATTACCCCATCCAAAGCGAAAGTTGCGTGTACGAAAGAATCTCACACGAAGTCGAAGGCCGTCCGGCTGGATTATCGGTCATATTTGGCCGATAGCTGATCGCCAGCTCAAACTAAAGTCGTACACCATGATCATATACATTAGAGACTCCAACCATACAAAGTTCGTCCAATTGTGATCGTTCGCCGATCTAAAAAACACTTTTTTGTCTTATTTCGTTCATTATCTGGAACTGGGTCAATGCACCATCTTCCATAATACAACCGGAAGCGTCTATGTAAAGAACATCTCTGATTGGCTAAATCTAAACTGTATGACGTCATTCAACCTATTTCGGGATTGCGGAAGACATAATCTGATAGTACGTGAATCATGAATGAAAGAGGAAAAAAGGTGTTTTTTAGATCGGTGAATGATCACAATTGGACGAACTTTGTATGGTTGGAGTTGATAATGTATATGGTCATGGTGCACCACTTTAGTTTGAGCTGTCGATCAGTTATTGGTCAAATATGACCGATAATCCACGCCGGACGGCCTTCGATTCTGTGCGAGATTCTTTCGTACACGCAACTTTCGCTTTGGATGGGGTAATCAAAACGCGAATAACTCAATAAATACTTGAAACAGCGATTTGAAGTGAGTATATTCACACACCTAATACCTTTATCGATTGCCAGAGACATATTTCATACATTTAATCGATGTTTATTGTGTTTGTGCGAGCCGGAAAAAAGAGGGCTCTTTCTATAATAGCGCTATTTATAGTCACCTTGAATTAACGTATAGTACTGTACGAGACCAAGTGGGTGGGGTAATGGGATTTTTTTTAATAGGCATTTTTTTGGTGACATAGGTCCGAGTCTTCCACCTGTGCAAAATAGTACCAACATCAAGGTGCATGATCACGTGGTTACAACAACAACGCCGCCCACTCCAAATACGTATTATGTTATAGTGTCCTTATTACGTAACGGATTTTGATGAAATATGGCGCATCAAACGCGTCTTGTTAAGCTGCATTTGGTGGTCTCTGTATTTTCGCCCAAACTTATGTCGTTTTTGCGAAGAATCGATTTCCGTGTCGGAGACACGGAAATCGATTCTTCGCAAAAACGACATAAATCTGTGCCAAACTCCCTAGACCACCAAATGCAACTCATGAAGACGCGTTTGCTGCGCCATATTTCATAAAAATCCGTTGCATATTAAGGAAAATATCAAATACTACTTACTTTGGAGTGGGCGGCGTTGTTGTTGTTGTAACCACGTGATCATTCACCTTGAACATGTGTACCCGTAATACAAATTAAACGTTCTTTGTATATATTAATGACATCTCTAAATGCTAAACCAAGAAAATATAACCCCTGCAAAACATCCTTATGTGCGGGACCCCATCTTTAAATGCTCTGTGTTTGTACAGTCGAACCTCCCCGAACGGCCACCTCTCTACAACAACACCCTCTCTATAACAGCCGCTATTTTATATCCCAAATGGATGATTTTCTCTGTATCTAACCTTTAGACTGCTGAGCACGAACATTGTCGTCTGCTGTTGCTTTGCTTTCTTTCTCAATAAAAACTTGTGTTGACAGCATTTTAGAATCATTTCCATATAAAATGTTGCCAAAGCATGTTTTTGATGAGAATTATCGAAGAAAATAAATAAACAGCGGACGACAAAATTTTATTCAGCATTAACCTCCCTACAACAGCCACCTCTCTACAACAGCCAGTTTTGCGTCTTCCCATGGGTGACTGTTGTAGAGAGGTTTCACTGTGCTATGCTATGTCTCAGATGATATCTCCGATGTATACTAGAAGGTGAGCTGCACTGTCGACAAAGGTTACAACCGCAATACGTCCAGATCTGTCATGTACAAGGTGCCTGATCACGGGGTTACAACAGCAACAACAGACTAACAACAATGGCTGAAAGTGTCCAAAGAAAGTATTATTTGATATTTTCCTTAATATGCAACGGATTTTGATGAAATATGGCGCAGCAAACGCGTCTTCATGAGCTGGTGGTCCATGACTTCGGCACATACTTATGTCGTTTGTGCGAAGAATCGATAGACACGGAAATAAATTCTTCGCAAAAACGACAGAAGTTTGGGCCAAACCAAATGCAGCTTAACAAGACACGTTTGATGCGCCAAATTTCATCAAACTCCGTTACATAATAAGGACAAAATAAAAGAATACGTACTTTGAATCGAAGGGCTTCTGAAAGTTTCAGTACTTGTTGTTGTTGTTGTTGTAACCACGTGATCATACACCTTGATATAGTGGCCGATATAATAGTATGCAAACAACTCAGGGGGGGGGGGGGGAATGAACATTGTTTTATCTATATGGATTTACATTTATTGAACATATGCAGCCTATGTCAATAAATGTAAATCCAATACTTTTGCTCACTGATACAAATCCCGCGTGACAGATGCATTAGCGTGTTGTTAAATGAATATATCTTCGCCGTGCCAGCAGAGTGTATTAGCACAAAAAGGTCTAAAGAATGCGAATGCGCGGGCACACTGGTCGCAAATACAGTGGAACATCTCTAAACCGGACACCACGAATACACCTGTGATCTTATTTTTGATGAGTTTCCTGGTCATTTATCTCAGGTAATAATGTCGGTTCGTGATTGCATAGCACACAATTATGGCTCAGAATGATTGCCTGATTTACAATGAAACCTCTCTAAGCCGGACACCCTGGGGTCCTCCGAGGGTGTCCGGTTTAGAGAGGTTTCACTGTACACAAAGCCAGGATTCGTAGCGATTACACCTTTGCATAGAAAGCGGAAAGCGTACAGCTACACAGAATGGAAACGTCTGTCGATAATCAGAATCCACCGTAGCACATGCAGCATGGTGTTGTAAATATGATGCCTGATCTAACGCACCCTGTCACGATATGTAGTCGAGCAATTCCCACTTACGAGTAATTAATTGTGTAATTGTTTGGTTCAAGACGCTGGCAGCACGCCCAGTAGACGCCTGCGAGTGATACCTATCTGCATGTATGTCTATTATGGTGGCTTGGTAGGGACATTTCGTTTCTAAAGTCGCTTCGAATCAATTGAACATTAAGAATTCTATATTCCGAAATGGGGCTTATGGGATTTGTGACCGCATGTAGCTTGTTATGTATTGCTTGCTAGCATAATGACCGGTGTTTAATTGATGTAATGGCGAACAGTGCAAATCCCGATCAGACTGTGGGGATGCACAGGCTGATCTGGTTCTACACTGATCGCAAAACCCATAAGCTCCAGTTTTCCAGTCACAGCCACATATAGTGGAAACAACGAATGAATCGTAAGGTCCTTACACTACGTTTCTACGCGGCGACTGACCGATAAACGAAACGTCCCTATATCGCCACCATAGTATATATATAATGTATATTTTATAATGCATTAGACTTTCCTACAGACTACAAATGGGATGGTCAGTTTCAGACACGTGTGTGCCGCATTCGGTGTGATATGAACTTATCAGATCAATCGAATACGAGAAATAACCAGATACACATGTATGGGTAAACCCGCGAGGGGCATACACGGGTATTTATCAGATCAATGAGTTATATAATGATGTACAGATATGTGGCTGTGACTGGAGAAATGGGGCTTATTGGATTTGTGACCAGTATAGATCCTGATCAAATAACACATTCCCGTAGCCTGATTCGTGGTAACGCTCTATAGTATATGGCTTATTTGAAGCACGCTGGGTGTTTTCTGATGTAATGGCGAGCAGTGCATATCCTGATCAGACTGTGCGGATGCACAGGCTGATCTGGATCTACACTGGTCGCAAAATCCATTAGCCCTATATCTCCAGTCACAGCCACATACAGGGTTCGAAAACAATCAAATACACATGCGTAGGAACATGTCGAATTAGCATATTAGTATCATATGAAGGGGTCAGTGGAAGAAGGTCAACCCCTAGGGGCCGTTTCACTAAGCTTCCTACGACTAAATTGTTCGTAAGTGCAATATTATGATAGTCTGTACATTTCTCATTAACAATGATTTCTTGTCAACAATTGTTGGATTTACATTTATTGAGCATAGGCTGCATATGCAGCCTATGCTCAATAAATGTAAAGCCATCAATTGAAATTTAGACTATTCTAAAGCTGTACTTACGAACATTTTAGTCGTACGAAGTTTAGTGAAACGGGCCCCTGTATTCCACATATATGATACATATAATATATGTAAGTATGTTAGTTACAATGTTTGTTTTACCTATTACTGCGTCAGTAATTAAATGCAAAACCGATTTGTTGTTTTAAATACGAGTTGTTCACAAGTCAAGACGCACGCGCATGTGAGGCATAATGATGGACAACAAAGACTTAATGTTCAAAGATCGCCACGGGACGGGCCAGTCCAAGTTCAGGGGGAGATACCATACCATGACATGCGCGGCGTTAACCGGAATGTTGCGAGTTCGGGCCTTCCATCTGACACAAATGTATTTTTTATATAATATTCAGTTAAATTTGTGTATTGTATTAGTTTTCTTTTAATTAGTTTATGTTTTTGTAGGTAAAAAGTAAATAAATAACGGTTTTATTTTCTATCCGCACCCCTCTTTTTCGGATCTGTCCAACATTACACATTTGGTCACACCTCACTGATTGTTGTCCATCTATAGCATGGCAACATGTACTTGTGCCTCAATGAGAAAGACGTGTTTTTTCATTATAAATATTAGGGAGCCGTTTCACTAAACTTCGTACGACTAAAATGTTTGTAAGTGCAACATTATGATAGTGTGTAAATTTCACATTAACGTTTTCTTGTAAACAATTATTGGATTTACATTTATTGAGCATAGGCAGCCTATGCTCAATAAATGTAAATCTATCAATTGAAATTTCCAGACGATCCTAAATTTGCACTTACGAACACTTTAGTCTTACGAAGGTTAGTGAAACGGCCCCAAGAGGAACGGATCGCTACCTATATTTCCTATATAACAATCTTTCAAACAACCATTTATGTACAAAACATTTCGCTAAATCCAACTTCGCTTTCCGGAGATTAAATAATGTAAATATATAGTGGAACCAACCATTTGATAACATCGTTTCTTGCATAAAATGGGCTTTCACAGTTTAATAACACAGTTTATTAAAAATCATAATACACTAGTATAGTACAATTAATGTGCAAATCATAGTGAGCCCGCTCCAGAAAACATGTTAGGTAATCAGTACAACTTCAAATTATGACTATCTGCTTATGCAATAAATATAATTTAACATTGGTGTCGAATTAATATGATGTTTATTAAATTCTTTCATAACCTCTTCCATCCGCATAGCATAGGACGGACGCACGGACACCCGGACGTCATTGTGATCACTATGTCTCGCTTTCAGCAAGCGGGCTCGACACAATGTCTTGTGGTGCGGGCAACCCGACCCTACCTATGTAAATGCTGCCGACCGTAGACTGTTTTGGCCGTTTAAAAAGTAAATAAATAAATAAAAACTAGAAATGTGGCATGTCGGCACACGAATACCCCCACTGGCAGCCAAAGAAAACGAGGCATTTTTTATTATAAGCCATTTAGCCGAGCGTTAAGGTTTCAAACGCATCAAGTCTGTGACATTGACCCTGGGCATAGTGTGATAATCCATGCATATAATCCATGTATCGGTGTAGAAGATATAGAGCGGAAGGGAATTTCAATAGGTTTGACCTTTGACCTTCCACAACTGTGACCTTGACATTGGACGTAGGTGCGTGGTTATTGATCGTGACACACCTTCTCATCCTGAGAAACATTTGTGCCAAGGCATTTGATAATCCATGCATCGGTGTAGAAGATATAGAGCGGAAGGGAATTTCAATAGGTTTGACCTTTGACCTTCAACTGTGACCTTGACCTTGGACGTAGGTGCGTGGTTATTGATCGTGACACACCTTCTCATCATGAGAAACATTTGTGCCAAGCCATTTGATAATCCATACATCGGTGTAGAAGATATAGAGCGGAAGGGAATTTCGATAGGTTTGACCTTTGACCTTCAACTGTGACCTTGACCTTGTGGACGTAGGTGCGTGGTTATTGATCGCGACACACCTTCTCATCATGAGAAACATTTGTGCCAAGCCATTTGATAATCCATGTATCGGTGTAGAAGATATAGAGCGGAAGGGAATTTCCAACAGACCGACACACCGACAAGCTGACTCCTATATACCCCCTCAAACTTTGTTTGTGGGGGTATAATAAACAAAGTTTCATTTTCCATCCTTCGTGTGCTTAAGGCGTCATTTGCGTACTTTATGCGCTTTTCTTCCATGCACATGCAGCAATAACAACAACACTAAGTACCAAATAGTGAACCTATTCCACCATATTGGCACTAAACTTCGTACGACTAAAATGTGCGTAAGTGCAATTTTAGGATCGTCTGGAAATTTCAATTTATGTATTTACATTTATTGAACATAGGCTACATATGCAGCCTATGTCAATAAATGTAAATCCAATATTTGTTTACAAGAAAACAATGAAATGTGAAATTTATAGACTATCATAATTTTGCACTTTCGAACATTTTAGTCGTACGAAGTTTAGTGAAACGGGCCCCAGCTGTCTAGTAGTATTACAAATTATCCCGTCAACACAGTGCGTATGTGCCGTGAAACATTTTTGATATCCTGTCAATACGACCTAATCACCGCGTATGCATATATGCGGTGACTGGTTTTTTTTTCATTTTAAAGCTATTTGTAGGTGTTGACGGGATAAATAGAATAGTAGGTTAGTGCCGTGAATGGGAAAAATATCTGGCGCGGCACGGAAACGGGATGTGCTCGGCAGCCGAGAGCCTCGCCCATCCGTTTTCCTAAGCCTTGCCAGATATTTGTTCCATTCACGGCACTAACCTACTATTCTCTATATACCTACCATCCCAACCTAGGTTTTTTCTGGACCGTTGCCCGCACCACGGGTTTTTGTTCTAGTAGTATACAGGGTATCACTTCATTACCGCGGGAGGTCATGAAGGAGATAGGTAGCTAGCGAAGCCCCAGAGAGGGAAAAAAAACATTTTTTCATCTTAATATTCAGAGAAGAAACACACTCCCACTAGAAAATATAGTTAATTTTGAAAAAATTAATGAATTTTATATTCGGTTGTGTAAAAATTAGAAAATTCTTGAAAAACAAAAGTGAGTCAGAACCACCACACACCACACCGCTACGATAGGGGGCTAGTCGAATACAAGGAGGTAATAATTACACATTATATAAAACTCTCTAAGAGGTGTAGAGGGTTATAGGGATTTCAGACACCCCTATAAATTTGGAAGATTAAAAGCTCGTTAATGAAAAATTAAACTATAAAGAACGTCCAATTAAACAAAAGCCACATTTAAATATAATTAATTTAATTATATTCCTGGGAAAATATTATATTTGCTCAGATATAAGAGAAAAAAATAAAAAATGTCACACGGCGCAGAAAAAGTTATGAGAAAAGCTCCAAAATTATCTACCACAAGTCATGGTGAGATAGAGAGGAGGGTGCCACAAAGTTCTTCACCAAACATTAGGGAATTACGTTCCGAGTTGGGGAAGATGGGAGTTGTCTTTTCACTAAGACTGAGGGAGAAGGGGCTTACAAAACTTATGAATGACACAAAAAACGAGGAGTACATGAAACGATTTCGCAGAGCGCACGCTCGCGGGGTATTTAAGGGAATAGAAAATAAAGATCACGAAACGTTGGCTCAGAAGCTCGTCGACGAGGCGACATTGAGCCTTCGAAGTAAAATATAGGGAAGCCACAAAAAAGAGTGAAGAAAACGGAGTTATTAAAAAATATAATAGAGGAAGGGGAGGAAATTCTAGAGGACTACCAAGAGAAAGATAAGACAATAGATAAAGGGCGAAGGGTAACCGAAGTAACTTTGAGAAGAAAGGTTCAAACCGACAACACCGATAGAATAATGAAGTAATTGGAACCACTTTTCACGGGGAACTTTTATCTTAGGTACTCATTCTCATACAGACTAGTTCATCACGAGGAAAAAGATTCGAGAGGAAAACCTAAAACGCTAATATTTTATAAAAACCATTTCGGAAGCACATGGTTCAGTGGTCACGAAGAGGTGGAAAAATGGGTTAAGAAACAGGAGGAGGTGAGATTAAACATAGATAAAATAGACAGGCCCAACACAAAGTGGAGTTTTGTTAGATGGTTAAGTATAAATGTTAAATTAACATACGCAACATCTACGAATGATATAGGAATGAAATCTGAAAAAGTTGCCGGGGGTAGGTTGCCAGAATGGTTGAGACATAAAAAAGGAATGAAACCACTAGACTCCTTTAACGATGACAAATGTTTATTCAGATGTTTAGCCCTTCACACTACAGAGGGGTTGAGAGCCGACCGATCTTTCATGGTAACGGAAAATCTGTGGAACGTATATTTACGTTTCTGTAAAGAGACAGGCTGGCTGGCCCACTCCAGACGGGCCAATCCAATTTAAGGACATCAAGAAAATAGAAGAGTGTTTTAAAATTGGAATCGACGCATACGAGCCAATAGAAAGGGGGCCGTGGTTTCTAAGAAAAGTAGCCGCGCACTACAAAGAAGTTGGTACAAAGAAAATGAAAATTGGTATTTACAACGATCACGCATTTCTGATTCTCGACATGAACAAAGTTTGTAAAAACTATTGCTGTTTTGAATGCAAGCAACGATTTACACAAGCACAATGTTTAACAAGACACAAGAACGTGTATGAAGGGGGAAACAACGGTATCCTGTAAAGGAGAAAGAATAGATAGGCCGCTTTCTGCATTTGAAAAGGCCTTCTATCCAAAACCAAAATGTAGTAAAAAGTCTATTTCTTGGATAAAATCCTTTCAAAGCCCACACATTCACACGGCGGTGTGCGGTCACGGCGGAGAGAGATCAATTGCGGGAGCCCCAGTTGATGGATTTTGTTCCGAGACGAAGACGGTTTATCAATTTCACGGATGTAAATGGCACGGCTGCCCAAAACACTGTAGAGATCAAAATAGAAAAGAAAAATACACAAACACTCTAGCGCGAGACGCGTTGATTAGAAAAGAGTTTGAGTTAGTAACCATTTGGGAATGTGAGTATGAGTTATGGGCAACCCCCGAAACTTCTTCGGAGATAGAACGACCACCTACAACTACATATCCTTATCAGATTGTGTATGATTTTGAGGCTTATTTGGACAGCTCAAAAGAGAAACAGAATCCAGAGTTAGGGTTAGAATTTATAAACGAGCACGTACCGATAAGTGTAAGTATCGTGGACACGATGACCAAAAAAATAACCCACATTTGTGACAAAAACCCCGCTAAGCTCGTGGAAAGGTTTATAGAGGATTTACAGAAAAGGGGTAAAGCAATCCGCGAAGTAGTTGGGGAAGATAAAATCTACGGATATCCGACGGACATGAACAAGCTTTGTGCCCCACAAAGGCGGGAGATCGAACGATGGATTTCACAAGTACCCGTTTTAGGGTTTAACTCCAGCACATACGATCTCAACTTAATAAAGAAGCACCTAGTAGGAGTCTTAACAGACACGACAAAGAAAATCCTAGTTGGAAAGAAAACTAAAACAACTGTTTTCATGTTTACCCCAGAATTCAGGTTTCTGGATGTAAAATTATATATAGGGCCCGGGATTGATTATGATAGATGGACGAAAGCGTACGGCTGTGAGGGGAAAAAGTCATTCTTCCCGTACTAATGGTTTGACTCTCCAGAGAAGTTGGATTACGAGGGATTACCACCACTAAAATTCTGGTCTAACAAACTTAACCCGAATAAAGAAATCACCAAGAAGGAACTGACCGAATGTAATAATATTTTCAAAGCACAAGGAATGAAGACGGTTCGAGATTGGTTAAAATACTACAACGACTTAGACGTCGGTCCATTTATTGAAGCAGTGGGGAAAATGTCTAACTTTTATAAAACAAAAGGGGTAGATATGTTTAAAGATGCGGTTACCCTTCCAGGGGTTGCACTACAATACATACTTAGAGGCACAATAAAAGCTACGTAAAATCATACCCAACAAAAGAGAGTAAGGCGACCGACGCAATTTGTCCACCATTATTTGCACCAGAAAAAGAAGTATACAAAATGATGAAAGGGGCCCTAGTAGGAGGACCGTCAATTGTATTTACAAGATACGCAGAAGCGGGTATTACCAAGATTAGATCGACACCAGAGGGCGAGGGAAAACTCTGTAAAGAAGTGTTAGGATTTAACGCAAATGTTTTATATTTATCCACATTACGAAAAGATATGCCATGTGGGCAGGGACGTCTCTTCACAGTATCAAACGCCTTTAAGACCGAAAGAAAAGTTTTCAGAAATGTCCCCAATATTTATAAATCGTGTTGTTGAGGAAAAAGAAGTTCCAGAAGATATGTTGGACTATTTACGAGAGACAAACAGAACACGAGGAGAAGGTAGAAAATTAGTTGGAGCAATGTCGGCAGAAAAAGTATTGTTGTACGCGCCGCTTCTAAAATGGTATTTAAAACATGGATTAATAATAACAGGACTTCACAGAGTTATAGATTACAAAGCAGGACAACCGTTTGAATGGTTTGTAAAAGAAGTAACGGCAGCTAGGAGAGCGGGAGATGTTGACACAGCAAAAGCCCCAATTGCGGATATAATGAAATTACTAGGAAACTCGTGTTGTGGTAAAATGATCGAATCTCCGGAGAACCACCTCACAACGAAGTATACAAAAGACGAAGTTTGTGTAGACAGGGCTTTGATATCCGCGTATTTTAACGATCTTGAGGAAATAGGTGACGCATACGAAATATCTTCCAGAAGAGTAGTTTCTGCAATGACTCGCCCCTTTCACTGTGGGATTGCAGTTTATCAATACGCAAAACTTAGAATGTTAGAGTTCTATTACGATTTTATGGACAAGTACGTTGATATATCGGATTTTGAACTAATACAAATGGATACTGACAGCTTGTACATGGGAGTTAGTGGAGAAATTGAGGATATAATAAAACCACATATGCTAGAAAGTTTCAACAAAAACAAAGACCAATGGTTAGCGTGGGATAAATGGAGTAATAGAGAACCAAGACTTTTCAAGACAGAGTTTCGGGGAGATCGGATAATCGCACTATGCAGCAAGTGTTATCTTACGGAGAAACCAGAAACCGCTCAAGTAAAACACTCAGCAAAAGGACTATCCGCAAGACAAAACACCCTTTCTTGGAGAAGATACGCGGACGCCCTACACAAGATTGGAACCGATAGGTGTACGAACAGGGGATTTAGAATGAAGGATGGAGTTATGAAAACATACACACAGAATAAGTTAGGACTTTCTGCCTACTACGATAATAGAAGAGATTTATCAGACGGAATTCATACAGATCCACTTTAGGAAGCCAATTATGAAAATGTAGAGGGGGTATTTTTTTTCAAAAAGTATAAATGATGGGACCTTTTTTACGATAAAATGAACAACATTCTCAAATTGATGCTAAAAAATAATAACAACTCCCATCATCCAGCTCAAATTATTTAGGTTACTAAAATACGTGGGGCACAAGACTCGGGAGTTATACACGGCTTCGGACGTTTTTTAACAGGAACCACAACCTTCACCTTTGGTTTTTTCCAATCTTCTCTCGATAGGTTCAATATAAACCCATCACACCTCCACATCTCTGTAAGTCGTCTTGATCCAATATGATACTTCTTTTTGACCTCATACGCGGGAACAACCCCACGAGATTGTAGAATATCTTCTAAAGCTTCTCGACTAATAAAAGTTTTCGGCATATCTTATTCAAGATTTGCTTTATATACAATACTGAAAATAAATGTTCAATATAAATTCATAACTGGGAAAATAATAACTACTAATTCTCAACAAAACGAAATAAATCCCTCATAACAACAATGGGAGATGGAATTAAACTCGACCGAATAGAACATTTAACGCGACCGAATGGAGATCGAAAATTCTAATCCATATCCCTATCCCAACCCCTAGGATCCTCTACACGAGAAGGCGAAGGAGGTGGAGAAGGCGCTAACACAGGTGGAGAAGGTGTGGGAGTGGTAAGGTTTTTCTTATTATAAATCACATAAACAACAACCCCAACAACACCCGCCACACCCACAGCAGGTAAAACCCAACCGTTTGGTGGAGTAACTTCCTTGGTTATAACCACCTTTTTACACGGCAATTCATCCATAGTTTCTTCCTCTTCCGAAGTTTCATTCCTCTTCCGAAGTTTCTTCCTCTTCATTTTCTAAAAATTCTTCAGGTTGCGGCCTCTTATAAATTTACATTCCACCTTATTTTCTCCATTCCATATTTTTGTAAGCCGCACACTACCAATTCCATACTTTTTCTTCAACGTGTCTGCATTAGTTTTTCCTCGCGCTGAAATAATTTCTTGAAGTATCTTCGTGAGATAAAAAAGACTTTGTCATTTTCTTTTTTTATAAAGCTCTATACTAATTTCAGAAAGTTGCTCGAAATGCTCGAAATGCTCGAAAATATTTAAAACACACAGGGGGACCAAGCATAATTTTATTGTTATAAAACACAAAGGGGGGACCAAGCACGTTTTTATTTTTACAAAACACACGTTTAAGTATTTAATTACTAACAATGCTTAACAATTACTGAGCAATGCTTAACAATTATTGAGCAATGCTTAACAATTACTAGCAAACACATAACAATGCTCAGCAAAATGCTTAGCAATTACTAAACAATTAATAAACAATTTATTTTAAAAAGGGGGGACCAAGCATAATTTTATTTTTACAAACAGGCGGGTGTTGTTGGGGTTGTTGTTTATGTGATTTATAATAAGTAAAACCTTACCACTCGGGTTGAGGCCCAGTTTACTACACCTTCTCCACCTGTGTTAGCGCCTTCTCCACCTTTTAGCATAAATTTGAGAATGTTGTTCATTTTATCGTAAAAAAGGTCCCATAATTTATACATTTTGAAAAAACTAACCCCTCTACATTTTCAGAAATGGCTTCTTAAAGTGGTTCTGTATGAATTCCGTCTGGTAAAACTCTTCTCTTATCGTAGTAGGCAGAAAGTCCTAGCTTATTATGTGTGTATGTTTTCATAACATCATCCTTCATTCTAATCCCCTGTTCGTACCCCTATCGGTTCCAATCTGGTGTAGGGCGTCCGCGTATCTTCTCCAAGAAAGGGTGTTTTGTCTTGCGGATAGTCCTTTTGCTGAGTGTTTTACTTGAGTGGTTTCTGGTTTCTCCGTAAGATAACACTTGCTGCATAGTGCGATTATCCGATCTCCCCGAAACTCTGTCTTGAAAAGTCCTGGTTCTCTATTACTCCATTTATCCCACGCTAACCATTGGTCTTAGTTTTTGTTGAAACTTTCTAGCATGTGTGGTTTTATTATATCCTCAATTTCTCCACTAACTCCCATGTACAAGCTGTCAGTATCCATTTGTATTAGTTCAAAATCCGATCTATCAACGTACTTGTCCATAAAATCGTAATAGAACTCTAACATTCTAAGTTTTGCGTATTGATAAACTGCAATCCCACAGTGAAAGGGGCGAGTCATTGCGGAAACTACTCTTCTGGAAGATATTTCGTATGCGTCTCCTATTTCCTCAAGATAGTTAAAATACGCGGATCTCAACGCCCTGTCTACACAAACTTCGTCTTTTGTATAGTTGGTTGTGAGGTGGTTCTCCGGAGATTCGATCATTTTACCACAACACGAGTTTCCTAGTAATTTCATTATATCCGCAATTGGGGCTTTTGCTGTGTCAACATCTCCCGCTCTCCTAGCTGCCGTTACTTCTTTTACAAACCATTCAAACGGTTGTCCTGCTTTGTAATCTATAACTCTGTGAAGTCCTGTTATTATTAATCCATGTTTTAAATACCATTTTAGAAGCGGCGCGTACAACAATACTTTTTCTGCCGACATTGCTCCAACTAATTTTCTACCTTCTCCTCGTGTTCTGTTTGTCTCTCGTAAATAGTCCAACATATCTTCTGGAACTACTTTTTCCTCAACAACACGATTTATAAATATTGGAGACATTTCTGAAAACTTTTCTTTCAGTCTTGTTGGAACCTCTATATCAACTTCAGCAAATCCAAACCATTCTTCTGTTAAAACTCGGTTAGAAAACCGTGCAATCTTTTGTTTATTAAAGGGGTTTGATACTGTGAAGAGACGTCCCTGCCCACATGGCATATCTTTTCGTAATGTGGATAAATATAAAGCATTTGCGTTAAATCCTAACACTTCTTTACAGAGTTTTTCCTCGCCCTCAGGTGTCGATCTAATCTTGGTAATACCCGCTTCTGCGTATCTTGTAAATACAATTGACGGTCCTCTTACTAGGGCCCCTTTCATCATTTTGTATACTTCTTTTTCTGGTGCAAATAATGGTGGACAAATTGCGTCGGTCGCCTTACTCTCTTTTGTTGGGTATGATTTTACGTAGTTTTTTATTGTGCCTCTAAGTATGTATTGTAGTGCAACCCCTGGAAGGGTAACCGCATCTTTAAACATATCTACCCCTTTTGTTTTATAAAAGTTAGACATTTTCCCCACTGCTTCAATAAATGGACCGACGTCTAAGTCGTTGTAGTATTTTAACCAATCTCGAACCGTCTTCATTCCTTGTGCTTTGAAAATATTATTACATTCGGTCAGCTCCTTCTTGGTGATTTCTTTATTCGGGTTAAGTTTGTTAGACCAGAATTTTAGTGGTGGTAATCCCTCGTAATCCAACTTCTCTGGAGAGTCAAACCATTCGTACGGGAATTATGACATTTTTCCCTCACAGCCGTACACTTTCGTCCATCTATCATAATCAATCCCGGGCCCTATATATAATTTTACATCCAGAAACCTGAATTCTGGGGTAAACATGAAAATAGTTGTTTTAGTTTTCTTTCCAACTAGGATTTTCTTTGTCGTGTATGTTAAGACTCCTACTAGGTGCTTCTTTATTAAGTTGAGATGTGCTGGAGTTAAACCATAGAACGGGTACTTGTGAAATCCATCGTTCGATCTCCCGCCTTTGTGGGGCACAAAGCTTGTTCATGTCCGTCGGATATCCGTAGATTTTATCTTCCCCAACTACTTCGCGGATTGCTTTACCCCTTTTCTGTAAATCCTCTATAAACCTTTCCACGAGCTTAGCGAGGTTTTTGTCACAAATGTGGGTTATGTTTTTGGTCATCGTGTCCACGATACTTACACTTATCGGTACGTGCTAGTTTATAAATTATAACCCTAACTCTGGATTCTTTTTCTCTTTTGAGCTGTCCAAATAAGCCTCAAAATCATACACAACCTGATAAGGATATGTAGTTGTAGGTGGTCGTTCTATCTCCGAAGAAGTTTCGGGGGTTGCCCATAACTCATACTCACATTTCCAAATGGTTACTAACTCAAACTCTTTTCTAATCAACGCGTCTCGCGCTAGAGTGTTTGTGTATTTTTATTTTCTATTTTGATCTCTACAGTGTTTTGGGCAGCCGTGCCATTTACATCCGTGAAATTGATAAACCGTCTTCGTCTCGGAACAAAATCCATCAACTGGGGCTCCCGCAATTGATCTCTCTCCGCCGTGACCGCACGCCGCCGTGTGAATGTGTGGGCTTTGAAAGGATTTTATCCAAGAAATAGACTTTTTACTACATTTTGGTTTTGGATATAAGGCCTTTTCAAATGCAGAAAGCGGCCTATCTATTCTTTCTCCTTTACAGGATACCGTTGTTTCCCCCTTCATACACGTTGCTGCGTGTCTTGTTAAACATTGTGCTTGTGTAAATCGTTGCTTGCATTCAAAACAGCAATAGTTTTTACAAACTTTGTTCATGTCGAGAATCAGAAACGCGTGATCGTTGTAAATACCAATTTTCATTTTCTTTGTACCAACTTCTTTGTAGTGCGCGGCTACTTTTCTTAGAAACCACGGCCCCCCTTCTATTGGCTCCTATGCGTCGATTCCAATTTTAAAACACTCTTCTATTTTCTTGATGTCCTTAAATTGGATTGGCCCGTCTGGAGTGGGCCAGCCTTTCTCTTTACAGAAACGTAAATATACGTTCCACAAATTTTCCGTTACCATAAAAGATCGGTCGGCTCTCAACCCCTCTGTAGTGTGAAGGGCTAAACATCTGAATAAACATTTGTCATCGTTAAAGGAGTCTAGTGGTTTCATTCCTTTTTTATATCTCAACCATTCTGGCAACCTACCCCCGGCAACTTTTTCAGATTTCATTCCTATATCATTCGTAGATGTTGCGTATGTTAATTTAACATTTATACTTAACCATCTAACAAAACTCCACTTTGTGTTGGGCCTGTCTATTTTATCTATGTTTAATCTCCCTCCTCTTGTTTCTTAACCCATTTTTCCACCTCTTCGTGACCACTGAACCATGTGCTTCCGAAATGGTTTTTATAAAATATTAGCGTTTTAGGTTTTCCTCTCGAATCTTTTTCCTCGTGATGAACTAGTCTGTATGAGAATGAGTACCTAAGATAAAAGTTCCCCGTGAAAAGTGGTTCCAATTCCTTCATTATTCTATCGGTGTTGTCGGTTTGAACCTTTCTTCTCAAAGTTACTTCGGTTACCCTTCGCCCTTTATCTATTGTCTTATCTTTCTCTTGGTAGTCCTCTAGAATTTCCTCCCCTTCCCCTATTATATTTTTTAATAACTCCGTTTTCTTCACTCTTTTTTGTGGCTTCCCTATATTTTTACTTCGAAGGCTCAATGTCGCCTCGTCGACGAGCTTCTGAGCCACCTTTTCGTGATCTTTATTTTCTATTCTCTTAAATACCCCGCGAGCGTGCGCTCTGCGAAATCTTTTCATGTACTCCTCGTTTTTTTTGTCGTTCATAAGTTTTGTAAGCCCCTTCTCCCTCAGTCTTAGTGAAAAGACAACTCCCATCTTCCCCAACTCGGAACGTAATTCCCTAATTTTTGGTGAAGAACTTTGTGGCACCCTCCTCTCTATCTCACCATGACTTGTGGTAGATAATTTTGGAGCTTTTCTCATAACTTTTTTCTGCGCCGTGTGACATTTTTTAATTTTTTCTCTTATATCTGAGCAAATATAATATTTTCCCAGGAATATAATTAAATTAATTATATTTAAATGTGGTTTTTCTTTAATTGGACGTTCTTTAACATTTAATTTTTCATTAACGAGCTTTTAATCTTCCAAATTTATAGGGGTGTCTGAAATCCCTATAACCCTCTACACCTCTTAGAGGGTTTTATATAATGTGTAATTATTACCTCCTTGTATTCGACTAGCCCCCTATCGTAGCGGTGTGGTGTGTGGTGGTTCTGATTCACTTTTGTTTTTCAAGAATTTTCTAATTTTTGCACAACCGAATATAAAATTCATTAATTTTTTCAAAATTAACTTTATTTTCTAGTGGGAGTGTGTTTCTTCTCTGAATATTAAGATGAAAAAAATGTTTTTTTTCCCTCTCTGGGGCTTCGCTAGCTACCTATCTCCTTCAAGACCTCCCACGATAATGAAGTGATACCCTGTATACTACTGTTCTTATATGCCTTATGTGAACCTATTCCACCATATTGGCACATTCTGGGGGCAGTTTCACTAAACTTCGTACGACTAAAATGTTCGGTAGTGCAAAATTATGATAGTCTGTAAATTGCACATCAGCACTGTTTTCTTGTAAACAATTATTTGATTTACATTTATTGAGCATAGGCTGCATATGCAGCCTATTCTCAATAAATGTAAATCCATAAATTGAAATTTCTAGACGATCCTAAATTTGTGCTTACGAACATTTTAGTTTAGTGAAACGGGCCCCAGCTGTCTAGTAGTATTAACAAATATCTACCATCCCTAGCTAGCTTTTTTATGGACCATTGCCCGCACCACAGGCTTTTGTTTTCTTATGGAAGTCCATTAGGGCCACTTCACTTTTGTTTTTATCTTTTCTTGAATTTTCGAGATCTTTTCTAGAATTTTCAATGTGTTTTCTTGAATTTTAAAGTTCTTTTCTTGAATTTTCAAGATCTTTTCTTGAAAATTCAAGAAAAGATCAGGCTTGAAAATTCAAGAAAAGAACTTGAAAATTCAAGATAACATCTTGAATAAATGGAAATTAAAAAAAAGTGAAGTGGCCCTAATGGGCTTCCGAACATATAATCTAACAGTTCGTGTTGATCAAATGTGGCTGTGACCGTATAAATGGGGCTTATGGGATTTGTAACTAGTGTAGCTGCTGATGAAATTGCATACTCCTGTAGCCTGACACCGATCTATATTACTTTTTAGATTCACGGTGAGTGTTTCATTGCTGGGACGTCGAATAGTACAGACCCTGAAAAGACTGTGATTATGCACAGGCTGGTCATGATATACACTCGTCACAAAACCCATAAGCCACATTCCCACTCAGTAGGCACAAACTGTTCTTTATAGGAATTAAATAAGTGTATAATTGTGTCACTATTCCACCAATTCTAAAACTTACGAGTGCCCGCAATACAGATATAATCAGTTAGTAATATTTATTTTACTGATAGCGACTCGCGGTGGTATCAGGCTATTTTCATGTGCAAATTAGGCATGATATTTTGTATTATTTATACTAGTTAAATGCGTCGCCTGAAAACATAATATTTTCGACAGATTATAAAGAATGATCATTGTACATCAAAAAATAAAAAGAGAGAATACATAGTAATTTGAAGAAAACATGATTATCGGTTGACAATAGCCAAAATTGACTGCTTTTCTGAGGGCGGCGGGTGACTTATAAAAATCACCGCCTCTCACAATCAGTTAAGGAGGCTCTTGCGACAAATATTGAAAAATACTCGCAAATGAATTACAAATCGCGCGCCACAATAAAAATGCAGTAACCGCATCAGATGTGTTCAATTAATTTTTTACAAAGTTACCCCACCCACCTATTTTTGGCCAGAAATTTCAACACGACTGAATTTGTCGGAATTGTTTTCATGAAAACATGAGGCACAGAGACTTTGTTATGTCTTGTTCTATCACTTGTAATACCACACCATTTCCTGAAAATGATTCCAAAGCGGAGTCATAACCACCTCAAAGTTTTGCTACAAATGCCCAAAAAATACCTTAAATTCTTACGCGAAACCGTACCGGAGAGACAGCATAGCATGCGCCATTTTACAAGTTGTCAAAATCAACCGTAGCTAACAATCAGTTTCGTTGAATTATGAATACTCCTAGTCAAGCCTCCCAAATTCAAGAAATATTCATAAACCTATTTGTCTAGACACACTGGTGTAACTTGCAGGGTCGGTAGTGAAGTATGTAGAAAATAGTACACCCCCTTTTTAACCCTTTGAACCCGAAATCCCGCTATAGCGGTTTATGCAAAAAGTGCAGATCCAGCCAGATGAGACGGCTCATAACGAGCCGTCTCATCAGGATCTGCACTTTTTGCAAGTAATTTTCATATTTCTTAGAACAAAAACACCCCCTTTTAATAAATGGACGAATATGAAAATCATTTTGTGACCATTGGATTGGTCGGAACATTAGCATATCACAGTCCATTCCAGTTCCTTAGGGTTGAAAGGGTTAAAGCTAGCAACCCACTGTCCCGTGAGACCTTTAATCTCTTGACTGATCCATAAGAAACCTGACATAGCCTTGTTCCGAATGAACTCAATAAACTTGTTTAATAAATGTCACATTATATTTTCACCCATATAAAACCGATTTCCAATAAAAAGCAGCCATGTTGGTTTGTATGAAAGTCCGGTTTAAAAGCCATTGATAACTTAATTCCATCTGGGACCGGGGTGATATGCTGCCAAATGGATCTTCCCGGTTCTGCATCCAGCCTTGATCCGGATAAGCATGCACATGCGTACAGTCAGATCAGGGCATTTGCAGTTTAAAATGCAGTCACACAATTGTGCTGACAGTAAGGCTACAAACAATTAATGTTTAGATTCTCATCCAAATTTTGGGGGGAAATGGGGCGAGTGGGACACTTATATTTTTTATTTTTTATTTTCAGGCACTACTAAAACGAGGTGTTGAACGTCAATGCGCAGTTGCGTGCAATAGTGTTTTGTAATAACATGTTCATATTGAAGTATTGCTAATCTCGAGGGGGCGGGTTCCGGTGTTGCTGTATTGCGCTACGTAAAGCACTCAAATAAAAAGCTGTGGGAGCGGTATAATACGCGGGCCGCATCATTCGCGTAAATTTATTTAAAAACAAAAAATCCTTGGGCGGGCCGTTTTATTAGGGGCGGGCGGGGATGAGAATCTAAACATTAATTTTGTGTAGCCTAATCAGTAGCATGACACTGTTGCCCAAACTAGGGTTTAAGAAAACTGCCGTCTGGGATCACGATTGCCAGTTATTTTCTTAAACTTGGGTCCAAACAAGGGTTCAGACTTTTTAAACGGCAGTTAATGCACAAAAATTGCTCAAAATGGGGTTTGGGCGCCTAAACCATGGTTTAGACTATCAAACAGGGGTTTAGCGAATTATTGTGTATTTGGCGAGCCCAAACTAGGGTTTGAGGAGCCTAAACTAGGGTTTGAGGAGCCTAAACTATGGTTTAAGCTCCAAACCATGGTTTAGGGAATTATTATGCATTTGGCTTGCCATAGACTAGTCTGAAAATCATTTTGTGACGATTGGATTGATTGCACAATTAACATACCACAATCCATTCCAGTTACTTAGGGATGAAGTGGTTAATACTACGGCAAAGGAACGAACGGGCGAAATGTCCATAACTAGCCACCAGTTTAATTAATACAGTTGCGTGACCGTGCAATATGACGAAGATGTGTACCAGTGTTGCAAATGCCGCAATGTCGCTTTTGACAGCTGACATTTCATTTGTCATTTACAATGAGGAAATACGGTAATCCAATTTAATGTGACATTTGTCACAGAACGGTCACACACGCTATCATCTAGGACGAATGCTCATGGGGCCCGTTTCATTAACCTTCGTACGACTACAATGTTAGTTTTAAAGTGCAAATTTTAAGATAGTCTGGAAATTTCAATTCATGGATTTACATTTATTGAGCATAGGCTGCTTTGCAATGTAAATCCAGTAATTGTTTACAAGAAAACAGTGTTAATGTGATATTTACTGACTATCACAAGTTTGCACTTACGAACATTTTAGTCATACGAAGTTTAGTGAAACTGGCCCCAGGTGCCTCAGATGTTCACAGCCAGTGATGAAACAGATTACTAAATAAAAGTACTGACGGTACTGAACTATGTCCGGTTTAGAGAGGTTCTATAGTAGATGTAATATAATTTCACAACTAGCGTGTTATGTTTCACATTTATGTTTCATGGTGTTTTATGGTACAGTCGAACCTCCCCGAACGGCCACCTCTCTACAACAATACGCTATATAATATACTAAATTGATGAGCGGTGTTCTCTATATGTCACTGCATATGATTGCATACGTAATTGAATACCACACAAACTCACAGAAATGCAATTAAAGGAAATGACAAATTTAGTTCATACAGTTTATTTGCATCCAATAAAGTGAACAAATACATACTGAATCATGAAGATATGATCTGAGACCCCGTGCCTTTAGATATATACAACAGCTTGCAGCCTTGGCCCATATGCCAGTGTGTCTATGCGTGAGATATGTTACATAATTGGGTCCCCGAGAAAAGTGGCCTTCCGGCGTATGTGACCGGCGTAGCTCCAGATCAGCCTGTGTTTGAGAAACATAACCTTTAAGCTGACGATGTATACGACCTGCGTAGTCCCAGATAGACGACACACAGTGTGATCAGGGTCTACGCGGTTCGTCATTTAACTTTTCAAATAACCAGGACAAATCGATTACCATTCGCACAGTGTGATCAGGGCTTACACAGTTCGCCATTTTGTCACTCCATAGCCAAACCGTTGTTACGAGATCAACTTGATTACAATCTGTACAGTCTGATCAGTGACCACACTGAACGCATTTAGCTACTGAGGTAGCCAAACTGGAGGCCGTTTCACTAAACTTTTCGTAAGTGCAAAATTATTATAGTCTATAAATGTCACATTAACAATGTTTTCTTGTAAACAATTATTGCATTTACATTTATTGAGCATAGGTTGCATATGCAGCCTATGCTCAATAAATGTAAATCCTTCAATTGAAATTTCCCGACGATCCTAAATTTGCATGTACGAACATTTTAGTCGTACGAAGTTTAGTGAAACGGGCCCCTGTGGTGTGTGTAGCTACTGAACAGCACCCTCATGTACAGTGGGGTCAACGTGTAAGTGCACACACGAACGAACACGACAGGTTGGTTCCAACCTGTCGTGTTCGTTCGTGTGTGCACTTACACGCTGACCCCACTGTAGCCTGACAACGGTCTATATTGCTTATTATAGAAGCCACCTAATTTTCCTTCTGTAACGCAGGATTAGATGGAATACATGTATATAATGCCATCTGTTGGGATTGTTTAATCAGTGTACAAAGTGCTCACTAATACTAAACACTCAGGTGGGACCCACATTTTTTCGTTTTTGGGCGCCGTTTGGTAGTCAATGCACTGATGTTAATTAACCCGGGACTCTGATATTTACGCTAATTCTTACGGAGCTCCGCAGGGGACGTATAATTATTTTGTTATTAATTCGTTACCAAGAAATAACAATTCGTTCCCTCAGTTTATTCGACTGTAACTTTGTTGTGATCACCACCTGAGTAGCACATTCTGGAACTTCTCTAAGACGAACTACGTAATAGTTTTACAATCATACTTTGATTGGCGCGCAATCGATCGTATAGTGGATTTTACGGAGCCCCGCAGGGGACATGGATTTTTTTTATTAATTCGTTCCCTCAATTTAACAATTCGTTCCCTCGACTTAATTCGTTCCATCGAATTAACAATTCGTTGCCACGATATAACAATTCGTTCCCTCGAATTAACAATTCGTTCCCACGAAATGACAATTCGTTCCCTCAATTTAAAAATTCGTTCCCTCGAATTAAAAATTCGTTCCCATGATATAATAATTCGTTACCAAAGAAATAACAATTCGTTCCCTCGAGGGAACGAATTATTAAATTGAGAGAACGAATTGTTATTTCGTGGGAACGAATTAATAAATAAAAAGAATTCTACGTCCCCTGCGGGGCTCCGTAAATTCCATTATACGATCGATTGCGTGCCAATCAAAGTGTGATTGTAGAAAAAATGTAAAAATGTAAATGCTTTGATTTAACGACGGCAGTGCCGTCGTTAAATCAAAGCATTTACATTTTCGATGACCTTGCATGTCGGGACCGACTATTTAAGTCCCCATCCGATAGGACTAGGCTATCACGAAGGTGTCATCGTTAAATCAAAGCATTTACATTTTCGATGACCTTGCATGTCGGGACCGACTATTTAAGTCCCCATCCGATAGGACTAAGCTATCACGAAGGTGTCATCGTTAAATCAAAGCATTTACATTTTCGATGACCTTGCATGTCGGACCGACTATTTAAGTCCCCATCCATAGGACTAGGCTATCACGAAGGTGTCATCGTTAAATCAAAGCATTTACATTTTCGATGACCTTGCACGTCGAGACCGACTATTTAAGTCCCCATCCGATAGTAATAGGCTATCATATCACGAAGGTGTCTTGCCCAAGGACACGTCGAATCGGCCAGTGTCGGGATTGGAACTCAGGACCTTTCGATCCGTAGTCCGATGCTCTACCACTGAGCTATTGCGGCTGACAAATTGTATAACTAGTACGTTGTTCGTCTTAGAGCAGTTCCAGAAGGTGCTACCCAGGTGGTGATGATCACAGCAACGCTACAATCGCCCTGCGTTACACACAGAACATTCGGGTTATATTTAGAAGCTTGAGGGCAAGATTTTGAGACGAAGCGATAATAAAATACCAAATCAGCAGACACAAATGTTGGTTTCCAGCGCTTTAATGCTACTTGTTTGTCGGTATCTCTGTTAGTACAATCAAATACCACACATTCTTTCCCCATCAGATATTGTCAGTAAATCCCGATAATAATTATTATTGATACACACAGAGCAATGTAAATACGCTCTGGAACAATGGCTTCGCAGAAGCAAGAAGCTGACGGCCAGCTATTTTTAGTAACAGGAATACACCCTGCATGACGTCAGCTCAAAACCAGATCTGGATTTACACGGGTCGCAAAACCCATAAGCCTCATTTCTCCAGTCACAGCCAAAAATAACTTCGAAAATTGACAAAATATTCAGAGCTCATGCGGAATTGAATTCCGCTTGCATGTACGAAAACGATCGTATTTTTCTTCAACACCAATATCGGAGAAACACGGCGATGCCATAACGGAGGTATTATCAGATCTGGCCCGTCCAATGCCAGTCTGACCTTCACATCATAAGGCCACACGCTGTGAAAACAGACATGTGGACGTGTGTGATCAGCATAGACGTAGATCACTATTACAGTGGAGTCAGCGTGTAAGTGCACACACGAACGAACACGACAGGTTGGTTCCAACCTGTCGTGTTCGTTCATGTGTGCACTTACACGTTGACCACACTGTAATTCAAGTATAAACAAAATGTAAATATTTTTCTGCATTTTTTCTCATTTCGCATCAAAAGTGTATGTTGTTACCACTCAGTTGAACCGTCTCGGCGAGACGGTTCAACTGAGTGGTAACAACATACACTTTGGGTGGGTAGCGAACCAACCTGTCGTGTTCGTTCATGTGTGCACTGTGGAGCCCACTGTTGTAACCCCCCAGCTATTGTAACCCGGTGATAATAGCTGGGGGTTACAATAGCTGGTAATGCACGCGCCCACTGTTGTAAACCCCCAGCTATTGTAACCCCATATATCAATCACGGGATATATAACGTGAGTTTGGTGTGGGAGGGGTAAAACCCGAAACCAAAGTCTGTGTATGCAAAGCCGGGCGTTCCAAGTTCGATACCAATTATCTCCCCTTGAAATATATATATATTGAAACACAAATAAGATTGCCTATAAGTATGGGTGACAATAGCTGAGGGTTACATTAGCTGGTGATGCACGCGCCCACTGTTGTAAACCCCCAGCTATTGTAACCCATACTTATAGGCAATCTTATTTGTGTTTCAATATATATATATTTCAAGGGGAGATAATCGGTATCGAACTTGGAACGTCCGGCTGTGCATACACATACTTTGGTTTCGGGTTTTACCCCTCCCACACCAAACTCACGTTATATATCCCGTGATTGATATATGGGGTTACACTAGCTGGGGGGTTACAACAGTGGGCTCTACAGTGCACTTACACGCTGACACCACTGTATACACTAACGCCTGTACAGTCTACTCGTTTACTCAACGTCCAGGGGAGTGATGAAAATACTTCGATTTAACGAACATTGAGAGTTGTTATAAAGGAAAACATATACTTACGACGAAGAATTTGACCTTGAGTTAACATTAGTTTATTTGACTTAAGATAGTTTGAGGTAACGAGTGTAGACTGTATACTGTCAATTTCCTCATTCCAAAATACTTGAATATTTGCTTTGATATCAAGCAGCTTGATTGATCAGACACTCAAATTGCTTGATTACTAGTTGGAATCACCGATACACGGTCAGAAAAGTTGCGAAGATAAACACCGGCGAGTGTGTACTCATACTGCCATTACAGTGGGGTCAGCGTGTAAGTGCACACACGAATTCCAACCTGTCGTATTCGTTCGTGTGTGCACTTACACGCTAACCCCACTGTAGCTATAGACTGATTACAAACTTTGATTCATATACATGAACACGGTTATGCTCACTGAATGGTCACCAGCGAATTCCCGATCCTGATCCGAGGCTACGCTGGGCGCACCCGTCATCAGACCCATTTTCTCAGATGTTTCCCATATGTCGCTTCCGAGCAAATCAACGCCAGGCGCTGGTATGTACTATTGAAATTCTGACTGCACACAATGAAGGATCGTAGATAGTTATCTCTCGTTGAATTTATTTATAGAAATCCGGTCCAAATTGTGTAGTTTAGGGCATTATTTATTGTATCAAGGGCGAATGTAGCAGTAATTGTTGTGAAAAGGAATCATAGTGTTGTTAATAGTGTTGTTAACGGTTGTTGATCCAGAGCACGCTATGTATCGGCATAATCTCATACAGGACTACATTATTCACCGGATTCATATTTTCACACATATTAATATAATCGCAACCAGTGTAGACGCAGATCAGACTGCACAGATGTGCAGTCTGATCTGAGTCTACTCTAGTCGCAATAGCAATGGTTGTACCCAGTGTTCAGTAAGAAATAAACGCTAAAGTAGCACATAGGACCGGATCTCTATAAATATATTTGCAAAGGGAAGTAACTATTACGTTCCCTCATTGCAGATTGTTGTTATACGATTTAGTTATTGTTAATCTCCATTAGCATCATAATATTCCCTATTGAATGGAAACACTATTATCTGTAACTAAATCTGACATAGCATCAAACTAATAATTAATTATCTAGCTACACATCGATTATTTAACTCTTGCATGCTAGCGGTGAAAATATCCGCCAAACAAATTAGGAGTATATTTTTTATTTCTCTCTGTAAATATGTCTTGGAATTTCATTAAAATTGAGTCCTCATGACTCAATTCCAAGACATACTGATTTCATGATATTTACAAGGAGAAATAAAATAAAATATGATCATTTTTGTCCGCTATTTTTGAACTATTTATAGCCCACAAGTTTCCCAGCATGCAAAGAGTTAATGTCCGTTGCAAATTGTGCACGTTTCTTCCAATAATTGCACACAGAGTTAACAGAACATACTTTTATTTGAAGTCAGATTACATTGTACGGAGCCCCACAGGGGACGTAGAATTCTTTTTTTTATTAATTCGTTCCCACGAAATCACAATTAGTTCCCACGAAATAACAATTCGTTCCCTCAATTTACCAATTCGTTCCCACGAAATAACAATTCGTTCTCACGATATAGCAATTCGTTCTCACGAAATAACAATTCGTTCCCACGATATATAATGGGAACAAATTGTTAATTCGTGAACGAATTGTTAAATTGAGGGAACGAATTGTTATTTCGTGGGAACGAATTAATAACCCTGTGGGGCTCCGTAGTATAGGCACATGTATGCCGAGACACAATTATACATAGGTATCTGTGTAGACAGTACTTGAATACGTACATCCACACAAACATGCATTAGCCAACCCCATAATATGCATGCCTAACCATAACCCGAATGTGGGGCGACTTGTAAGTCGAATTGTGACCTGTACGTGTAAGTCGCCCTGCGTTACAGACAGAAAATTCGGGTTAGCAGAACAATACCATTACCGAAGACTAAGGCAGCATACAGTGGGGTCAGCGTGTAAGTGCACACACGAACGAACACGACAGGTTGGAACCAACCTGTCGTGTTCGTTCGTGTGTGCACTTACACGCTACCCCACTGTATTACTATTAGTATCTCCGTTATTTAATACGTCTTAATTTACTAAAATAAATAGTATATGCACACATATACATACATACTATATAGACATGTATATACCGACATAAGTATGCATGTGTGTATGTGCATTGCGAATGCAAAGAGCTAGATTTCGAATTCACAAAATACAAGAAAACAAAAAACGCCATCATACCTCTTTATCGAGCCGATATATCCGTTTTGGAAATCGTCAAATAATGCTTATCCGTTTCCAAGTTCCATATAGCGTGGCGATGTTTGTACACATCGATTTTGCTGGCACCGTGCTAGTCTGACAGGCTGTAGCTACGTGCAGATCCGTTCGAAGTGCTATGGAAGGCTCTTCCAGGGACCTGCGATATATTTCTGTCTAGACGCGCATCGGAAATCGCACAACATGTCGTTTTCAAGCGGTGTAGACCAAAATCAGACTGCACCATTTGGTGCAGTCTGATCTTGGTCTACACCGCTTAAGGGCATGTTGTTAGTTTGATTGGAAACCGTGTAGATACTGATTGAAATGCACAGAAGTTTTTGTCGTGAGTGTAAAACGGCAGCTGCGAGCTAATAATGTAATATACATAAAAGCAAAGCGTGAGGTTTTTATTGACGTCTCGCAACACAGTTGGGCATATGATACACGAACATCTGGTCATGGGGAGCAGCATATCATGATTATTAGAGAGTACGGAATGTGGTTGATATGACAGATAGCAGATTCTAAAGAATTGATAACGGAAGCAATATTTGATGAAAATGAACACTCGTTTGTTATGATCAGATATTGTAATATACGCGATCACTTGTCGGTGTGACAACCACAAATTGTGTGCGTGCGTTTGTTTTTGTACACATACATGCATCTGAACTATACGGAGCCCCACAGGGGACGTATACTTTTTTTTTTAATTAATTCGTTCCCACGAAATAACAATTCGTTCCCACGATTTAACAATTCGTTTGCTCGAATTTACAATTTGTTTCCTCGAATTAACAATTCGTTCCCACGTTATAACAATTCGGTCCCTCGAATTAACAATTCGTTCCCACGAAATGACAAGTAGTTCCCTCAATTTAACAATTTGTTCCCCTCGAATTCGTTGCCATCATATAACAATTCGTTCCCACTAATTAACAATTCGTTCCCATGGGAACACATAAATGTACACATAAATGCATCTGATCTATACGGAGCCCCGCAAGGGACGTATAATTTTTTTTTTATTCGTTCCAACGAAATAACAATTCGCTCCCTCAATTTAACAATTCTTCCCACGATATAACAATTCGTTCCCTCGAAATAACAATTCGTTCCCACGAAATGATAATTCGTTCCCTCAATTTAACAATTCGTTCCCCTCGAATTAACAATTCGTTCCCACGATATAACAATTCGTTCCCACGGGTTCCCGTGGGAACGAATTGTTATTTCGTGGGAACGAATTGTTAATTCGAATTGTTATTTTGTGGTAACGAATTAATAACTAGAAATGTGGCCTGTCGGAACACGAATGCCCCCATGGCAACCAAAGAAAACGAGGCACATTTGAAACAAGGAAGTATAAGCCATTTACCCGAGCGTTAAGGTTTCGAACGCACCAAGTCTGTGACCTTCACCCTGGGCTTAACGGGGGCGGGACGAATGTGGATTTGTCACAGGGCGGTAGAGGACCATTGGAGCAATGCGTGTGTGAAATATGAAGCAGATCCGAGCAAGGAAACATTATTACAAATTATAAGCCATTTACCCAAGCGTTAAGGTTTCGGGACGGAAGTACGTACGTGCGGACGTACGGACGCCGGTAACACTATATGCCCCCCCACCCCCTCACATTTTGGTGGCGGGGGCATAAAAACAAGAATTATACGCCCCTGCGGGGCTTCGTACGATCCACCCGGAAAGTCTGGCTTAAAAAGGTTCCACCGTACCACAATATCCAGTGACACCCACTAGCGATCCGCTCTCAATTATGAACAAAGGCAAAATCAATCCCAGCAGCTATATTTCTGACTACATGAATGCTGTTTGCAACACCTAATGAATACAGAGGCGATAGATCGTGACCAGACGATGCATGGAGTATTGATCTCCGCAATCGATATATAATAATATCTGTGCCAGTATGTACAATGCAAGGTGCTTGCCATATTGCTTCTATGTGTTTCGACGATATTGAATTCGCATCATATTCTATTTTCCATAAATGACAAAATACAGATACATAGTTTAAGTTCACGTTATCCATAAAGTAGCTACTGTTTCTGTTTACTAAAAAACAGTGGAACCTCTCAAAATCAGACACCATGGGGGGGGGGGGTCCCCAGGGTGTCCGGTTTAGAGAGGTTCCACTGTAAATTAGACGTATGAATATGTCAATGCATGCTGGTGTGCTTTGCGAACATGAACATGCATTATCATCAGAGATAGATGACAATGTGACCCATAAACGTCAGGATACAGAGGCTGTCTGTATGTCCGGTTTAGAGGTTCTACTGTAGTTTTAATCAAAACAATGGCTGTAATAATGTAACAAATAACTGCTAAATAAGTTTAATCATTAAATATAAACAACAGGGCCCGGTTGTTCAAAACATCCGTTAGCATAACGGACTGTTAAATCCTTAACTGAATTGTAAAAAAAAAAAAAAAAAATCTCTGTTTTAACAGAGATTTTAACCATTCAGTTAAGGATTTAACAGTCCGTTAAGGATTTAACAGTCCGTTAAGCTAACTGGTGTTTTGAACAACCGGGCCCTGTGTGTTTTAAAGCAAATAATACAGTCGGTACAGATAACAAATTGCTCCAACAGAGTTCAGCTAGATTGGAAATTAGTTACAACTGAGAATACAAGTGTAATTCCAAAACCCGTCCAATGAGACCCGATACTAGACACACGAGCATTCGTGTTTCTAGTATCGGTCTAATATGGTTATATCGAGGCCACTATAACACGGCGATGGTCGAGAAACTACAGGCGGGAATATGGGCCGGAAACCTGTTGTTGATTTAGCAATCAGATAGCGGTGACTCTTCAAGATATTCGGCGCAGTATCTGATAAATGATTAAATTAAACAAATATTGTATGTCGTTTGTATCATATTGCGATCAACATTCGTATATGTAGTATCACAGGCGAATGATGCGTAGCAGCAGGGATGGTGAACTGGTTAAAGGTTAAACGTTCCCTAATTTTGTTTTAATCAGCAGAATATCAGTAAAATAAAATGAAACCTAAAACCACCACTAAATTATTATTATTTGGCGGAAGGTCACTATGTTGAGTGTGGCACGCACGCATGCACGGCGTTCAAATGTCGTTCAAGTATGGCGTCATTTGAATTCATAAGCTAACAGTAGTGTAATTCTACACACTATGTGAGCCACATAAGCAATGTGCATGATCACGTGGTTACAACAACAAAAACGTCGCCCACTCCAAAGTAAGTATTATTTGATATTTTCCTTAATATGCAACGGATTTTGATGAAATATGGCGCAGCAAACGCGTCTTCATGAGCTGCATTTGGTGGTCCAGGGAGTTCGGCACAGACTAATGTCGTTTTTGTGAAGATTCTTCGCAAAAACGACAGCAGTTTGAGCGAAAATACAGAGACCACCAAATGCTGCTTAACAAGATGCGTTTGATGCGCCATATTTCATCAAAACCTGTTACGTAATACGGACAATATAAAAGAAATATGGCGCATCAAACGCATCTTGTTAAGCAGCATTTGGTGGTCTCTGTATTTATTTATTACATTATCACAGCCAAAATGATTCTGGCTGTTACATGTTACTGAATGATAATGTAATAAATTCAGTATAATAATTCTGCATATTTTTAATCATCAAATATATGCAGTCGTTAGTTCTATGTGAAATAATGCAATAAATGATTACTCCCTCAAGGTACACTTTGTTAGATAAAGTATGCTTTTTAATTTTGGTGAAATAGGGTACTGGTCAGATTGTGTGCAGCACAGGCTGATCTGGGGCTACACTGTTCGCAGACTCAATAATACCAGTTTTGGCCTGGCGAGCCAGTCAGCAAGATTGCAGCACCTAAACCCACTGCGTTTAGTCAGTGACCTTCATTTTCAAATTGACTTGCGACACATGTAGCCCAATGGCCGCAGTCTGATCAGGGTATACACCGTCCGCCATATAATAACTGAAGCTAGTGTGACTAAGTAGCGCCGAAATGAGTACAGTAGAACCGCCCTAAACCGGATACCCTGACGATCCCATTGTGTTTCATTTAGATGGGGTTCACTGTTATACATGTCATTGTCGTGTCTGTTCATGGTTGAAAATGACAAAACTGTTCATGGAGTGCTCTAATTACAGTGGAGCCTCTCTTAACCGGGCACCCTGGGGAGCCAGGGTGTCCGGTTTAGAAAGGTTCCATTGTACTAGTAAAGGCACACATATGTTTGAAAGGCAAATGGCTCATAGCGATTCATATTTGAAGTTGTGAGTGGAAGAAGGGAGCTAAGCCCCGTTCTTCCGCTGACACCTTCATGTGTATGCTTCACATTAATGTATCTGAATACGATCATCGTGTTTGTTATCATATCAGAGTTGGGTTTGTTTATTATGAATAAATGCATGAAAAAATAACTGAACGGCTTAGATAACTGAATTTGATACAACTGTTAAATAATTCAGTCTCCAAAAGTCCAGATGACCTTGTACACTGGTAAGCAGTTGCTAACCGACAAACAGTCAACTGTTAGGCGTTCAGAGATGTGGGGGGTTTGTGAATTTAACGCGCAACTTAGGAATTCTGTTATTCAACTTGACTCAAGCAATCGCATAATGTATGCATTTTACACATATCTGAATTCAGAGAGGACCATTGATTTGAAAAGGTGCACAGTATACAATAGCGGTAATCTACCTAGCAAGGAATCTGTTATAAATAGAACGCCCAAATCTGGCAGAGTAGGACAAACATTCAGTCTTACACACTTTAGCCTGCATTAAATGCAGTTTGCATTGATCTGGACTTACACTGACCAATAAGAAAGTTTACTGATGCATGTATTTGTTCTACTATTGGAAACACGCAAATTGGTGACGTACAGTGGGGTCAGCGTGTAAGTGCACACACGAACGAACACAACAGGTTGGAACCAACCTGTCGTGTTCGTTCGTGTGTGCACTTACACGCTGACCCCACTGTATGTGCAGTGCATATGAGCGCTATTCCGATAGGTACATGTATTCGTGTAATTCGTTAACAACAGTTTTATATCAAAACTGCTGAGAATGACAACCACCATAAGAACACACATGCTACAGACATATACAAAAAATGCTCACTAAAACAAGAAAGTCGTGTGTTCCAGCTGGTTTATATACACAGCCAGTTTATCATGCACAAAGTATGTGAATATAAATCTTTATGACAAGTCCGTGAATATACATACGACCATCCACATTTACTCGAACTCTGAACTCGCAATCACTCAGCTCGGTTGCCGAAGTCCCGGACGGATGAACATTGCAGTTTACACAAGGCTATGCTGGACACAAGCGGGATAGGGTTGTCTTTGTACGCCGTAGTGCCATTTTCATACGCACTATAGGTGGCTGTGGCTGGAGAAATGGGGCTTATGGGTTTTGCGAACAGTGTGGATCCAGATCAGACTGTGCGGATTCAGACTGTGCATCCGCACTGTCTGATCTGGATCTACACTGTTCGCCATTACATCAATTAAACGCCCGTCACACTTCTAAAACGCGGTATACAGTGGAACCTCTCTAAACCGGACATCCTGGGATGTCCCCAGGGTGTCCGGTGTAGAGGTGTCACTGTAAATCAGACATTTGATCATTCTGAGCTATAGTTGTGCGCTATGTGATCACGAACAGCCACTGCCGCCCGAGATAAATAACCATGAAACCCATCAAAAATAAGATCCGGTTTAGAGAGTTTCCACTGTATATCGTTATCGGGCTACCAGAATAAGCTCTGGTATACAGCTACACTGGTCACACATCCCATAAGCCCCTTTTCTCTAGTCACAGCCTATAAGTAGTATTATCAAGTACAGCATCCTGTCCGGAAGACATGTTTTGTGATCAAGGACATACATGTCGCGTACACTTAAAATAATTGCGAATGTATCCTCAATTGCAACACACACGGAATCGAAACATTATCAATATGAGCTTTACATGGTGGCTAGATCTGTAGCGATAGTTCGTCTCCTCGTTAGTTCGCTTCGCCGCCACGAAAGCAACCATGATCAAATACCGTTTGAGATATCATACAAAGGGCTGGTGGCATTAATGGTCAGACCAGCTCACGTGACGCGTTTCATTAAACTTCGTTCTACAAGAATGGTCGTACGATATTTTCTATAAATGTACTTCATATATTAACGTGATTCATTGATGGTATCATATGCCATGTACATATAGAACTCATTACGTCTGAACATATCAACCGTGGATTTTAAATGTTAAAATTCAGTTTTGCACTTTCCTCGTCGTACGAATGAATCTCGATTCGTACGAAGATCAGCAAAACGGGCCTCTGCTTATCTGCGCCCGATCTTCTGGGGGGCGTTTTTCACTAAACGTCGTACGACTAAAATGTTCGTAAGTTAAACAATATGATAGTCTGTACATTTCACATTAGCAATGCTTTCTTGTAAACAATTACTGGATTTACATTTATTGAGCATAGGCTGCATGCAGCCTATGCTCAATAAATGTAAATCCATCAATTGAAATTTTCGTACGATCCTAGATTTGCAGTTACGAACATTTTAGTCGTACGAAGTTTAGTCAAACTGGGTCCAGGACATCGGGATAGGAAACGACTATAGTGTTTATTAGATGCATGCCAGGCACATTATCAATGGCGAACACAGTGCTGACCCCGATGCGTAGTCTGTTCGAGGGCTACACTCGTTACCACAGGACTTACAACACACATCTGCTGTCAGTTTCACGAAACCTGCCCAAATTGTACAGCTATATTTATAAACAATGCAGAAACAATATTAAATTTTATCAAAATTTAAGAATAAGCCATCTTTTTATTTCGTGAAATTCGGTCCAATATTGATTTTATCACGAAAAAAATATTTGTCTGGAAATTTAACATGGAGGAAAAGGAAGTGGAGGAGCTGGGGGAGGAGTAACAAGAGTTGTCAGAAGACAACGAAGCTCGCCTGTAGGGCAGCCTTCACTCAAACTTGGCACAGTTGCATAAAAAAACATGAATATTATATAACTCGACCTTGGGTTAAGGGGCGTGCGGTGGACCTTTACATTGGGGTCAGTGGAACAAGGTGGGTCGCGGGTTTGCTATAGCATAATATAGCATATTAAGATGAATGCATGTATGAAATATCAATGCGCTCCCTGAAAACAGAAGTAAAACAAAATTTAACCCAACGTTAAGTTTATGAACGCACTAAGTTGGTGATTTTCTACAGCATGATAGCTATTCACATGAGGAATGCATGTATGAATGTGCTAAGTTTGTGACCTTGACCTTGGGAAAAGGGGTGGGGGAGGGGGTGGGTGATGGATTTGCTGTAGCATAATAGAGGATCATCAGATTAATGCATGTATGAAATATCAAGGCGTTCCCTGTAAAGAAACAGAAGGTATAAAAATACATTTACTCCAACGTTAAATTCATGATGTTGATCTTGGGGAAAGTGGTGGGGGGGAGGGTTTATGAATGTGCTAAGTTTGTGACCTTGACCTTGGGGTAATGGTTGGGTCATGTATTTGCTATAGCACAATAGAGTATCATCAGAAGAATGCATGTATGAAATATCAAGGTGTTCCATGAAAGGAAACAGATGTTATAAGACATTTACCCTAACGTGAAGTTTATGAATGTGTTAGGTTTGTGACATTGATCCTGGGGAAAGGGGTGGGAGGTGGGTCATGGATTTGCTATAGCACGATAGAGTATCATCTGAGGAATGCATGAATGAAATATCAAGGCGTTCCATGAAATAAAACAGATGTTATAAGACATTTACCCCAACGTTAAGTTTATGAATTTGCTAAGTTTGTGACCTTGACCTTCTGGTAAGGGATGGGCGGTGGGTCATGGATTTGCTATAACACGATAGAGTATCATCAGATGAATCCATGTATGAAATATGAAGGAGTTCCCTGTAAATAATCAGAAGTTACAACATTTACCCCAACGTTAAGTTTATGAACATGCTAATTTTGTGACCTTGACCTTGGTGTAAGAGTTGGGTAATGGATCGTAGATTTGCTCCAGCATGATAGAGGGTCATCAGATGAATACATGTATGAAATATGAAGACATTCCCTGTAAATAAACAGAAGTTACACAACATTTACCCCAACTTTAAGTTTAATAGCATGCATAGTTTGTGACCTTGACCCTGGGGTAAGGGTTGGGTGGTGGATCATGGATTTGCTACAGCATGATAGAGGATCATCTGAGGAATGCATGTATGAAATATCAAGGCGTTCCATGAAAGGAAACAGATGTTATAAGAAATTTACCCGAACGTTAAGTTTATGAATGTGCTAAGTTTGTGACGTAAGTTTACCCTTGGGGTAAGGGTTGGGTGGTGGGTCATGGATTTGCTACATCATGATAGAGGGTCTTCTGAGGAATGCATGTATGAAATAACAAGGTGTTCATGAAAGGAAACAGAAGTTTTTACCAAAACGTTAAGTTTGTGGACGACGCCGACGATGCCGGGGTATACCATAAGCTCTTCTGCACTTCGTGCAGGCGAGCTAAAAATAACTAAAAATTGACTTTTCGAAACCTGGCTATATAGCTTGGATATGATCTAACTAAGAAAACAAAAGTTACATTTTGAAAATCGGTCCACAATCTCTGAAATTAGAAAAATGTTAAATCCATAGACATCTTCACTCTCTGTATTTTGCAAAGTATTTTACTCTCTGTGAAGATGTCTATGGGGATTTAACATGGGGAAATTGTTGTTTTTTTTGTAATAAAGTCAATATTGGACCAATTTAGACGTAATAAAAGAAGGAGTATTCTTAAATGTTGATAACATTTAATATTATCGAACAAATATTGTTTTTGCATTGTTTATATAGTCGTACAATTTGGCCAGGTTTGGTGAAACCGGCAGTAGTCAATCACAAATAACCCAAATACAGTGGAACCCCTCTAAACTGGACACTCTGGAAAATATAGATGTTCACCTTAGATGTGTTTCGCTGTTATGTATCTCTGATTACAAAGTATTTTCATGATTGCAAAACACTAGAATATGTCATGAAGTGCTCACGTGTCCGGTTTGGGGAGGTTCCACTGTATAGATGCAGTATCCGACTTGAAATACAATTGCTTCGCAGTCAGACAAACAAAATAAAAGAAACATATCAACTAGTCTTACCTGTGTTGTTTATATCCGTGCACAAAACATGCAAATGTAAAATATGAGTCGATATGTTACAGAAAACGCTGTATGGTACTTATATCAATATCAGATGGATATAAACAGTCGGCTACCGGTTAGTCGACGAGCCAGACACGTAGTAATTGTAACACTTGTAATATTGTGCGGGCAGATTCTGTTATGGTATGTATACACAGGTAAACATGTATACATTGGTAAACTTACAAATTCACGTGTGTCGAGCCGGTTTTTTTAACCCCAAAGTTTTTGTAACCCCAAATATTAATATTGCTATACATGAGATATGCTTGCTTCAAACTTCAGAAATAAAGTATGTTTGGGCCTGACCCGACGTTCCGAGTTGGATACTCAAGCTTTTGGGTGGTGGTCGAGTGAAAATTTAACTGTGTCGTTTTCCCAACTTTGTTCTACACTAATTACAAAACCGTGGGGTTACAAAAACGGGCGAGTACTTCAACGGTTTTTGTAACCCCCGGAGGCTTACAAAAACCGGCTCTAGACACGCGTCGAAATGTTGGTTACTGTCCAAAAGCACATACACAAACGTCTGCGTCAATCATGCCCAGATGTCAACGTTTTTCAACATCCATTATTAACTCGAAATCATGCACCGTATTCAAGTATATCGCAATAAAACAGTTTACAAATACTGGCAAGATTAGCGCAGGCAATGGTGTAACCATGCTAGATGATCGTGTACGTTCCCATCACCTTAAAGGGGCATATAAGGATTTTTTTAAAACCTACTATATAGGAATGAATGGCCTTTTTTTTGTGGAATTTGTCGGGGTATAAAACTTGATAAAGTCACGGGAATACTGGACGAAGCGATAAAAAATTACAATTTTCGAAAAAAAAATCAATTTGTTTTCGAAAATTGTAATTTTTTAAGGTCTCGTCCAGTATTCCCGCAACTTTTCCAAGTTTATATCCCCGATAAATTCCACAAAAAGGCCATTCATTCCTTATAATTCCAGCATTTGAAATAAATTCATCAAGAAAATGTGTTTATTTTCCGTTTTCTTAAGAATTATTTTAACTGCGCCTGACGGTTACGGAAAGTAGTTCGGCATGGAGTTTACTGGGATATAAATTTTGGACGGAGACTTGCAACGGACCAATCAAATGTTAGGGAATTGTGTAAATATGTTTGTGCTGGAATTATTAAACAATAAAAATGTGTTTTCATCATGGCTCTGTCTAAAGTGGCTTAATTGAAGACATATTTTCACCGATATCGGTACATATGTATCAGAGTTTCTATCATGTTGAACACAACAAGATATACATGTAGGACATCTGATATTTTGGTACCTATATAGGATGAAAATAGAAACAACCCAGCAGTCCTAGTATCGTCATATATCTTCAATCAAACCACTTTACACAGGTCCATGATGAAAACACGTGTCTGTTTTGTATAGTATTTAAAAAAACACATGATATGCCCCTTTAATAATATTCAACGGACACTTCAATTGCTTAATTGAAAATGACGATCGTTCGGTTATCCACCACCCTACCGGTATATGGTTATCTGGTTATCCATCCACCATCGTATATGTACACGCTTTATATATATTAAGTGATATATGAACACATTGAAGGTTGCAAGCCTTATACACTATGCCGATATATTTATTTAAGATAATGCATACTTTTCTACGGAGACCCACAGGAGACGAAGATTTTTTTTTTTATTAATTCGTTCCCACGAAATAACAATTCGTTCCCACGAATTAACAATCCCACGAATTAACAATTCGTTCCCACTAAATAACGAATTGTTAATTCGTGTGAACGAATTGTCATTTCGTGGGAACGAAATGTTAATTCGAGTGAACGAATTGTTAATTCATGGTAACGAATTGTTATTTCGTGGGAAGGAATTAATAAGAAAACTAGATGGCCGCGGCCTGCATGTCGCGCCTTGTGGCGAGGCATGGACACTAAAAATAGAGATATAGTATAACGAAAAACTTTAACCAAAATACTTAACCAAAAAAATTAAAAATAATCAATTAAAAACCTTAAAAACCAAAAAAGTTTAAAAACCGGACACACGTACGTACCGCCAAAGTGCGACTATTATCACGCTTTCCGCAAGCAGGGGGCGCGACAAAAACACATTAACCAAAACTTCAAAGTAATTTGACCCTTTGGACATTTGGGCACTGGCGGGGCCGCACGGGAGGGGGGCAGAATGAAAATATAGATGATGATAAACACCCATGTGAAGTTTCAAGGTAATGGGCAAAGCAGTTGCAGAGATATAGTATAACGAAAAACTTTAACCAAAATACTTAACCAAAAAACTTAACCAAAAAGTTTAACCGGACACACGTACGTACGCCAAAGTGCCGACTATATCACGCTTTCCGCAAGCGGGCGCGACAAAAACATTAACCAAAAACTTCAAAGTAATTTGACCTTGACATTGGGCACAGGGGCCGCACGGGAGGTGGGTAGAATGAAAATATAGATGATGATAAACACCCATGTGAAGTTTCAAGGTAATGGGCAAAGCAGTTGCAGAGATATAGTATAACGAAAAACCTTAACCAAAAAACTTAACCAAGAAACTTAACCAAAAAACTTAACCAAAAACTTCAAAGTAATTTGACCTTGACATTGGGCACAGGGGAAAAACTTTAACCAAAAAACTTAACCAAAAAACTTAACCAAACAACTTAACCTAAATTTTCAAAGTAATTTGACCTTGACATTGGGCACAGGGGCCGCACGGGAGGGGGGTAGAATGAAAATATAGATGATGATAAACACCCATGTGAAGTTTGAATGTAATGAGCAAAGCAGTTGCAGAGATATAGTATAACGAAAAACTTTAACCAAGAAACTTAACCAAAAACATTAACCAAAAAACTTAACCAAAAAAGTTAACCAAAAGCTTTAACCAAAGAACTTAACTAAAAACTTCAAAGTAAATTGACCTGGACATTGGGCACAGGGGCCGCACGGGAGGGGGGTAGAATGAAAATATAGATGATGATAAACACCCATATGAAGTTTCAAGGTAATGGACAAAGCAGTTGCAGAGATATAGTATAACGAAAAACTTTAACCAAAAAACTTAACCAAAAAACTTAACCAAAAACTTTAACCAAAAAACTTAACCAAAAAGTTCAAAGTAATTTGACCTTGACATTGGGCACAGGGGCAGCATGGGAGGGGGGTAGAATGAAAATATAGATGATGATAAACACACATGTGAAGTTTCAAGGTAATGGGCAAAGCAGTTGCAGAGATATAGTATAACGAAAAACTTTAACCAAAAACTTTAACCAAAAAACTTAACCAAAAAACTTAACCAAAAACTTTAACCAAAGAATTTAACCAAAAACTTTAACCAAAAAACTTAACCAAAGAACTTAACCAAAAAACTTAACCAAAAACTTTAACCAAAAACTTTAACCAAAGAACTTAACCAAAAACTTTAACCAAAAAACTTAACCTTACAGCTTAACCAACAACTTTAACCGGACACACGTACGTACGTACGAACGTACGTACGTACGTACGTACGCCAAACGGCCGACTATATCGCGCTTTCCGCAAGCGGGCGCGACAAAAATCATGTCCCCTGCGGGGCACCGTACGTTTCAGAAACAGGGCTCATCCAATTGCAGAAAATAACTGTCAGGGGTTGTTTGTAAGCTGTAACTCGCCGCACACGAAACACGTGATATTTTATATAAATGTCCTTAACGCTACGAGACCTACCAAAATATATCTGTAGAATGGTATGAATTTGCCATGTGCATGCCCTTGGCCCATGGACTAGGATGACACAGATAAGACACACTTCCGGTCGTCTAGTTGAAGCGTTGTTTGCCTAATCGTGAATGTTATCAGACGCATAGTATTATTTGATAAATGAACTATGTCCACGTGAAGTTGACGATACTTGTCGACACAGGAATGGTGTTACGGAGCCCCGCAGGTGGCATATAATTATTTTTGTTAATAATTCGTTCCCACGAAATAACAATTTGTTCCCACGAATTAACAATTCGTTCCCACGAATTAATAAGTCGTTCCCTCCATTTAACAATTCATTCCCACGAATTAACAATTCGTTCCCTTAATTTAACAATTCGTTCCCACGAATTAATAAGTCGTTCCCTCCATTTAGAAATTCGTTCCCACGAATTAACAATTCGTTCCCTCAATTTAACAATTCGTTCCCACGAATTAACAATGCGTTCCCACAAATAAATAAATCGTTCCCTCAATTTAACAATATTAGTTCTTTCAATTTAACAATTCGTTCCCTCGAATTAACAATTCGTTCCCACGATATAACAATTTGTTAATTCGAGGGAATGAATTGTTAAATTGAGGGAACGATTTGTTATTTCGTGGGAACGAATTAATAAAAAAGAATCCATGTCCCAATCGGGGCTCCGTATGAATGCACCAATTGACGGCTGCTTCATTTCAAACGAAAATGTCGTCTGCTTTTATTCGCAGCTTTCGTCTCATTTTCAACACACACACGTGTTTTGGCATCACTTTCGAATCGTCTCCAATGGAGACGATTCGAAAGTGCTGTCAAATCAGGTTGATGGCTTGAGTAAAGTAACGAAAGTAAAGTTCCTAATGCAGACGAGAAATGATGAGCGTGTTACAAGAAAAGCAATTGCGCAGATGATCAATACAAAACTGTTCGTTCTTTGGCGGGAAATGAAGCTACCAAACGCCGAGTCAGCATTTACGTACGGAAGCCCATTAGGGCCACTTCACTTTTTTTTAATTTCCATTTATTCAACTTGAATTTTCAAGTTCTTTTCTTGAATTTTCAAGTTCTTTTCTTGAATTTTCAAGATCTTTTCTTGAAAAAAGATCTTGAAAATTCAAGAAAAGAACTTGAAAATTCAAGAAAAGATCTTGAAAATTCAAGAAAGTATCTTGAAAATTAAAGAAAAGATCTCGAAAATTCAAGAAAAGATAAAAAAAAAGTGAAGTGGCCCTAATAGGCTTCCGTATTTATGTGACCTGCCGAGACAATATACAATTATGACCGGTGTGTACAGGGTACAAGTTTATAACCCAAGATAGGGTACCGTAGTTCTTAATATAATAAGGGTGGTGTACACATGACAGCTGTAGATAGCGAAACGGGCATTAAAGGTACATGCCCACTCAGTAGGCACAAACTATTCTTTATATCAGAGACATCAGCTGAGGCATTTTCTAGCAAAATAAACAATCATTCACCATTACCCCACGTATTGATTGACATTATTATACATTTTATATCAGACGTAAATTTACACACTGATTTCCGTAAAATGTTAACGGACATTACTATTATTCTCTGTATTTACTTGTTGATATGCAAGCCAATGCCGGATCATACTTTATAAATGTCCAAAATATTATTTGTTCAATGAAGCATTTAATTAGTATAAATAATTAAAAAAATACCATGCCTCATTTGCATATGAAAATAGCCTGATACCAACGTGCGTCACTATCAGTAAAATAAATATTACTATTCAGTAAACGATTATACCTGTATAGCGGGCACTCGTAATTTTTAGAACTGGTGGAATAGTGACACAAGTATACACTTACATGTATTTAATTCCTATAAGTATCCTATAAAGAACAGTTTGCGCTTACTGAGTGGGTATGTACCTTTAAGCGTTCAGTTGAACGAATACTGTAATATGTACAGATGTGGTCTGGTAATGGTGCTACAATGAGGGATCGTAGCTAGTTATCTCCCGTTGAATTTATTTATAGAAATCCCGTCCAAATTGTGTAGTGTATGGTCTTATTGCTTGTATAAAGGCGAATGTGGCATGATTTGTTATGAAAAGGAGCAACTATAGTGAGTTCGACTAGTGTTGATCCAGATCATCCTACAGATCTGCGCACTCTGATCCGTGGTTTGCATTATTTGCCAGATTGATATGTTCACACTTAATAATGTTATTGCAATCAGTGTAGACTCAGATCAGACTACACATATGTGCAGTCTGATCTGAGTCTACACTGTTCACAAAACTAATGTTTGTGTGTTATTCAGTAAGAAATAAACGCCTAAATACGGTATAGGACGGATCTCTATAAATAGATTTTCAAAGGGAAATAACTAGCTACGATGCCTTATTAGAGAACATGTAGAACGATTTTATCTGCAACTAATGTTACAGGTGTTGGGCTTGCTGTGTGAACTACACACTTTATTTCCCTTGTAAGATGGATGACGCCGTTTGCTTTTTATAAACAATACCGAAGCAAACCGAATCCCAGTGACAAATACAGGCATACAGTATGCGATTGGTAAACGAGAAATTGGGCCTATGTATTTTGTGACTAGTGTATACCCAGATCCGCGTGTGTATACACAAGTGTCGTTACTTTTTGCACATAGTCTGCTTACTGTCACAGTCACACACCTGTCATGATTCTACCAAACTCATAAAAGTGGCTGCGACTGGAGAAATGGGCTTATGGATTTATGACCACTGTAGATCCAGATCAAATAGCACACTCATGTAGTATGACAACGATCTATATTGCTTGTTACAAGGATGCCCGGTGTGTCATCGATGTAATAACGAACAGTGCAGATCCTGATCAGACTGTGCGGATGCACAGGCTGATCTGGAGCTACACTTGTCAAAAAATCCATAAGCCGCATTTCTTCAGTCACAGCCACAAATAATGATAAGCTACATGGACACCAGAATGAGATGACATAACTCGCATTTATTCAGTCACCGTCAATGGAAAACGTCGTCATTCAGTTGTTTAACAAATCCAAGATACAGTCAGTATTATAACATGTTATTTGTCCGGGGACTCATCGATACATATGAGAAACGCCATGTGATTTTGTACCTTCGGACATCTACGTAATTTCATGAAATATCTTACAAACTTTGCAATGCTTTCCGTAAATGGCGTCAAAAGTTGACAAAATTATATTCCGTATGTACTCTGAACATTTTGTCAACTTTTGACTTTATTAATGAAAAGAATATTGTAAATTTTGTAAACGCATTTAATTTCAATGAAATTACGCAAATGTCCGAAGGTACAAAATTACACGACGTGTCCCATATGTTTTTCGAAAACAAACAAAAAACATGCTCAGCACTTTCTACACATATTTGAGAATCGAAACCGTTCATTACATGATCATCATATGATTTAAACACAAGTGCTTCCTAAATGTGATGGAATATACAGTGGGGTCAGCGTGTAAGTGCACACACGAACGAACACGACAGGTTGGTTCCAACCTGTCGTGTTCGTTCGTGTGTGCACTTACACGCTGACCCCACTGTATGTATAACATATATGTGAACACTGCCCCGTTGTATCCCATACGGTACATGTTCCAGCGATCAGCCAGTTTCACATCTTCTGGCGTTTGACAAAGACCGGAAAATACAAAGTAGATCATATAATACAATGTGACTAAGCATACATAGAAAGCCCTACAACGGTCTCCTATCAAAGGAGATATCGGTGTACTTTTGTCAATATTCTCAAAATGTACATGAAGCTATGGCTGACATGTAAACGTTGCATATATACTGCACTGTGCTATATGTAAATACATATGGGTCATCTATACTCTCTCTACACGTAGCTTCACTACACTATTGTAATAGTTTCTACTAATATATTACAGTAGTGGGTATATATGGTATGTGTTGTGTGATTAGTCAGGTAAAAGTGAAAATGATATGTGTATGAAACTAATTTCAATGGGCCTTCGTGTTGTTAACAAAGAGACACAAAACTGTCTAGATAACTGACATATTTTACATATTTCATGAAAGATGGCGCAGCAAACGCGTCTTCATGAGCTGCATTTGATGGTCCCGGGAGTTTAGCACAAACTGGTGTCGTTTTTGCGACGAATCGATTTCCGTGTCAGCAGACACGGAAATCGATTCTTCGCAAAAACGACAGAAGTTTAGGCCAAAGTACCGCGACCACAAAATGCAGCTTAACAAGACGCGTTTGATTCGCCATATTTCATAAAAATCCGTTACATAATAAGGACAAAATAAAAGAACACGTACATGAATAGAAGGGCTTCTGGAATTTTCAGTACTAGTTGCTGTTGTTATAACCACGTGATCATACACCTTGTAAGTGAATTGTATTTAAATCAAAACTATTTATAATAAGTTATACTTACCACAGAAGTCCTGACGGATGCCAGTGCACCACTGCTGCGATCTAATCCTGTCGAATGCCAAACACACTAGATGGTGACTAAATTGCACAAGAGAATAAATGTATATGTTGCCTGTTTCACTAAAATGTTTAGAATGAAATGACAATATGCATGGATGTACCTGGATTTCACACCTCCAGGCAACGTGCAGAGCCAATTATTTTGTATTGTGATTTGAATAGACTGTGAGTGAGTAAGATGAGTTAAATCTACTGGGCACTGGATATTGACCATTACCATAGTCTCTCTAAAAATTATAAAACATATAATGGGTTGTAACACATATGTTCTGCTTCGCGGTGTGAGTTCTTTGTCAAACGCCACAACAGGTAACTTGGCTGATGGCTTGAATACACAAAGATGGCCGAGTTGACCACTCAATGTTGACCAATCCAACGATGACCAGGTAGAGAACTGGGGGCCGTTTGACTAAACTTCGTACGACTTAAAATTTCATAAATGCAAACTTATGATAGTCTGTAAATTTCACATTAACAATTCTTTCTTGTAAACAATTATTGGATTTACATTTATTGAGCATATGCCCAATACATGTAAATCCATCAATTGAAATTTCCAGACGATCCTAAATTTGCACTTACGATTTACATGCATTGAGAATATGCAGCCTATGTTCAATAAATGTAAATCCATCAATTGAAATTTCCACTTACAAACACTTTAGTCGTACGAAGTTTATTGAAACGGCACCCGGGTCCTTAATACAATGTTTCATTACACGGCAATAAATGAATGTATGTTATTGTCGGACTGTATTGATTTCAGGCGGCTCTGTATATCAGATGGTTGCAGATACCGCCAGATAAAGACTGGGTCAGGCAGACTGTTGTAATAGCCTATCGTTTATTCAGTTCCGCAAGCGGAGTCGACAGATTCATTACATCGCGTCTGTTCAATAAGTACGGAAACGTGTGGGTGCCACATTGCATTGGGACTGTGGCTGTGACTGGTAAAATGAGGCTTATGGGTTTTGCTACCAGTGTAGATCCAGATCAGCCTGTGCATCCGCACAGTCTGATCAGGATTTGCACTGTTCGCCATTCCATTAACGAAACACCCGTCATGCTTCTAACAAGCGATATAGATTGTTGTCAGCCATATAAATGTGTTTTTGATCAGGAGATACACTAGACACAAATACCACAAACCCCATTTCTCCAGTCACAGCCACATATGTCGTCGTCGTCGTCCGCGTAGTCGTCGCCGTCCGAAATGTCAAAAGGTTTGTACAAGCTTCGTCATCATGGTATAACTTTAATATTACTTACACTTTCTTTTTCTTGCGTCAAAAAGTTTGTACAAGTTTCTTGATCATGATGTAACTTTACTATATAATATTACTTGACGGATTGCTTCAATATTTGGACACTTGCTACATGTGAGCATTTGGAACACACACCATTCCCCCATTAACATTACATTGACCTTTTGAACATTCATATGGTTGTGGAAACACTTAGTCATTTTTTATGTTCAAAAGTTTCTTCACCCTTGAAGTATTTCGTGTATTAAGCATGCACTTCTCTGACGGTTCTTGTGATGCTTACTTTAGCACATGCCCATGATCATGGTATGGTCAAATGCCTCGACAGGCGCGACACCGCTTCCGTGGCGGAATTATTGTACAATATGTGGCTGTGACTGGAGAAATGGTGCTTATGGGATTTGTTGTCAGTGTAGCTCCTGATCAAATAGCACACTTCTATAGCATGATAACGATCTGTATTGCTTGTTAGAAGACTGACGGATGTTTCATTGATGGAATGGCGACCAGCACATATCCTGATCAGACTGTGCGGATGCACATGCTGATCTGGATCTACATTAGTCGCAAAGCACATAAGCCCCGTTTCTCCAGTCCCAGTCACATATAATGTAAGCCAATACCATACCCCATCTATACCTTATTCTCTGCTACTTTCACTTGATATGCAACAACTACATTTACATTCGCTACCATCAATCTGCAATTGAAATGTAAATGGAGTCAAAACTGTCTTAACAAGTGTCTCAAGCATGTTTGTATGTATTACAGTTGTATTACAGTTGCAAGCAAACGGTGGTCACGTGTTGTAAATAAACTTGGAGCCAGTGACAATTTCAGACACCTGTGGTCCGTTTCACTAAACTTCGTACGACTAAAATGTTCGTAAGTGCAACATTATGATAGTCTGTAAATTTCACATGAGCACTATTTTCTTGTATACAATTATTGGATTTACATGTATTGAGCATATGCAGCCTATGCTCAATGTATGCAAATCTATCAATTGAAATTTTCAGACGATCCTAAATTTTCACTTACGGACATTTCAATCGTACGAAGTTTAGTGAAACGGGCCTCAGGGGTGGTGTAACATTGTTGCGATCACCATCCGAGTTGCACCTTCTCTGGAACTTCTCTAAGACGAACAACGGAGTAGTTCTGCTATCATACTTGTGTTGGCACGCAAGCGATCGTATAGTGGAATTAGCCAACATCTCAGGGTTCCGGGTTAACACCCGTGCCTAGATTACAAAACGGCGCCACAATTAAACCACGTTACACAGGGACATGATGGAAACACGTTTTTATTTTTTATAGTATTTTTCAAAAATTAAATAAATAATAAATGCTTTGATTTCACGACGGCACTGGCTCGTTGACCTTGCATGTCGGGACCGACTATTTAAGTCCCCATCAGATAGGACTAGGCTAGCACGAAGTTGTCTTGCCCAAGAACACGCCTAATCGGCCATTCGGAGCGGGTCGAGGTGGGACCTTTGACCGCCTGTATGTACCTTTAAGCCCGGTAGATAGATTAATGATTATGAGTATTGGAAAGATAACTCTAGCAATGTTGTAACATTTTACATTCATTAATAGTCTCCCAACTACGGAGTCCCGCAGGGGACACGGATTTTTTTTATTAATTCGTTCCCACGAAATAAAAATTCGTTCCCTCAATTTAACAATTCGTTCCCTCGAATTAACAATTCGTTCCCATGATATAACAATTCGTTCCCACGAATTAACAATTCGTTCCCAAGAAATAACAATTCGTTCCCTCGAATTTACAATTCGTTCCCACGAAATAACAATTCGTTCCCTCAATTTAGCAAGTTAATTCGAAGGAACGAATTATTATATCGTGAGAACGAATTGTTATTTCGTGGGAACGAACTGTTAAATTGAGGGAACAAATTGCTAATTCGTGGCCTGGGAACGAATTAGTAACAAATAAGTATACGTCCCCTGCAGGGGCTCCGTACCCATCAGATCTTCCGTTAACGTTGATCAATGTGGGACCTCAGGGTAGGTGAAATAAACCGCCACGTTAATTTGAATTGAATTTACTATCAAAACGCAGAGATATAAGACATTCTTATGAAATCAATAAACTCGTTTAACAAATGTATTATCAAACCATAGCTCATGTAAGCTCCTGTATAGACCACCGATCTGCTTGGAGTATGCAGGGGCGGATGCAGCATTTGGGGAACGGGGGGGGGGGGGGGAGGGGAGGGGGGGGGGGACGGTTGTCCTATTTTTGGAGCGATTATGCTAGGGGGGGGGGGGGGTCCTGGGGGCATGTCCCCCCAAACAACCCCCCCCCCCCCCGGAAAATGTTGTAAATATAGATGTCCGAATATGCACTTTCCTGTGTTTTACTGCATTTAAATTCAGACTCCAACTGGTGGTAAACTGTGATTTATGTAAACTCCGTGGCTGAACGGTGGGATGGGGGGGGGGGGGGGGGGGTGGGTGGGAGTGCAACACCTGAACACACCGGGCTCCAGATCCGCCCATGAGTATGGCAAAATAAATACATGTATGTCACCATTCTGCATTTACTTCCTTCTCAAATTACATCGCATTGATAAATTGTTATACGGAGCGATACGGTGATTACAAATAATTGTGGCGAATCGTAATATTAATTGTGTTGCTCTTCATGCGTGTTAACCCTTTCATCCATAGAGACCATGAAGCCAACGTTTGCAAACACTGTCGATCATCAAGATTTTATTTCAGGCATATTCTTCAGATGATTAACGAACTATTCCAAAAATAGTTTTAGCATGAACAAGTATATTCCAGTTACAGTGTCCACCATGCACCATGGACACTGTATGTCCACCATGGACACTGTAACTGGAATATACTTTTTCATGCTAAAACTATTTTTGAAATAGTTTGGAATAACACCATGTCCGGTTTAATAGAGGTTTCACTGTAGATCAGGCATTTGATCAGTCTGAGCCGTATGAGCCAATGGAACACAGCAGGTTAGTATATATAGGTATAGGCTATTTGATTTGTATTTGGACATACATTTTTTGGCATGAGTTTCGTAGTTTGAGATATTGCCCAACTTTAGGAGGAACGGCGGCAGCGGAACGAGTGGCATAGCATCTTTATTATCACATTCATAAATCAGTCACAATTATTATGCGCCTCGAAAAATACACAAAATATAAATGAGTAAAACAAATTAGTGATGGTAGTCTACTGATGGTTTAGAAGGAACTACTTTACGAGGTGAAACGTAGTTCCGGCACTGACCAGTATGAACTTATGAGACGTCAATATGGAAACATACTGATAAAATATGGAAAGTTATTGACGACTTCGGCTTATATTTAAGGATGGAAATTGGCTCGAACACCTTCCTTACCCGGTTGACGGCTTGCTTTCTGTTGTTTTTCGATGGGAAACTAAAGCATGTATTTAATAAGATGTGAAATTACACAAATCATTGCCGATGCCTTTAATACGACAGGTACATGTGTAACAGGGTTGCCTGCTATGCAAGGCGTGTAGGGTTGACAACGTATACACCACACTACCCTATTGTTTATCACGGGTTCTAATGGACCACAACACAGGCGAGGATGATGATGATTACTGTATTCTGTAATATACATATAAAATATATATCAAGACATGTACAATAGCTATGTGTCGACTCTACGAAGTAGAAACGGCGAGTGCAATCTTTATGTAATCATGCATACACCTGTGTGCTTACACAAATGACATACACAACATGGAAGTCGGTTCACGGTAACGCGATATCAAATAAACAATACAATAATGAGTCGTCTTGCAGTTGCATAAGCAATACCGTACATGTAGAATGTAAAGTGGGGCGGTATACTGGAGTCAGGTTGTCCGTCCGTCCGTCCGTCCGTGCGTCCGTCCGTGCGTATGTGCGGGCGGAGCCTAAGACAATAAATGCCTTTGATTCATTCCGTAAGCTCCTAATTCTATTGAAATTTAGGAGCTATTCCTTTGATCTTTTAAAGAACAAATAGCTCATAAACCCGAAATGTTAGACCGTCCGTCCGTGCGTCCGTAAACTTAACATCAGATAAATATTGTTATAACTTCTGTTTCCTTCATATAAAATGCTTAATATTTCACACATGCATTCCTGTAAGGCTCTACTACCATGTTGTGCCAAATCCACGACCGTTCAACCCCCGCTGATCCCAAGGTCAAGGTCAAATACTTAGTCTCTTTACAAAACTTAACATCAGATAAATATTGTTATAACTTCTATTTCCTTCATCCAAAATGCTTAATATTTTACACATGCATTCCTGTAAGGCTCTACTATCATGCTGTGCCAAGTCCAACCCCCGCTGATCCCAAGGTCAAGGTCAAATACTTCGTCTCTTTACACAACTTAACATCACAGAAATAAGGTATAGCTTCTATTTCCTTCATTGAAAAGTCTTAATATTTCACTTGTGCATTCCTCTAAGGTTGTACTATCATGCTGTGACAAATCTACGACCGTCCAACCTCCGCTGATCCCAAGGTCAAGGTCACATACTTAGTCGCTTTACAAAACTTAACATCAGAGAAATATGTTATAACTTCTATTTCTTTCATCGAAAATTCTTAATATTTCATGCATGCATTCCTCTAAGGCTCTACTATCATGCTGTGACAAATTCCCGCTGATATCCAGGTCAAGGTCACATACCGTGTCTCTTTACAAAACTTAAACATCGTAGAAATTGGTTATAACTTCTATTTCCTTGCTCGGATCTGCTTCACATTTCACACACGCATTGCTCCAATGGACCACTGCCACCCTGTGACAAATTCACGTTCATGCCGCTCCCGCCAAGCCCAGAGTCAAGGTCACAAGCCCACACACTTGGACATTTTCAAATATTTTAGAGGGGTACCTGGGCCCACGCGGGGGTTATTCCGTAAGCATCGCTTACTGACCAATCTAGTTACAATATGTTACACAATCAAACCCACATGCAATATATATATAACATATATATCAAGACATGTAGAATAGCTATGTGTCGACTCTACGAAGAGAAACGGCGAGTGCAATGAAGCGCGGGGAAAGGCATGCATTGTGCAATTATCAACCCACGTGACCTGAGAGCAGCTCAACCTATTGACCACATATCTAGGCAACTACACGACCACACATTACCAACCTACGATACAATACAATACATTACAATATACTGCAGAAGAATGCATTACACTACAATGTAATACAACCTGATACAATACAAACGTAATTGCAACCTATGACACATGAACAGGACATGGATTGATTGATTGAGTTATGGAATGAAGTTGTATGTCCGTTTAGAGAGAACATGAAAGTTCGTAAGGACAACCGTTGATAAGGGGATACAGTTCTAAAATAGATCGCCGGCTGAGAATATGGACATTGCGACGTATGCACTCAGCATAGCCCCAGATTAGTCTGCTGTGCAGTCTAATCTGGGGCTATACTGTGGTCACCATGACGTCTGTCTGACGTCGTTAATCTGACACATGTACACGTTTCGACTACCTGTCTGTTGGTATTGGTATCACCGCATGCCATTGGTGCTGCACTTCGCACAGGCATAAAACGTTTCACGTCGAAAAATGGACTGGTTTCCCATCAGCTTCACTTAGAGCAATCACATAAACGTATTTCCCGTCTAGTGACCGGTGCAAATTTACTAGACGAAATGTGCTTATGCAGCATTTTCTGCATGCGCGTGAATGGGAATTCGTCAGGAATCCGGCGCCTATTTCGACGTGAAACCTTTTACGCCGGCGCGGAGTGCAGCACCAGCGTGTGTCCGTCGGTTCACATTTGAGACACGCCATGCGACTTTGTAACTTCGGACAACTACGTAATTTCATTAAAGACGTTTCCAAAATGTGCAATATCTTCCGTAAATGGCGTCAAAAGTTGACTAAACTTTGTAAACGTATTTAATGAAAGTACGCAGATGTCCGAAGGTACACAACCGCATGGAGTGTCTCATTTGTGATGCCAAGCCATCGAATGTCACAGAGTTTATTTAAAGGTACATGCCCACCCAGTAGGGTATGATATAGGGAGACAGATAGTTTTGCATATTCTGTAGATATGACATTTTCTAGCCGAATATATATTCATTCACCATTATTGATTGTCATTATTATACATTTTATATGAGACGTAAATTTCCAAACTGATATCAGGGGCGACAACCGTGTTTCCTTAAAATGTTAACGGACATTACTATTTATTCTTTGTATTTATTTGTTGGTGTGCAATTATCATACATTGTAATCTGTCGAAAATATTTTGTTTCAGGTGAAGCATTTAATTAGTATAAATGATTAAAAATAACATGCCTCTTTAGCATATGAAAATAGCCTGATACCATCGCGAATCAATATCAGTAAATAAATATTACGAAATGATTATATATATATAGCGGGCACTTGTAATCTTTACAACTGGTGGAATAGTGACACAAGTATACACTAATTAGCTGTGAGCTTATTGAAGCTTATGTAGCCGGTTCTCAAAATACAGTCAGATATCACGGCGCTATTTTTTCTTGTGGCGCGTATGTATACATCTTATATCTAGATCATCGTTTTATGCTATTTTACATTTCACATTTATTATAATGTATATCTTTGATACATAATTAATTCAACAAAAACCAATGGAACCTCAAATTTAGCCGTTAATTTTCCACAAATAAAACGGACTATGCATTAATGGTGTGTAAACCCGAATCACACCTGTCTGGCACCTGTCTGGATTTTTTCATTCACAACTACGGCGTGTACAAATTTGCATAAAACGGCACTATAACTACAGGTGTATGAAGAGTGAATCCGGATATGGAATTACCACCCCTATCGCATCGCAGCATTTCGCCGATATTGATTTCGAAAATCAGTCATATTTTCCTTAAATGATGTCGAAAATTGATAAAAAATTCAGAGCTCATGCGGATGTGTATTTAATGCATTAAAAACAAATGCTAAGCCTGACTGGATTCTTCCTGTTTCTATACAGCTCCTTCCCCTCTCCACATACAAAATATGTCGAGTGTTATACAGGTCATACTGTTTTCCACCCATTTCGGTTGGGCTCGCAGCTCAGTACTTTCAGTACTTTGATTTAATTCCTATACAGAACATGTTGTGCCTACTGAGCATCTGAGTGGACATGTACATGTAATGTACATATTATATCTGACTACATGCAACAGGAGGCACATACATAAAGGGCATACACCAACATTACATTCCCAAATAATTCGTGTATAAACAAACAATTCATAACAATTCAAACGAAATGTTGAATACATTGTGCATGTGTACAATGAAATGTGTTCCAACCAAAATATACAAGTAAAATAAACGTAGGTCACACTAGAGCCAAACAACTAATCGTAATGTGAATACAATAGTGCAAGTAGTTCAAAGGCACTACTGTCTGTTTCACGTTTTGCTGCGAAGAACTTTTGGCTATTAAACAAATTAAATATGTAATTATTTAAATGTAAGTACTTTTTCATCAACAACAAAAAAGTCAGCCTTCCCAAGTTTTTTTTATTTCATTAAGTTCCATCAAATATTTATTTTATTGCGAAAAAAAACGATTTTCCTTGTTATTGATGAAAAAGCTCTTACATTTAAATATTGTTTAGATTTAATGGCAGCACAACGGGGAATAGACAGTAGACCTCACATATGCTCGGATGGTGATCAATTTGAATAGTGAAACAACTACTGTCGGTTCCACGTTTTGCTGCCGACGAACTTTTGGCCATTAAACACATTAAATCTTAAAAATATATATATGTAAGTAGTTTTTCATCAATAACAAAAAAGTCACCCTCCCCAAAAAAAGTATTTGAAGAAATTCCATAAAATATTGATTTTATTGCCAAGAAACTACTTTTCCTATGGGAACTTAACAATAGATAGGGCTAAAATAGATTTTCTAGGAAATCATGGCACATACTGACGATCCAGATAAGACGCTCGTAAATGTTTGCTTTATGATTTGTGGGGTTGAAAGGTCTACTACTGTATGTTTCACGAAACCTGTCCAAGTTTTACATCTATATAAACAATGCAAACACAATATTTTTCTTAGGTACTATTAAATGTTATTAAATGTTATTAAATGTTTATTAAATGTTTATTAAATGTTATTAAATGTTATTAAATGTTATATTAAATGTTATTAAATGTTATTAAATGTTATTAAATGTTTATAAAAAATTAAGAATGATCCTTCGTTTTATTTCATTAAATTTGGTCAAATATTGATTTTATTACGAAAAATTGATTTGTCTATATGGGAATTTAACACCTGGGGAAAGAAGGTGGAGGAACTGGGGGAGGAGTAAAAAAAGGAAACAATTTGGAAATTAACTCCGAAATTTGGCTAGATAACTTCAAAATGATCTAACTAAGAAAACAAAAGTTAAATTTTGAAAATCGATCCACTTTTTCTGAAATTAGAAACATCTATGGGGATTTAACATGGGGACATTTTTCTTTCGCAATAAAATATCAATATTGGACCAAATTTCACGAAATAAAAAGAAGTTGCATTCTTAAATTTTGTTATAATGTAATATTATCTAAAAATAAATTGCATTGTTTATGTAGCCGTAACATTTGGGCAGGTTTTGTGAAACAGACAGTAGTGTGTAGAATGTCTATATAGCCCGTGAGCCAATAACCGAAACCCTCCTCCCCCACCTGTGGGATTTTTGCAGACATATATTTCCTGAAACTACATTCAATTATGAGTGTTAATCCGCTGTCTGCGCTCTGTAACCCGATGGATGAACATATGGCGCCATTTTCAAGTATGTCACCCTCGGTATTTTTAGTATCTTGAAAAATCGCATTTCTTAATAAAAATTGCCTAATTTATATCCTTTTGTTCGAATAAGATGGTATTTTCGTACGTTTTCCGAGATTTTGAACACCATGGAATAGAATAATATACAATTAAAATAAATTTGACAATCTAGAAGTCCTATTTTACAGGTTTTATTACCCCACCCACCCAATTTCAATGGTAAAATATACATGTTAATAACTTTATGAAAAGTTGGCGTTTTTTCATTTTATCAATGTCAATGTAGTCTAGTAGGGCCAATTGAACATATCCATGTATATACGTCGACTATTTAGTGTCTACCACAAAATATACAAAGTGGAAAATAACGTATTTTCGACCATTCCCCACCCACTCATTTTACAATGGCAATTTAACAGGTATGTAATATTATGCAATTTAACAACATTATAACCGCTTACTATGGATTGAAAACAACTAAAATATATAGCATTATAGTCCATACTTACTAAATATACTATGAGCCCGTGTTTTCGTCCGTCTGTACGGACATTTCTCAAATAAAAATTGACGGTACCGATTTTGAAATATATCCGAATATTCAAACATTTCGGGGCACTAGATCATTATCGGCAACAGTAGTTGATCTACAACATTAATAATCTCGTTATAGTGGCGAGACAATCCTCACAGCATCGGGCAAGATGAAACACAATAGGCAAAAACTGAATCCACATATAATACAATTCAAGAGGCAACACACATCATGGTTTATAGTATTCAACTTGCAATACAAAATATTCTACATGTTGTTCAAGTCAAAACATCGCACCTGTGGCGAGGCAATCCTCACAGCATCAGGCAAGATGAAACACAATAGGCAAACACGTAATCGACATATAATACAATTCAAGAGGCAACACATGTCATGGTTTAAAGTATTCAACTTGCAATACAAAATATTCTACATGTTGTTAAAGTCAAAACATCGCACCTGTGGCGAGGCAATCCTCACAGCATCAGACAAGATGAAACACAATCGGCAAAAACGTAATCCACATATAATACAATTCAAGAGGAAACACATGTCATGGATTACAGTAATCAACTTGCAATACAAAATATTCTACATGTTGTTCAAGTCAAACATCGTACCTGTGGCGAGGCAATCCTCACAGCATCAGGCAAGATGAAACACAATATACAAACGTTCCAGCCACATAATACAATTCAAGAGGCAAAATACATCATGGTTTACAATATTCAAATTGCGATCGTCACAACATCAGGCAAGTTATGTGAAGTTCTAATTGTGAGAGTAGGTTAAGATAAATCCAGACTAGTCATACGCGTCATCAGTGTCAAACATGGCATCACGTAGGCTCTCTGCTTCAGGATCATCAGTATCAGGTACGTCATCCCGTTCCTCTATTAACAGATCAACCATTTCACTTGGCAGGTGATCTCAGCATTGTTCCAAATGAGCGTTTGATAGTTGGCTCTTGCTACATGCATTTTCAGTGACGATCTGCATGGTGGTGAAAGGCTCAGGTCAGCCCCATTGTACGTCGAAAGAAGATCGCCAGACCTGGGGCTACACTTTTGTAGAAATAGCTCCATTCCGTAGCTTGTTGATATCTGTAATGTCTGATTTGTTGTACAGCAAGCATACAAAGTGTTCAAGCGTTTGAAACATTTGAGACATTCCCAACTTCTGGAAGGCTTCAATAAACTCTGGATGCCGCTGGAGTGTTTTCAAAGGAGTAACTTTACCACGCCGAACGAAAGCACTTGTTCTATCACAGCCTGTAAAAGCATGGAGTGCAGGCAATGCCAAACACAGTTCAGTTCCTATGTCTCAAATGACACCATGTATGTCAACCAGCCGCCTCTTGTTCCCAACTCCGGTATCTAACAGCAGTTGTTGTTTCAGCTTCTGTCCGAATTTCAACATCAAAACAAACACATCCGTGTCTGGGGATCTCACAATAATGGTGCTGTTCTCTGGTGTATGCAGTGCATGGTACGCACAATGCAGGATTAGCCGTGTATCCACCTCCTCTTGCGATGAGTGCAACTCCTTTATCTCAACAGTTTGTGTAGTCTTACCATCAGTGCTAGTTAGCTGCATACATTGATCCCCGCTCACAAACTGAATAGTCTTGCCGATCAGCTTTGGAGCGTACTTATCTTGCATCCATTCAGACATGAGAAGTCTAATTAGTTGTGTTTTGTTTGAATTGTTTGACAAGAATAGTTTCCAATCTCGTGGAACTTTTGTGAGAGGTCCTTTTATAATGTAAGTCTTTGATGTACCCCTGCGTAGTCGCTCAGATGCTTTTATTGACAAGTCTTGGTATGTATCTGTCACAAAATCTACATGCTAAGCTTTCGGGAGCTGATGATATATGTTATCTGCAAGATCCGCGAATGTGTTTGGCAAAGCGGTCTGCATGTGTAACAGTGCATTGCCGTCAATAATATAGCTCACTTGACCCGTCGGAGGTACATCAACACTATGTGATTGTCTTAAAGCTGGTGCATGAGTTTAGCTTTATCAGTTTTTGCTGGCGAGCCATCCGCAGTGGCGAGCGACCATGGCACAGGTTCCAATGGGTAGCTAAGCACCTTTTCCATGTCAATGTTGTGTTTGAGAGCAAGTAAAATTAGCTGCCCAAATATATTTCGTTCAGCTACTAACTCCTTTGTCTTTCTCTGCGTACCAGTGAGCTTCACAGCTTTAGCGAGTGATGCAAATGTTTTCAGGTGCAACTGTTTTATTGGTGCATGAAAGCTGACTGACTTTTCAACAAACCGCTCCTGGACAAACCGCGCAAACCTTTGTTTTCCTGTCATTTCTGCAGAGAGCAGATCGTCAACGACATCTTTAGGAGCTGGCGCCCCTGAAGATATGCAATAGAGCGATTCATCTGATACTTCAAACGTATCTATAAAATGTCCTATTGCATTGATAATTTTCTTGACGTCTGTTTCACTTCTGGATATTTCCGAAGTTCGTGTGTCCTTGTGTGAAGACTGTTCATGCGCGTTCATATCAGCCAGTTCAAGCGTAGCATCCATGTAGCTAGCTCGGAAGTGTCTCGTCATACACCATCTGTAGTATGCTGCATAATTCCGGCTGAAACCTTTGATACCTCCGTGTGACTTAGCATGGCGATTGATGGTTTGCTCTATTGTGATATCCACGCCATTTCTGGATGACGGAACACTGGATCGGTTCACGCTGAATCCATTGTTCCTCAACAGATCTTCCATCCCAGGATATAACTGCTCTAAGTTTAAAAAACTCAGCAGATACTAGTAGCATACCGTGCGTAGTTGGGATGGTCAAAGCTGAAGAACAATGGACACATCTTCTGAAGACATGCTATGTGAAGGTCTAAGTTGTTTTCTTTGGTGGTCTCGGAGAAACTGCAACACGTATGCACCGAATCCATGTATCCCAGCCAATACTGTGCCGTTTTCCCAAGTTTCCCTTCACTAACCCTATCTCGAAACTCTGAGTATGATGACAATGCTTTCATGCATTTGTCATTTGTCATGAACTCCAATAATCTCCAAAAATACCCGAAAGGGCCATTATATAATACCTGTTTTGCGGCCATTTTGAAAATAATTACCGTTGATAGCACACCAGAAATAATGCAAATCGATGTGAAAAAGGAACTGCCATGTGAATATGTTGCTACTGACACGATTAAATTGTAGGTAGCTCATCGTGTGGTGAAACAAAATGTTGCAAACATAAACAATTAAGTATTTTGGCGGCCATTTTGATAATTGTGGCTATTTGAGGATGGTATCCAATATAAAACTTATTGTAAGTCATTTTATACTCAATTGGTGAAAAAATGATATCGCTTAACTTGGAAGAACGTGATTTAAATGACACATATCGGCCTGTTCTAAAACCACCCAGATTTGTATGGCGGCCATTTGTCGCCATTTGTTCATCCATCGGCTTTGTAGGCGCAGACAATCAGGTTTGATAGACAATAGGTTACTGAATCCGAAAATAATACTGACCAAAAATCCCACAAGGGGGGAGGGGGGGGGGGGGTGGGGGGGGGGGTTATTGGTGGCTCAAGTTCTAATATATGTGATATCAATATCAATTCGCAACACAATGGTTATGTTATTTCGGCATATCATTGTAACTTTATGAAATAACATCACGCGGAAAACTGATATAATATCACAGCAAACACAGAAATATGGGTTACCTATGAAATAGATGCTTCCGATTTTAAACTATCAAATTTAAAGTTTGCAACATTGTGTCATCGTGCTATATGTTAATGCGTTTTTCCTGAATTTGCTTTATCACGGCAACGTTCACTTTTCTCGTTCATACAATGCCATATATTATATCTTATCTTATATGAATTAATGTATTTATTAATCGAGGCTACTGTTTTCATAAGAAACGAGGCGACATCGAGTGTTTTTATAAAATCAATCAACGAGTTTAATACATACATTGAAGTTGTACTGATTGCAAGTTTTCTGTAGAACTGTCGTTTACATGTTTTATTTGATATAATTCCAGCACAAAAATATTTACAGAATTCCCTAACATTTGATTGGTCCGTAGCAAGTCTCTGTCCAAAATTTATATCCCAGTAAACTCCCACGCCGAACTACTTTCCGTAACCATGAGGCGCAGTTAAAATAATTCTTAAGAAAACGGAAAATAAACACATTTTCTTTGATGAATTTATTTAAGATGCTGGAATTATAAGGAATGAATGGCCTTTTTGTTGAATTTATCGGGGATATAAACTTGGAAAAGTCGCGGGAATACTGGACGAGGCCTTCCGGCCTTCGTCCAGTATTCCCGCGACTTTTCCAAGTTTATACCCCGATAAATTCCACAAAAAGGCCATTCATTCCTATATTGAAGTTGTACTGATTGCAAGTTTTCTGTAGAACTGTCGTTTACATGTTTTATTATGATGTATACGCCCATTTTACGCAATAAACTACATGTAGTTTAAGCCATTTACTATATAATTCATTTGCGATATACAACTTGTACATGTATATCATACAGTTTAACGGTGTGAAACGGCGGTCTCGTTAATAATAAAAGTCAACACTGTGGCTATTTGGAAATATAACACGACTCGCGGTAATGTATGGAAAAACACAGTCTATTCATACCGAACCTCGTAAAACATGTGTGTAAATATAAACACCGGTAACGTGATCATATTTCAACCGGTATATGGGCACTTAGCCATACGTCACGGATGTGTATTCAGCTCAGTACACCTTGAATACATTTGGGAAATAGACGGTATGTGTAGCGTATATATTATGTGTGTGTTGTTTAATATTATTGTACTTTCTGTAATGTATTAATTGTATACAGATTCTTTATTTATATCATACCTGTTATTAACTTTGGTTATACATGCTTGTGCTATTTGAATTTTACGTTAAATATGGAATGCATTTATGTTCGAATTTGCATATAAACGTTTGACCTTCCAATGATACACAGGGCTTATGCGCGTACAAAGGCGGCGATGTTTTATGTTAAAATAACAACGTATCGAGATTTAATAATATGTATCGTTAATAATAAGTATCTGTAACTTGTAATACGACGCCCTTTTACTTCGCTTAAATATTAAACCTTAATCATGAAGGTCACCTTCATTATACTATTAAACGTCGTGCGATCGCGGTCATTGAACTTTGAGTCTGTACCGTCTTACAGATCGGACTATTCCGTTAATCAGTTGAGGGGTAAACAGCAATTAATGCCAACTGTTTAGCATGTTTCCTTGTTTCTTGGTGTTACCTTTGGTCAGACACAACCGCCTGCGTTAAGCTTGACCAGATGATTGACATTTCTGAACTTCTATTTGCAATGTCAGCTGGCAATCAAGCAGCTTGGTTGTTTGAGCCTGAGCTGTAGCACAACTCAGGCTCAGCCAATCAATATGCTTGATTTCAAACGCAATTTTCAAGTATTTTGAAATAAAGAAATTGACAAAGAGTGGCAAGATTAGCAAGATTGGCACAGGCCGTAGTGTAATTACACGTATATCCTCTCTGGGTTTACTGGTTGATCTTCTAAGATAATACAGTGGAACCTCGCCAAACCGATAAGTTTCTCTGTCATGTCTATCGGGTGATAATGTATGTTCGTGATCGCAGAACACGCAACTATAGCTCAGAATGATCAAATGCCTGATTTACAGTGAAACCTCTCGATGCCGGACACCCTGGGAGGTCCCCATTTGATCATTCTGAGCTATAGTTGTGTGTTCTGCGATCACGAACATACATTATCACCCGATATACATGCCAGAGAAACTCATCAAAGATAAGATCACAGGTGTTTTCTTGGTGTCCGGTTTAGAGAGTTTCAACTGTACATTACAGATTGACTGATCTGGATCTACATTGTTTGCCAGCAGTAGCATTACAAGGTCAGAAGTATGCAGACTCAAAATGACTGCGTCTCAGATATGCATGGACTGTGAGAAACCAAATGAGTTAGAAACTTATTTAAATGTAAATTTCTAATCATTATAGTCAGAAGTATGTATGTACATTTGTATACTTAAAGTGACTGCGTCTGAGACGTGTATATGTAACATGAGAAACCAAATGAGCTGAAAGCTTATTCATATGTATGTTTGTATCCAGTTTCTGAACTTATTATGCTCATTTGGGCGCCTTGCAGAGAAGTTGTACATATTATAGGAATGAATGGCCTTTTTGTGGAATTTATCGGGGTATAAACTTGGAAAAGTCGCGGGAATACTGGACGAAGGCCGGAAGGCCTCGTCCAGTATTCCCGCGACTTTTCCAAGTTTATATCCCCGATAAATTCCACAAAAAGGCCATTCATTCCTTATAATTCAAGCGTTTGAAATAAATTCATCAAGAAAATGTGTTTATTTTCCGTTTTCTTAAGAACTATTTTAACTGCGCCTCACGGTTACGGAAAGTAGTTCGACGTGGGAGGTTACTGGGATATAAATTTTGGACAGAGACTTGCTACGGGCCAATCAAATGTTAGGGAATTGTGTAAATATTTTTGTTCTGGAATTATTGACTTATGCATTTTCACAGTCTGATCAAGGTCTACGTTGTTCGCTGTTTCGTTAGACCCAAACATGTTTCTACGGCCAGTCTATATCATGAGTTGCGATTATGACTGGGCAATGGTGAAAATTGTTACCACTTTAGTTCATGACCTGTGACTATAACTGGATACATTTGGCATATGCTATGTGTGGCCCCCACAACCTTATTAACACTTTCACCCCTAAATATCGGACATTTATAGCACTATTATCATTTCTGGACTATTCCATTAATCAGATGAGTGGTATTTTTTTTTAATATTTTAAAAATACGCACACACACTGCAGATCCTGATGAGACGGCTCGTTACGAGTCGGCTCATCTGGGGCCCGTTTCACTAAACTTCGTACGACTAAAATGTTCGTAAGTGCAAACATAAGATAGTATGTAAATGTCACATTAACAATGTTTTCTTGTAAACGATTATTGGATTTACATTTATTGAGCATAGGCTGCATATGCAGCCTATGCTCAATAAATGTAAATCCATCAATTGAAATTTACAGACGATCCTAAGTTTGCACTTACGAAGATTTTAGTCGTACGAAGTTTAGTGAAACGGGCCCCTGAATCTACAGTGTTTGCACCTATTGACGTATTTGTCTGTATTGTTGAAACGGTAACTGTGATGTGACTTGAGGCATGGTGCTGATGACATATATGGCTAGTGTAGCTCATGGGTGTGACTGGAGAACATTTATGGCTCTTGTGCACTGTCAACTTCGGATGCGTACGTATATTATGTAATACGGGAGATAACTCTAGATCGCGATACAAGTTATTGTTACACGTCTCATCTAACACCCGTGTAGAAACAGTCTATACCAATGCATGTGCCAAGTTTATTTTTTTCCATGTCCGAAACGTACTGTCAAAATCGGAGATATAGGCAGGCTCTGTATTATTATTCGAACACTAGCGAACAATTATACAGCCAACATCCAAATTTGAGGTCTTATTTTATGCAAATGAGCTAATCATCGGTCGCAGCACATATTTCGCGGGTTGAACTTTTTAAAAACTCAGGTCTTACGCCATAAAATGAGTTCTAACAGCTTGATCGCCTTATCAGTGTGATAAATGTTTTATTTAAGGGTGCGACGATTAACCACCATTCTCGATTATTCGCGATACGCAACTTCATGGTTCGGTGCACGAATACAATCTTTCGATTTTCCAAAGATCTATTTAAACTCACTGTTGTTGTTGAAATTCCCGCGATTATTTTTCGCGAAACTAAACGCTTTCCACTCTAGATTAATTATTAGTCTATGTGTCATCCACAAACAAAGAATTTCAGGACGTTCAGTCCTTGGATTATGTCTCTGGTCAATATGTAATGTCTGATGCGCAAGCTAGTTGCGCGTCGAGTGAAACGTCTCATGCGCATCACGGATGAACGTCGAACGCACCGTAATGACCGATGTGCAAGTTTGATGCGCATCGTGCGTAACGTACTGGTGCCGTTTCACTAAACTTCGTACGACTAAAATGTTCGTAAGTGCAAAATTATGATTGTCTGTAAATTTCACATTAACACTGTTTTCGTGTAAACGATTATTGGATTGACATTTATTGAGCATAGGCTGCATGCAGCCTATGCTCAATAAATGTAAATCCATCAATTCAAATTTCCAGACGATCCTACATTTGCACTTACGAACATTTTAGTGGTACGAAGTTTAGTGAAACGGGCCCGTGCTGTGCTTATTATAATTCGGTCCGGCGAGGCTATTACCAGCATTGGGCATGCTCAGTCTCGGCCAATCACACAGTTTGGACGTGAGTTCCCATTCCATGTATGCGGCCATAACGTTTTATAGACCGTTTCAATGATTGGCGCGACTCTTGTATTTGCTCCCTTTTATCGCCGTATTTACAGAAAATACGTTTTTTTTATCCAAATTCATATCGAACAACAACGGTGATGCGATATGGGAGGTATTACCAGAACGAGGGCTAAATTACACTAAAACAACAACAACAACACAATAAAATGTTTATTTGCCTAAAAATCATGTACACATTTCACCATAATGGTTGTCATAGTCCAATAATTCCAGCACAAAAATATTTACAGAATTCCCTAACATTTGATTGGCCCGTAGCAAGTCTCTGTCCAAAATGTATATCCCAGTAAACTCCCACGCCGAACTACTTTCCGTAACCGTGAGGCGCAGTTAAAATAATTCTTAAGAAAACGGAAAATAAACACATTTTCTTGATGAATTTATTTCGAATTATAAGGAATGAATGGTCTTTTTGTGGAATTTATCGGGGATATAAACTTGGAAAAGTCTCGGGAATACTGGACGAGGCCTTAAAAAATTACAATTTTCGAAAAAAAAAAAAAAAAAAAAAAGGTTTTTTTTCGAAAATTGTAATTTTTTAAGGCCTCGTCCAGTATTCCCGCGACTTTTCCAAGTTTATACCCCGATAAATTCCACAAAAAGGCCATTCATTCCTATAATAGCCCATCCTCTTAGGTGCACAATCAGATGAATTGTCTCAATGATATTTTACTTTCCTTACATTTCATACATATATGTAAAATACGTATTTCATAATATATTTCTCTGCGGTTCTAAAGAGCACACGACCACGATAATTAAGGTTTAAAAATAGAGTTAAGTGTGTGACATTTGTCGAAACAGTAGAATATATTAGGTATAGTATATTTATAGCATGGACTTTTACATCAGCTGAGACACGATCTGACGAATGAGTGGCGCATTTACATGATATTTATTAAACGAGTTCACTGATTTCATACGAAATCAGTGAACTCGTTTAATATATATCATATTAAATCATCACACATGTTACATTATATGTATTGCTTAAGTTCATCAGCAGATGTTGAAACTGCACCGATCTAAATGTAACATGTTTTGTGTAGCGATCTTACATACATAATTATGTTTTAAATTATCAGACTGACGCATTATCATTTTAATACACCGCTTCATTACACGACGAAAGCCCATTTATGCAATACTTGCATCTGGGTTTATTGACTTTACAATCAGTGTAGATCCAGACCAACCTGATCGTTATCTGCACTGCACTGTTCAGAACCGCAATAAACCCGTTCTCGTCAGATCGGGTGATGGCGTGTCACTATGGACATATTATGCTGTCGTTTTTATGAATTATAATGTGTTGCGATGGCTGTACGTCGCATATTAAGCAAAACTGATGAATTAACGTCTGTAGCTACATATTAATGGTGGATGTGGCTGGAGAAAGGGGGCTTATGTGTTTTTGCGACCAATGTAGATCCCGATCAGCCTGTGCATCCGCACAGTCTGATCAGGATCTGAACTGTTCTGCACGATCTGTTCACCATTCCATCAATGAAACAACTCGGCATGGTTATGCATAATAAGCTATATAAATCGTTACTATGCTACATGAATGTACTATTTGATCAGCAGCTACACGGCTCACAATTACCATAATCCGCATTTCTCCAGTCACAGGCAAATGTACTTAACCCTTTGAACCCGAAAGCCCGCTATATAGGTTTATGCAAACAGTGCAGATCCAGATGAGCCGGCTCGTAACGAGCCGTCTCATCAGGATCTGCACTGTTTGAAAGTAATTTTCATATTTTTGAGAACAACAAATACCCCCTTTTTATAAATGGAATAGTCTGAAAACCATTTTGTGACGGTTGGATTGGTTGCAAAATTAACATATCGCAGCCCATTCAGTTACTTAGGGGTGAAAGGGTTAAGAATATGATATTAAGCTTAGAAATCAACACATGAAGGTATATTATCCCGTCAACACAGTGATTGGTCGTATTGACAGGATATCAAAATTGTTTCACGGCACCGTGTTTCACGGCACATACTGCCGTTATACACGGTGCCGTGAAACACTTTTGATATCATACCACCTGAACACTGCATATGAATATGTGCGGTTTTTACATAGGGTACATGTGTATCCGTATGTATTGCGATCGAGCGGGATCATTTGGCTCCGCCCACGACCCCCCGTGGTGCGGACGCCTGTGATTGACAGCACAAATCGTGCGGTCATCGCTAAATTTAGTAACAGAGTTAACTCCCCTCCGAATACTCTCCGAAACAAGCGACGCGTTTAACACACAAACTACATCAAGTTTTACCTTCCGACAGCCTATTTTTAAACTCACCCGACACCTGTGCGAAACAAAACTCGCACGTGTAGGTCTAACTGATGTTTAATCCTCATTCTCTCTCTCTATTGATGGATTTACAGTGGATTTTAGTGACATTCCCGAATTCGGCCTGATTGACATTTGTCTATGGTGGCCAATACACGCCAACATGAGTGTCAATTCTACGTTCAGGGAAGAAGGGGGTCAATAAGTCGAGTATTTAAGGTGATAACTTACAGTCAGGGAACAAATTAATGACAGTATAACACATCCAGCGTATATTAATACCCATATTAATGCAAGTACTGAAATACGACAACAAAAAATCTAACAAGTTTGGGCTTCCATACATTGAAAATTTTGTCAGCGGTTTCCCGTCATTTGTATGTTTTAATATACTCGATCCGGGCCAACTATTTCATTCACAAAACAGAAGTAAACTTGGCGATGTACCGATAAGGCATTTTCAGGCGCGACACCGCTTCCGTGGCGGAATTATTGTAACTATTGCTCTTCAATCAATTTTCAATATATCTATAATGATCATAGATATCTGGAATCTGTATACTTGAATTGATGATGTCTTGTATATGTGTTACCGTATCTTTCTGATATTGCTATGCATAATCTGTAATGTTGTTGAATGTTTTGGTACTTACTGTAGCAGTGCATACTGTACTTCAAGTTGTGCCATATCAATAGTTTACCCTAATAACAATTAAAACGCTGAAAAATAAAATTGCCGTCTGCTCTTTAAAAACCTGTTCTTGCAGCGCAGTAGAATTGTCTCAGTATGTTTTTTGGGAGAAAATATAAAAATATTTAAAACAGCAGACGACAATTGTCGTTTCCAGCGCTGTAAAGGTACATGCCCACTCAGTAAGCCCAAAATGTCATTTATAGTAATTAAATAAGTGTGTAACTGATAGTGACGCTCAGTGGTATCAGGCTATTTGCATATGCAAATGAGGCATGATATTCTTTAATAATTTATACTAAAGAAATGCGTCACCTGAAAAAATAATATTTTCGACAGATTTTAAAGTATGATCATTGCACATCATAAAATAAATACAGAGATTAAATAGTAATGTCCGTTAACATTTTAAGCAAACACGGTTATCGCCCCTGATATCAGTGTGTAAATTTACGTCTGATATAAAATGTATAATAATGCCAATCAGTACGTGGGATAATGGCGCATGAATGTTTATTTTGCCAGGAAATGTCTCAGATGATGTCTCTGATGTAAAGAACATTTTGTACCTACTGAGTGGGCATGTACCTTTAAGGGTTAATGAAACTGCAACACCAACAATCAATCAATCAATCAATCTAGTTTAATCTTGTAGTACCCTATGTTCAGTACTTTCAGTACTTTGATCATACTAGTCAATTCCCGAATTTGAGGATGCGTCTGGGGTTATTTTTTGCATTTTAAAGCTGTTTGTAATGTTGACGGGATAAATAGAATAGTAGGTTAGTGCCGTGAATAGGAAAAGTATCTGGTCATGTACTGATATGTTATTTTATTTAACAAAAGTCCTGTATCTACACTCGTTTTCAATTATCGTCATTCTCGTGTTTCTTCGATATCCGTCGATGGGTTTTTGTCAGTTAAACATAATAAATTTGGAATCTTCATATCAACATTATAACATTGTCACATGTTCCAAATCATCATCACTATAAATAAAATTATTTTGTTATTTAATTCAAGGTGCCTCCAGTCTGATATAGCCACATACGGACGGAAACTCACGATGACACGGTCCATAACTGCGATTGTCATGGTAGCGTTTGTTGCCATGGCAAATGCAAGTAAGTACTGTACACATGAAATGATGGTAGTGATGGAATGGTGTCTGACGCGTGTTCATTTATAATGGTGACCCGAATTTTCTAGCGTATGCACAGTGCGAGTAGTCCGAAAATTTCGGCGTTTGCGCCTGGCGGTTAGTAACCCCGGTTTCCCGACAACCATTTCGATTTCCCTACAATAATTTCCCGCCAATCTCCATTCCAGCGACGATTACTATCGACAAGGACTACACGTCCAGAGGCGACGTGGTGCACGTCGACAGCACGGGAGTCTCCGTGAAAGGCATGGGCAATGGTCTGGAGTCAGCTCGTGCTATTTTCCAGGCGGCGACGGGCAGCGGGTGTCGAGGCATGTGTTACGAAATAAAAAGAGCGACGTTTTCATCAATTGGAACGAGCAGCCTGACATTCAGTGCCGGTAACGATAGACATGTAGGTATTATAGTTTAAGGACAAGTGAGGCCCCTGATCATCCAATGATTGATGCATAATTGCTTCGTAAATGTGAAGGGATATATGCATAACATACATGTGAACAATTTCTTCTTACTATATCCCACACAGTGAATGGAGTTGCCATGTCGGCCATCTTAGTGTGTACAAGCCATAGGCCAGTTTTACCTCTTATTGCGTTTGACACATACCAATAATAATGTGACAAACACATGAATAACAGTTACTGTTTGTTTCACGAAAGCTGCCCAAATTTTACGGCCATATAAACAATTAAAAAAACATATTGTTTTCGATAATATTAAATTAAAAGAAAATTTAAGAATGAGCCTTCTTTTTATTTCGTGAAATTTGGGCAAATATTGATTTTATTGCGAAAACAAAATGTCCCCATGTTAAATCCCCATAGACATCTTCATGGAGTGAAGATGTCTATGGGGATTTAACATGGGGAATTTTTTTAGAATTTCAGAAATACTGGACCGATTTTTAAAATTTAACTTTTGTTTTGTTAGTTAGATCATTTCCAAGCTATCTAGCTAGGTTTCGGAGTCAATTTAAAAAAAAAACAACAGTTTTTTGACTCCTCCCACAACTCCTCTACCTTTTTCCCCCATGTTAAATTCCCACAGACAAATCAATTTTTCGTAATAAAATCAATATTTGACCAAATTTCACGAAATAAAAAGAAGGCTCATTCTTAAATTTTCCTTTAATTTAATATTATCGACAAAAATATTGTTTTTGAATTGTTTATATGGCCGTAAAATTTGGGCAGCTTTCGTGAAACAGACTATAGTGCAACATGATAGGGATACATCAGACAACAGCGTGCTATGCATTGTTTTCATTAAATGTATATACAAAGTCTAATATATGAAGGGTTTGTTGACCCTTTGTTAAAATGTTGGAGAATTCAGTAAATACTGTGCAACAGTAAAAACAATACACCGTGATGTAGATATATACATGTACCTGTATTACCATACATACTGTATCGATTCCAGTGACTAGTAAGCAGTTATCTGAGTATATTGTCACTACTGTCTACTTGCCTGCTAAGCGAGTAAATACGACTTTTACCTGTGTCAGATGTACTTCTAATAATAGACAGTGCATCAGTTTGACATTTTACACATGGAAAATGTGTCCATTGTATATTTTGTGAGTTATGGTAGATATCTAGCGTTGTGTGTGGTCTGCTGAAATAATATGTATAGTACGTTGTCGCCCTATATATCTGGAACGTATTCCACCAAATGTTATTAGATTTGCTGCCATATTATTGGCTGTACGTGTCAAATACTCCAAGTGGTGAAACTGTCCGATAGCATGTAGAAAATAAAATGGCGGAGATGGCAACTCCATGGTCTGTATAATAATTCCAGCACAAAAATATTTAGAAAATTCCCTAACATTTGATTGGCCCGTAGCAAGTCTCTGTCCAAAATTTATATCCCAGTAACCTCCCACGCCGAACTACTTTCCGTAACCGTGAGGCGCAGTTAAAATAATTCTTAAGAAAACGAAAAATAAACACATTTTCTTGATGAATTTATTTAAAATGCTGGAATTATAAGGAATGAATGGCATTTTTGTGGAATTTATCGGGGATATAAACTTGGAAAAGTCTCGGGAATACTGGACGAGGCCTTAAAAAATTACAATTTTCCAAAAAAAAAAAATGTTTTTATTTTTTTTCGAAAATTGTAATTTTTTATCGCTTCGTCCAGTATTCCCGCGACTTTTCCAAGTTTATACCCCGATAAATTCCACAAAAAGGCCATTCATTCCTATAATATACTGTAAGAAGAACAGGGTCAGATATACTTTAGATATTCAGTCACATCAATCTACTATGGTCGAGACGCCAGTTTTCGGGGTAGTCGGAGATTTCGGGGTATTCACATATTTTGTAATGTATAGACAAGTGTGCAGCCGTGATGTGCTTTACGTGAGGTGATTAAAATAAGCATGACTTGACGTACATTAAGTCCTTTAAAAATCCCACCAAATTCAGTGTTTGGGCTAAATATTGGTAATGTTTGCCATTTAGGTAATTTTGTTGACGAACCTACCGTGATTTTCTGCGTCCGCCATTAATCTGCTTTTTAATATTGTTAAAATCATAAACAATAGAAAAGTTTCAAGTTTTCCTTCACTGTGCCTCATTCATCTGTGAGATGATCAACAGCCAATGAAAACTCGGGACGAATTAGCAGATTTATTGACACTTTCGGAACATACCCCGAAAACACCAACCATAAGTCAAGATTCAAGATGGCCGACTCCTGTGTTGCTAAACGCGTCGACGCGAATTTTTAAAAGCAATGTTTGCCATTGGATTGAACTGACAAGTTAGCTCATATGTCATGTTTTATAAATACCGCTAGTTGATGAACGTGTTAATACCCCCAAACTAGACCCACCATCATACATTTGAAACAAAATGTCATATTCTATAGTCAGTCCTTAACTCGTTCAAAGCTACAGACCTGTTTAGTGGTATTGGCAAATAGTGTAGATCCAACTTGAGCCGTCTCGTGACGAGCCATCTCATCAGGATCTGCACTGTTTGCAAGTATTTTGTTTTATAATTCTGAGAACAAAAATGCCCTTTTCATAAATGGACTAGTCCATTCCAGTTGTTTAGGGGTGAACGAGTTATTACCAGATATATACCCAGATTGCTTTTAGGCCATAAAACTGTTTGCTTGCGGAATTTAATGAATTAATTTACTACTGTCTGTTTCACGAAACCTGCCCAAATTTTACGGATATATCCACAATGTAAAAACAATATTTTTTTAATAATATTAAATTTAAGAATGAACATTCGTTTTATTTCGCAAAATTTGGTCAACTAATGATTTATTACGAAAAATAATTTCACTATGGGATAAATTCCATGGAGAAAAGAGCTGGAGAAACTGGAGAAACATTTTGGAAATTGACTGAAACCGGGCTAGATATCTATAGTCTGTTTCACGAAAGCTGCCCAAATTTTACGGCTATATAGACAATTCAAAAACAATATTATTTTCGATAATATTAAATTAAAGGAAAATTTAAGAATGAGCCTTCTTTTTATTTCGTGAAATTCGGTCAAATATTGATTTTATTACGAAAAATTGATTTGTCTATGGGAATTTAACATGGGGGAAAAAGTGGTAAGGAAGTGTGGGAGGAGTGAAAAAACGAAAAAATTTGCAAATCGACTCCGAAACATGACTAGATAGCTTGGATATGATCTAACTCGGAAAACAAAAGTTAAATTTTAAAAATCGGTCCAGTATTTCTAAAATTCAAAAAAAAATCCCCATGTTAAATCCCCATAGACATCTTCACGGAGTGAAGATGTCTATGGGGGGGGGGGGGGAAATTTCGCAATAAAATCAATATTTGACCAAATTTCACGAAATAAAAAGAAGGCTCATTCTTAAATTTTCCTTTAATTTAATATTATCAAAAGCAATCTTGTTTTTGAATTGTTTATATAGCCGTAAAATTTGGGCAGCTTTCGTGAAACAGACAGTAGAAATGATCTAACTAAGAAAACAGACTGTACATGTCGAAAATCGGTCCGCTAATTCATACGTTAGAAAACAATCTGATGTTAACAAAACAAATCACTATTGGACCAAACGTCACGATAATTATAAAAAGAAGGCTCATTCTTAAATTTTGATAATATTTAATATTATCGAAAACTATTATTAAATGTAAATGCTTGGATTTAACGACGGCACTGGCTCGATCACCTTGCATGTCGTCTCCCAAGAAGGGGAGAAAGGAACGAGGTGGATACAGAGGAAACCGGCCCCAGGGGGCCTAGCTCTTATTAGAATAGTCCCCTCTGGTTCTTTAACGTGCCCAGACTCTCCTTCAAATCTGATAGTACACGGGACCACCTTTTAAGGTCCCCATCCGAAAGGACTAGTAGAGCAGGAAATATAAAGTATTTCAGAAATAATGACGCCAGGGAACTGAACCCTGAATCGAACCCGGGTCGCATGGCAGGCGGACGGTGTGCTCTAAACAAATATTATTAGTTTTTGCTTTCTTCACATAGTCGTAAACTTTGGGCAGGTTTCATGAAACAGACATAAATCTAATTCACAGGCATGTCAATATATCATTTTCAAGCTTATTTTGTTTTTTCAAAATATGTATTAGAAAGAGTTTTGGACTATCAACCAGGTGGCGACGTGAGATTGTATTCATCTTTTTAATAAAAACTACTGTCTGTTTCACGAAAGCTGCCCAAATTTTGCGGCCATATAAACAATTCAAAAACAATATTTTTTCGATAGTATTAAATTAAAGGAAAATTTAACAATGATCCTTCTTTTTATTTCGTGAAATTTGGTCAAATATTTATTTTATTGCGAAAAAACAATTTCCCCATGTTAAATCCCCATAGACATCTTCACAGTGGGATTTAACATAGGGAAATTTTTTAGAATTTCAGAAATATTTGACCGATTTTCAAAATTTAACTTGTTTTCTATAGCTACGTTTCGGAGTCAATTTCCAAAAAAAAATTATTTGATCAAATTTCACGAAATAAAAAGAAGGCTCATTCTTAATTCTTTCTTTAATTTAATATTATTGAGAAAAATATTGTTTTTGAATTGTGTATATGGCCGTAAAATTTGGGCAGCTTTCGTGAAACAGACAGTAGAGCAAAGTCGATGACGCGCCATCGCAAAATACCCTTGTTTCCTCAGCCAATAGACAGTGAATATGTTGGTCATAAAAAGGTGGATATAAAACCAATACCAGTAGTATATAGGGAGTCAAAATGATACCACCAAGGTTGGGAGAGGTTGTAGGTGATAATAACGCTTCTATACACAGGGCAAAACACCAAATATGAAAAGTAGTCCCCAACAAAAAACAAATGTTGGCGTTGGGTGCCGCAATACAGGGCAACAAAACCACCAGCGCAGGTGGTATTATTCTGACTCCGATATTTCGAAAAAGAGAAAAAAAGAGAGAAAAAAGGGGAAAAACTGGTACTTTTTGTGGGTGCTGGTACACACTTTTGTTTGTTGGATTTTTTTTGGGAAAGTTGTTATCCACATTTGGACGAAACATCCAACAATCGTAACTACCACCTCCCAATTCGTATCCACATTTGGGACGAAACATCCACAATCGTACTACCACCTCCCAATTGTGGATACGAATTGCACACACACATCCCTTTTTGGGAAAGTTGTATCCACATTTGGGACGAAACATCCACAATCGTACTACCACCACCCAATTGTGGATACGAATTGCACACACATCCCTTTTTGGGAAAGTAGAAGAAAAATTTGTCTCCCAAGAGGCAAACAGAAATGGCAGACGACACCCATCCACATTTTGGACGAAAACATCCACAATCGTACTACCACCCCAAATACAAGCCAACAATTTCTGGAATACCAAACCTGTTTTCCACATGGGATGCGCCCCGATTCCAGAATCGATCCACACCCGATTTTCCAAAATGGATCTGCCATCCAAAAACAATTTCTGTTTTCCACATCCACAATCGAACGCCCAATTGAAGATATGTTTCCCATTGGAATAGACAGACACAATGCCATACAAGGAATGCGAAACATGCGGCAAGGGTTTCGACAAACCCGCAAATCTTCGAAGGCACAGGGACCGCAAGAACCCGTGCAGGCCTCCCACGAGAGAGTGTCCCGGATGTGGAGGGAAGTTTGCCACCTACAAGACTCTCTGGCAACATCGCTCGAACAGGTATCCCGAGGGGTCAGAAGATAGAACCACGGAGGGTAGCAAGAAGAAGGCTGCGACCAGGAAGAGGATCCTGGTACTGGAGAGGAAGGTGGTAGAGTTGGAGGAGGAGGTGGCTAGACTGCGGGATGGAAAACCTCGCGAGGGAGCGAGACACGAGAACATCGACAGCGACGACGACGAGATCGATTGGACAGATATGTAGAGAGAGTGGGATTCCCCCCACTTTTTTGCACTGGCCCCCCATCTCGACTCCCAACGGCAAACAAACACCAGAAAACCTCTCCCCAAAGTAGGTAGAAACAATGATACCACCCAATTGTACACATTCGGACTTTTGGGAAAGTAGAAGAAAAAATTTGTCTCCCAAGAGCAAAACAGAAATGATACCACCCAATTGTCCGGACTTTTGGGAAAGTGTAGAAAAAATTTCTCTCCCAAAGGATATAGAAAAAATGATACCACCCAATTGTACACATTTGGACTTTTGGGAAAAGTGTAGAAAAAATTCGTCTCCCAAGAGGCAAACAGAAATGATACCACCCAATTGTACACATTCGGACTTTTGGGAAAGTCGAAGAAAAAATTGTCTCCCAAGAGCAAAACCACATCGAAAAACAGAAAACCTCTCCCAAAGGAGGTAGAAAGACAACTCGGAACAGGAAAGACAACTCGGTACAAAACAAGAAAAGACAACTAGGAAATACAACTCGAAAAAAGACAAAGAACTTTTTTTCCAAAATGGCTACTGCATGTAGAACGGGTCGCGACTACCAGAGTGCTGGTGTACGGAGTCGCTAGTTTCGTTTTTCCCATTCGGCGTACCGGACTGTTTTGCGGAGTGCACGAACTGGGTGTCGGAGTCTGGTTTGCTCTTCCAGAGTCTACGGGCCTCTAGAGACACGAATGGGAACAGTGGTCTGCAGACCGCGTACGCCACCACAGAGACCCCCAGCCACCACTTCGCATTCTCTACGGTTCTCCAGATGTCGTGCACCTCCCACCCGGATTTCGTCTGGCACTCTTCTTCCTCCGGGCACTCTTCTTCCTCCGGGCACTCGTCTTTCTTCGGACACTCGGAATCGGCATCGTCGAAAATTGCGTCCAACAGTCTACGTTCCAACGCGTCCAACCGGTTCTCCAAATGTCTCTCCATGTCGGACAGGTGCGTCGATTCTTCGAACGAGCTGGCGTTTCGTGCATCTTTTAGTAGATCCGTGGGGAACTCGGTGGGGCCCGCAAAACCAGGCGCGGTCACCCTGTGTACTACGGGGGTGGGGGTTTCTTGTTCTTGGGAGGTTTCTTCGGGCTTTGTACTACGCTCTACATCGGCATCGTCCCATATTTTTCGAAGTCTGGCACTACCGATCCCGTACTTCTTCTTTGTTTCGTCGGCTGTAGCCTTCCCACGGGTGGAAATAATTTCTAGAATATTTTTCGGAGACAAGTTGGTTTTTGGCATGCTTGCAAACGCTTCTATCTAGATAGGGAACATTTGTCCAACATGGAATTCCCAAATTATTCGAAATGGTCGAAATACTTGTTCGCAGTGCTCGGATTGCTCGGATTGCGCACCAGATTGCTAGGATTGCGCGCCAGATTGCTCGGATTGCTCACCAGGAAATCCAGTCCTCTTGGGAAGGTCGAAATGCCTGCTCGCGATTCCCAGGGGGCTCGGGCTCTCCATTTCTAGCCAACAAGGATAGTAAAAATAGAAATCCTGGAAGCAAACTGAGCACCCTGGAGAGCCCGAGCCCCCTGGTATTTCGACCTTCCCGAGAGGACTGGCTTTCCTGGCGAGCAATCCGAGCAATCTGGCGCGCAATCCTAGCAATCTGGTGCGCGATCCGAGCAATCCGAGCACTGCGAACAAGTATTTCGACCATTTCGAATAATTTGGGAATTCCATGTTGGACAAATGCCAGACTTCGAAAAATATGGGACGATGCCGATGTAGAGCGTAGTACAAAGCCCGAAGAAACCTCCCAAGAACAAGAAACCCCCACCCCCGTAGTACACAGGGTGACCGCGCCTGGTTTTGCGGGCCCCACCGAGTTCCCCACGGGTCTACTAGAAGATGCACGAAACGCCAGCTCGTTCGAAGAATCGACGCACCTGTCCGACATGGAGAGACGTTTGGAGAACCGGTTGGACGCGTTGGAACGTAGACTGTTGGACGCAATTTTCGACGATGCCGATTCCGAGTGTCCGAAGAAAGACGAGTGCCCGGAGGAAGAAGAGTGCCAGACGAAATCCGGGTGGGAGGTGCACGACATCTGGAGAACCGTAGAGAATGCGAAGTGGTGGCTGGGGGTCTCTGTGATGGCGTACGCGGTCTGCAGACCACTGTTCCCATTCGTGTCTCTTGAGGCCCGTAGACTCTGGAAGAGCAAACCAGACTCCGACACCCAGTTCGTGCACTCCGCAAAACAGTCCGGTACGCCGAATGGGAAAAACGAAACTAGCGACTCCGTACACCAGCACTCTGGTAGTCGCGACCCGTTCTACATGCAGTAGCCATTTTGGAAAAAAGTTCTTTTTCTTTTTTCGAGTTGTATTTCCTAGTTGTCTTTTCTTGTTTTGTACCGAGTTGTCTTTCCTGTTCCGAGTTGTCTTTCTACCTCCTTTGGGAGAGGTTTTCTGTTTTTCGATGTGGTTTTGCTCTTGGGAGACGATTTTTTTCTTCTTCGACTTTCCCAAAAGTCCGAATGTGTACAATTGGGTGGTATCATTTCTGTTTGCCTCTTGGGAGACGAATTTTTTCTACACTTTTCCCAAAAGTCCAAATGTGTACAATTGGGTGGTATCATTTTTTCTACATCCTTTGGGAGAGAAATTTTTTCTACACTTTCCCAAAAGTCCAAATGTGGACAATTGGGTGGTATCATTTCTGTTTTGCTCTTGGGAGACAAATTTTTTCTTCGACTTTCCCAAAAGTCCGAATGTGTACAATTGGGTGGTATCATTTTTTCTACCTACTTTGGGGAGAGGTTTTCTGGTGTTTGTTTGCCGTTGGGAGTCGAGATGGGGGGCCAGTGCAAAAAAGTGGGGGGAATCCCACTCTTTCTACATATCTGTCCAATCGATCTCGTCGTCGTCGCTGTCGATGTTCTCGTGTCTCGCTCCCTCGCGAGGTTTTCCATCCCGCAGTCTAGCCACCTCCTCCTCCAACTCTACCACCTTCCTCTCCAGTACCAGCATCCTCTTCCTGGTCGCAGCCTTCTTCTTGCTACCCTCCGTGGTTCTATCTTCTGGCCCCTCGGGACACCTGTTCGAGCGATGTTGCCAGAGAGTCTTGTAGGTGGCAAACTTCCCTCCACATCCGGGACACTCTCTCGTGGGAGGCCTGCACGGGTTCTTGCGGTCCCTGTGCCTTCGAAGATTTGCGGGTTTGTCGAAACCCTTGCCGCATGTTTCGCATTCCTTGTATGGCATTGTGTCTGTCTATTCCAATGGGAAACATATCTTCAATTGGGCGTTCGATTGTGGATGTGGAAAACAGAAATTGTTTTTGGATGGCAGATCCATTTTGGAAAATCGGGTGTGGATCGATTCTGGAATCGGGGCGCATCCCATGTGGAAAACAGGTTTGGTATTCCAGAAATTGTTGGCTTGTATTTGGTCCCTCTTTTGTGTGGTCTATGTTTTTGTGGTTGTTGGCTCCTTCTTGCTTCGGGATCCCGTGTGTGGATCGATTCTGGAATCGGGGCGCATCCCATGTGGAAAACAGGTTTGGTATTCCAGAAATTGTTGGCTTGTATTTGGGGTGGTAGTACGATTGTGGATGTTTTCGTCCAAAATGTGGATGGGTGTCGTCTGCCATTTCTGTTTGCCTCTTGGGAGACAAATTTTTCTTCTACTTTCCCAAAAAGGGATGTGTGTGCAATTCGTATCCACAATTGGGTGGTGGTAGTACGATTGTGGATGTTTCGTCCCAAATGTGGATACAACTTTCCCAAAAAGGGATGTGTGTGTGCAATTCGTATCCACAATTGGGAGGTGGTGTATCGATTGTGGATGTTTCGTCCCAAATGTGGATACGAATTGGGAGGTGGTAGTACGATTGTGGATGTTTCGTCCCAAATGTGGATACAACTTTCCCAAAAAAAATCCAACAAACAAAAGTGTGTACCAGCACCCACAAAAAGTACCAGTTTTTCCCCTTTTTTCTCTCTTTTTTTCTCTTTTTCGAAATATCGGAGTCAGAATAATACCACCTGCGCTGGTGGTTTTGTTGCCCTGTATTGCGGCACCCAACGCCAACATTTATTTTTTGTTGGGGACTACTTTTCATATTTGGTGTTTTGCCCTGTGTATAGAAGCGTTATTATCACCTACAACCTCTCCCAACCTTGGTGGTATCATTTTGACTCCCTATATACTACTATACCCGAGAGGTGGTGACCAGTGCAGCTCCTGATCACATATCACATACGTGTAGCCTGATACTAGTAACCATCTATTTTGCTTGTCACATGGAGAAGCATGGCGGGTGTTTCTCGACGGAATGGCGGATGGTGCAGACCCCCCTGATCAGACTGTGCGGTTGCACAGGCTGATCTGGATCTACACAGGTGACATTTATAAGACCCATTTCTTCAGTCACGGCCACAATTTTGTTCGTGACATCAGTGCCTATGACTAGAGAAATGGGGATTATGGAAGTTATGACCAGTCTAACTTAGTCTAGTGATATGTTACTGCCACTGTTGAGATGCCACTTATGACATAACACAAAAATGGTAATGAGATGTGAGCGAAATCACATTGACGATTTATGGGTACCCAATCAAATTAGGTTGCCTCCACTATGCACTGTCTCAAATGATGTTTAATGTTCCGCGGGACGAATTACTTTGTAAATAATTTGTATTACGGTGGCACCTTTCAACGTACTTTGTTCCACACTATTTTCAGACGTTCAAAGCTACTAATGTGTTTGTTGGTATGGGATGCGTACTGTCTAATTCCTTAGTGATGGACGTCTCTGGGGTTGCCAATGGAACCGACACCAGTCTATCATTTGACTTCGAGCTGGAAATCTCCAACAACTGTGATGATACGAGTATCTCCTTTAAGGAGGCTGCAGACGCCAGCACAGGTACGCTGAATATTAACCATCCAATTCCTACTGAGGCTCAGGGATTCCGCTGGCGATCGCCACTTTCGCAATTGGCGATAAAAATAAACAATTGGCGATAAAAAAATACATTTTTCGAAAAAAAAAATCAATTGTTTATTTTTTATCTAGTTTTTTTTATTTTCCCCAGCGGAATCCCTGGAGGCTATCTGTGACTACACGTTTTTTTCTTCTTGAATGAGGTAGTGGCTAATTCCTAATGCAGATATATATGTTATTTAAGTATGCAGCGCCTGCAAAAAACAAATGTACGCCGAACTCTAACCATCTAATCCTCATGCAGCTATTTATGACGATACATCTGTTTCCATTAAGGAGACAAATTACGCCGAATATTAACCGTCTAATTCAACAAGTCTACAAGTCTATTTTCTTTAAGCTCTAAGGAGGCAGTGGCAGCGAGCAAAGGCTCACCGAACATTAACCGTCTACGTCTAATTCCTAATTCAGATATAAATAGCTTAACTGGCCTGTGAGGGTGGATATATTCAGAGACTTAGACTGCAAATAAATCCTAACATGCGGGAATTAGACAGCTATACAGTTTCATGGTGGGAATATTATATATCCACAGGTTCGCTAGCCATATAACGCTGCTCCTACCTCCTGGGAATTAGACTGACATTGATTGGGAATTAAACCACAACTTACATGTATCACACAATCAATCTCTCAAATATTAGAAAATTATATTATCACTAATAGTATACGAACATGGGGGATCGTAGCTAGTTATTTCCCTTTGCAAACCTTTTCATAGAGATCCAGTCCTATGCTATATTTCAGCGTATATTTCTTACTAAATAGCACACCAATTTAGTTTTTCAAACAGAGTAGATACATATCAGATTGCACATATGTGCAGTATGAATGCCAGCCGAGGACACACCAGACTACGCGAACATAAGTGCGGACAGTAAGTTTTATAATGAATTATACTCTGTTTCACGAAAGCTGCCCAAATTGTGCGGCCATATAAACAATTCAAAAACAATATTTTTTTCGATAGTATTAAATTAAAGGCAAATTTCAGAATGTGCCTTCTTTTTATTTCGTGAAATTTGGTCAAAGAGTGAAGATGTCTATGGGGATTTAACATGTGGACATTTTTTAGAATTTCAGAAATACTTGAGCGATTTTTAAAATTTAACTTTTGTTTTCTTAGTTAGATCATTTCCAAGCTATCTAGCTAGGTTTCGGAGTCAATTTCCAAATTTTCCGTTTTTTGACTCCTCCCACAAGTCCTCTACCTCTTTTTCCCCCATGTTAAATTCCCATAGAGAAATCAATTTTTCGTAATAAAACCAATATTTGACCAAATTTCACGAAATAAAAAGAAGGCTCATTCTTAAATTTTCCTTTAATTTAATATTATCGAAAAAAATATTGTTTTTCAATTGTTTATATGGCCGTAAAATTTGGGCAGCTTTCGTGAAACAGACAGTATCTTATATTATGGACAATAACATATGAGGAGAAAACAAGTGTTGACATCATGTAAGAAATTCTTATGACTCGGAAGGATCTGCTTGATTAAAAAAGAGAATGGATCAACGAATGATAGGGTCATGTGACGTTGAATACGTGACAGGCAGTAAAATGAAAATGATCTCAATATTTTTGTTGTAGGAGTAAATGTATATGTACCTCTAATAATTCCAATCCAAAATTCACCAGTATGTACAAACGGTTAGCTCAAAACAAGTAAAATGTTTAGCACTATTTCTTCATTATGTACTACTTACACGCTTGATAATGGAATGAAACCAGTAGCCCATTTCATCAACATTGCAAAGTATGCTTTAGTAGCAAAGTATACTTTGAGGGAGAAATTTTCAATTTTATGATAAATTTATTAATTTTTATTATACTGAATTTATTACATTATCACAGCCAATTTGGCTGTGATAATGTAATAAATTCAGTATAATAATTCTGCATACTTTTAATCATGAAATATATGCATTTGTTAGTTCTATATGAAATAATGCATTTCAGGAAAAGTAAATGATTACTCCTTCAAAGTATACTTTGCTAGTAAAGTATACTTTGCAATGTTGATGAAATAGGCTACTGGTCGGTCGCGTCGTAATACGCTGACCTAAGTTGCGGACAGTAACTCCCGGAGTTACCGTCTGCAACTACGCGGACCTACGCTGGTCGGTCGCGTCGTAATACAGTGAAACCTCTCTAAACCGGACACCCTGGGAGGTCCCAGGTTATTACCTGAGATAAATGACCGAGAAACGCATCGAAAATGGGGTTTGTTTTGTGTCCGGTTTAGAGAGGTTCCAATGTACCCGGTTTTCTCAGCCCAGTTGTATTTCCAGGGTTCCAGTACGGAGATGCAATCAAAGAGAGGGAAATGTCTACCTACATGAAAGGACTGGGTCTGGGTCTAGCACTCGCGTTCGTGTGGCTGTGCTTTTTGATAGGGACCGTATTCTTCCTACGATTCTGCCCCGAGAAACGGCACACTCGCCACACCGAACGGGAGCCCGAGGAAGGCGTTCCGTTAGCGCCCATGGATGCCGGCTACGTCGGCAAGACGTAGACAATAACTGGGAGGACAAACTACGATAAATAGACTGCGGCTCGTGTCACTAAACTTCGTACGACTAACACGTTCGGTAGTGGAAATTTAAAATGTACACAGACATTTAGCATTTGTAATCGTTGTTGGTAAATCTTTCGTTGTTTTGATCGCATGTTAATTAGCCTGGACCCGGTTGCTCAAAACCTGTTTGCTTAACGGACTGTTAAATCCTTAGCAATCCTGTTAATCTAACAGAGGCTTTGAGCAACTGGGCACTGAGTATTAGTGAACAAAGTGAAGTGGACATTTATGAATTCATACAAACAAAATTGTACGACCTTTTTATCGTTCGAAGTTTAGTGACAAACACCTCTGGATCACAGTTTCTTGCAAGAGGTGATGTAAGTGGTGTGTTGGCAGAACCATAGTTCATGACTGGGGCAGATGTTACATCGTACGCAAGTCTCCTTCATATTGTCGAAATTTCCATATCGATGGTCTAGTAACAGAAGGTCGTAACTGCTATGCTAAAGCATAGCAGTTACGACCTTCTGTTTCTAGACCATCGATATATCATGTGTTAGGCTGGCCACAAATTGCGAAAGCACCATGTATTCTGTAGCACAGTATGATTCTGCAAACCGACCAGTAACATCAGAACTTGCGTGTTAACCCTTACAATGCTGGAGTAAATTTTGTCGTCTGCTGATTATTTTTTAATTTCCATTTTTGTCCACAAAAAACATACTTTGGCAGGACTTTAGAATCATTTCCATCGGAAATGATTCTAAAGTGCGGCCAAACCATGTTATTATTGAGAAATAGGACAAAACCAGGAAACAACAGCAGACGACAATTTTCTTTTCAAGCATTCTAAGTGTTAAAATCTGTCGAGTATACGTAGTGTACGATATACTTACTAATACATCATAAATACCCTGTCTTAAAGGTACATGCCCACTCAGTAGGCACAAACTGTTCTTTATAGGAATTAAATAAGTGTATAATTGTGTCATTATTCCACCAGTTCTAAAGATTACGAGTGGCCGCTATACAGGTATAATCATTTAGTAATATTTAGTTTACTGATAGTGACGCGTGTTGCTATCGGGATATTTTAATATGCAAATGAGGCATGGTATACATGTACTAATAAAATGCGTCACATGAAAAAATAATATTTTCAATTGATTATAAAGTATGATAATTGCACATCAAAAAAATAAATACAGATTATAAATAGTAATGTCCGTTAACATGTTAAGGAAACGCGGTTATCGCCCCTGACATCAGTGTGGAAGGTTACGTCCGATATAACATGTATAATAATTCCAAATCAATACGTGGGGTAACGGTGAATGAATGTTTATTTTGCCAGAAAATGTCTCAGATTATGTCTCTGATATAAAGAACATGTTGTGCCTACTGAGTGGGCATGCACCTTTAAAGACATTAATAAAGGAAGTATAGGCCTTATGCCGAGACGTTGAATCTGGCGGTTGTGATTTATTATTACAAGGTGTGTTCACAAATACCCGGAGAAGTCCTACATTTCAATCACGGTTTATCGCATTGGCAACAGCAAAATTACCCGCGATATGTCACATGTAATGGTATGTTGTGAATATGGGCTCAATATAGCATTCATCAATCATTATATAATATGGGCATTTTCGGAGAAGTATCCGAACAAACATGGATTTTACAGGACTTGTCCGATATTTCATAACAACCCCTCGTATGTTCCTGCGCAAAGATTTGTGACAATTAATGAGACCGCCCATTATATTTTCTTTTAATTCTGCCTGGAAATATCACGAATTTCAATATGTCTTGGAATTTCATTAGAATTGAGTCCTCCGGACTCAATTCTAATGAAATTCCAAGACATATGTATACAGATAGAAATAAGAAACATACACATAATGTCTTGGCCGTTCTTTTCACCGCTAGCATCAACGAGTTGATAGATGTGAAACTGTGGCAGGAAAAGTGTGGATTATGGCATGTGTTCATGATAACTGTCGGCCAGAACTCTCATGAGGTCTGATAAGGGTCCGTGCTATTTGTTAAAACACAATGAGAAATGAGTATTTAATACCATCATTTGTAATAGGATGTACATTATTCTGACTGATCTAAGTCTAGGCAGAACGCAAATGCCATAAGCCGCATTTCTCTACTCCTAGCCAAACAACACTGACAAAATACATGGAAATCGGTTAATAAATAAAACTAATATAAACGACTATTAATAAGTAATTATTACGTGTAAGACAGTGCGCATAATTACTTTTAAAACGGATACTTTCTCAATATTTAGGAATTACATTTGCCACATGGCCAGTGACGTTACATAACCATGATTTAAGTGTTTACATTATACAGTGAAACGTCTCCGAACCTCACACCATGGGCGGTACCCAGGATGTCTGGCTCAGAGAGATTTCACTGTAAATCAGATTCACGGTTGGTCATTCTGAGCCATACTTGTGTACTATGCGATCACGAACAGACATTATCACCCGAGATAAATGACCAAGAAACTCATAAAAAAAGACCATAGGTTTTCCATAGGTGCATGATCACGTGGTTATAACAACAACAACAATGGCTGAATGTGTTGAAAGCGCGCCCCCTCCAAAGTATTATTGATATTTTCCTTAATAGGCAACGGATTTTGATGAAATAAGGCGCAGCAAACGCGTCTTCATGAGCTGCATTTGGTGGTCCCGGCACATACTTATCTCGTTTTTGCGAAGAATCGATTTCCGTGTCAGTAGACACGGAAAGCGATTCTTCGCAAAAACGACATAAGTTTGACCCAACGTACCGAGACCACCAAAATGCAGCTTAAGAAGACGCCATATTTCATCAAAATCCGTTACATAATAAGGACAAAATAAAAGAATGCGTACTTTGAATTGGAGCGCTTCTGGAAGTTTCAGTACTTGTTGTTGTTGTTATAACCACGTGATTATACACCTTGAAAATTTATCTAGAAAAACTTTTGATACACTTATATATAAACATGTGTATTTTGCCCGTCCATCTGGTTGGAAATACGATTACATGTAATATCCTCAGAAGACGTAGATGTACAAAAATATGCAAATTTGTCAATTCTGCAATAATGTCAGACGTGATTGAATCTCCCCATGTACATACATGTCGGTATTTCATGTGTAGACTATAGTAGTATTTTAGTTTACGCCATTTACTTTGGATCTAATTAAAGACAGGATACCATTATAGTAGTATGAAACTTTTATGAGAAAAAAATATCTATTTTCTTTATTTCATCTCGAAAGTATATGTTGATACCACTCGTTTGAACCGTCTCGGTGAGACGGTTCATATGAGTGCTAACAACATATACCTTCATGGAGAAATGAACGAAATAATTTTTTTTTTCACAAAAATTATCGTAATCTTAGACTGACATGGGTTATGAATGCATTCAGTGCTGACACATTTTTACAATTGAAGGTGTCATTGGAAAAATGGCACTAACTCCTCCTCACGGTTTACTCGCCCACGGAGTTAGCCCCCTTTTACACTCACCCCTTCAATTATGTTGCTTTAACATTCCTGGGCCTGCGACTAAAACACTATACGAGGACATACTCCGTCCCTTGCTCCAAATCAGGAACTTTCTTTGTCGAGGCTGAGCTGGGCTCAGTCTCAACCAAATCAAACTTCCCAATATCGAGCACAACGTTTGAGAACGCGCTTAGAATGTTCAAACTCGCGAGCCCTGGTGCTTCTTAATTGTGACCGTCCACAACAAAAAGGGACTTGTCGAGGTTGTGACCAATGTAGCTCGATATCATCCCGTAAATATACACGCACAGCTGCGGTAATCTTTCCAATATAGCTATTAATGAAAGCCTACTATGCTGATGTCAGTCATAGGCGAAATCAATCAGATTGACTGGTTGAGGTTGTGCTGTCCTCAGGCTCGCCCAATGAAGCTGTTTGATTATTTTGAGTTCAAACTTAGACTCCCGTAGGAGTATTATGCAGAGTTACTTCCCGCAACTAACTTAGAATTAGGCGTTTTATAATCACTGGTTCTGGACATGATTAATGCAGCTGGTAGTGTATTATTTGTCATTATCTCGATAATGAAAAATCATTATTATCATGTTTAAATCGCCGTATTATACCGTTCATTATTAACATTCCATTGTGTTACTTGTGTGTGTCGTTCATTCCTAACTCCACCACGTGAGCAATAATTTTAATTCAGTATGAATGCATATTAACGTGTCTTTGAATATATACGCAAGGTGACGAAGTTATGCTGGGCCGAGTCGTTCAATTTTGGACGAAGTGCTGGTCGTATCCGTACTAATTCGTACCAGCTAACATTTCGCCCAGCACAGCTTCGTACGCGCTGTAACAATGTGTTCCATTATAGTGCATTGACAAACGTGTGTTAAGGCCACTCGCCATGGAAATCAGCAGCATTCAACGATCGCATGGTTCGTTCGATTGGTTTCTAAGACTTTAGATCCATATGATGTTTCATAAGTTTGCTGGCTAATCAGAAGCGAGCGAGCCGGATTAACAACTTCATCGCCAAACTACTACCAATACCAATAATTGCAATCAAGGGCACCCTACGCACAAACTACTTTGGTGGTAACCACACGTGTACGAAGCCCCGCAGGGGACATGTATTTTTTTTATTAATTCGTTCCCACGAAATAACTATTCGTTCCCTCAATTTAACGATTAGTTCCCTCGAATTATCAATTCGTTCCCACGATATAACAATTCGTTTCCACGAATTGTTATTTCGTGGGAACGAATTGTTAAATTGAGGGAAGGAATTGTTAATTCGTGGGAACGAATTGTTAAATTGAGGGAACGAATTGTTATTTCGTGGGAACGAATTGTTATTTCGTGGGAACGAATTAATAAAAAAGAATTTTACGTCCCTACGGGGCTCCCTACACGTGTGCATACATATTGTTAGAAATAAGTTGTGTTTGAATCTATAACATGTCATTCCATTAACATATATGTACATGTATACGCAACTATATTTTATCGTTTATACTGATTTTGTTATTTACATTCTAAACACGTGTTATGGAAACTACGAGTGTGGACGTGTGTATTAATATGGCATATGTATATAAAATATCTTGTATCTTAATAGCAATAACGTAGTCAAATATTCTCAATAAGTCTCATTAAACACGAGATTGCGAGATTGCGAGAAGGAAAGGCAATAATGCGATTTTGATCTCGCATCGCGTTGAACTTGTCGAATTCTCACATGCGATGGGAAATTTAAAGATCGGCGTTCACGCTTACCGGAATCTCCACCCGAGACCAGGGGCCCGTTTCACTAAACTTCGTAGGACTAAAATGTTCGTAAGTGCAAATTTAAGATCGTCTTGAAATTTCAATTGGTGGATTTACATGTATTGAGCATATGCTGCATATGCAGCATATGCTCAATAAATGTAAATCCAATAATTGCTTACAAGAAAACATTGTTAATTTGAAATTTACAGACTATCATAATTTTACACTTACGAACATTTTAGTCGCACGAAGTTTAGTAAAACGCCCCCCTGGTTTGGCCATCATGCACGTCTTTGGTATTTTGTATATGACAGTTGAATATGGTTATACCCCTAATGTGAGTATTACGATTATTCGTATTACTTTTAAGGGAAGGGGCTAAGTGACTTTGGTGTGGTATGGACCTGAAACCAGGTCAGGTTATTCTAATTTCAGCGCTGAATATATTTTTGTCTTGATGTAAATATTCCGCTCCGATTCTGGGACCCCCTCCCCCGCAATGCAGCAGGTTAAATACGGGATCGAACCCGTTGTCCCGGCCTTAAATGACATTAACTGTTGATAGGCCGTTAAACACCAAATGAATAAACAAACAAACGGCATTTGCATCGGTTGTATTGATTATATGTTGCTGTAACTGGAGAAATGGGGCTTGTATGTTTTATGACGAGAGTAGTCCCGATCAAATAGCACACATCCGTAGACTGATAATGGTATTTTTGCTTGTTAGAAGCATGCCGGGTGTTTCATTGTTGGAATGGCGAACAGTGCAGATCCAGATCAGACTGTGCGGACGCACAGTCTGATCTGGATCTACACTGGTCGCAAAACACATAAGCCCCATGTCTCCATGCACAGCCATACATTCGAAGGCACGGATGTCAAAGATATTCAATATGTTAAGATTCGATTCATATCATACATATCGTGCAGTGTAAATGATCTATATCACACAACCATTTTATTTGATACAATTCTGAAAGATAGCGCTTTATTATATACCTACCTATGAAATACATAGTTATACGATGTAAATAAAAGTCATATGTTCTCATCGATGAAATAAACAACTTCCGATGAAAATACGACTACTTCCGCTATCTATATTCATAACGCGCATCTGCAGTGCCGGACTGCAAATAGGCTGCAAATACACATTCATTGCCGTATACAGTCCAAAAAGACTGCTATTTTCCATGGAGCGGTATATAATAAATAGAATATTCATATTTTTGCAACGAATATGACATATATGTTCACGGCATCTCGTGGTGTGAACTGTCCATATTTCACTCGTGCCTAACGGCACTCGTGAAATATGGACATTCCACACCACTGACTCGATGAACATATATGTCATATTCGTTGCAAAAATATGAATATCCTCTATGTATTCACGTACTATCGGAAAGTGTGATATGCAGGGGATCACAACTTATTATGCATGTTCGCGATGCGCGTAGGCTTACGTGTAATGAAACTGTGAAATATAATTACTGTCCGTTTCACGAAACCTGCACAAATTTTACGTCTATATAAACAATTCAAAAACAATATTTTCTTCCGATAATATTAAATTAAAGGAATATTTAAGAATGAGCCTTCTTTTTATTTCGTGAAATTTGGTCAAATATTGATTTTATTGCGAAAAAACAATTTCCCCGTGTTAAATGCCCATAGACATCTTCACTCTGTGACAGACACTTGTCTAACTTATTTAAATACACGAAATTTCTCTGTATCAAAAGATTTATAGTTACAAATCCTTGATTTTTATCATGAATACAATTTGATTCATAAATACAGTACAAAACTACTATTCATTATTATCGTTTTCATCACTTTCTGAGCTTATCTGTAGCAATTTCATCAAAATTGCAAATGCAAAGTATACTTATCTAGCAAAGTATACTTTGAGGGAGTAATCATTTGTTTTTACAGAATACATTATTTCATATGGAACTAATGACTGCATATATTTGATGATTAAAAGTATGCAGAATTATTATACTGAATTTATTACATTATCACAGCCAAAATGGCTGTGATAATGTAATAAATTCAGTATAATAAAAAATAATGAATTTATCCTTAAATTGAAAAATTCTCCCTCAAAGTATACTTTACTAGATAAGTATACTTTGTAATGTTGGTGAAATAGTCTACTGAGACAGAGTGCCTTTAAATGGTGCAGATTGCAAACACTGACCAGACTGCGGGGCTGCGCATGTAATCCAAGTCAGTGTACTGGCCGAAAAGGTCATAATCCCCATTGCTCTAACCACAGACCATTGAGACAAGCCATGGGAGGAGCCAGAAAACGAAACATTTGGAAATTGACTCCGAAACCTCAAATAATTTCGCCATGTTAAATCCCCATAGACATCTTCACTCTTTCTTTTTTCGCAATAAAATCAATATTTGACCAAATTTCACGAAATAAAAAGAAGGCTCATTCTTAAATACATTGTATTCCTTTAATTTAATAGTATCGAAAGAAAATATTGTTTTTGAATTGTTTATATAGACGTAAAATGTGTGCAGGTTTCGTGAAACGGCTTAAGATGACTGATATGCGACTTTAAATGAAAAATAGACGGTAACAGTTGACGTTAACTGTCGACGTCATTTACAGAATCATCACACTTTTTGTAAGCATTTTTTACGAAAATCACACATATTCTAAGTTACAAAATCACAGCGTTTGTGTCAATTCTCTCTCTCTCTCTCTCTCTCTCTCTCAGGGGGCCGTTTCACTAAACTTCGTACGACAATAATGTTCGTAAGTGGAAATTTAGGATCGTCTGATGCGGCCTATGCTCAATACATGTAAATCCAATAATCGTTTACAAGAAAACATTGTTAATGTGAAATTTACAGACTATCATAATGTTGCACTTACGAACATTTTAGTCGTGCGAAGTTTAGTGAAACTGGTCCCTGGTCTGTCACGACCATAACGTCACTTTTCGGCACTAGTCATTCCCCTAGTGAAAGCAAATTAATAAAAGTTTGTGAAAATATTTCATTTCACTTGTCAATTCATGTCTCCTGGAGTCAAACTTCAATGCTTGATATTTTGATTGTCCTACCCATCTATTCTTGTGAGTGAACTTTAGCGCCGAACGACATTCCGCGTGCTACACGCGGAATTTAGAGAAAAATGCAAATATTATATTCATTTATATTTTGTTTTAAAGGTATATGCCCACTCAGTAGGCACAACCTGTTCTTTATAGGAATTAAATACATGTAAGTGTATCATTGTGTCACTATTCCACCAGTTCTAACAATTACGAGTACCCTATATACAGATACAATCATGTAGTACTATGTATTTACTGATAGTGACGCGCGGTGGTATCAGGTTATTTTCATTGCAAATGATCATGATACTTTTTAATTATTTATACTATTTAAATGCGTCACCTGAACAACAATAATATTATGGACAGATTATAAAGTATGATCATTGCACATCAACAAATAAATACAGAGAAGAAATAGTAATGCCCGTTAACATTTTAAGGAAACGCGATTATCGCCCCTGATATCAGTGTGCAAATTTACGTCTGATATAAAATGTATAATAATGCCAATCAGTACGTGGGTGGAGCGCCGTGGCGTAATGGTTAGTGTGTCGGACTACTGATCCAAGGGTCGTGGGTTCGACGTGCGTTGTGTCCTTGAGCAAGACACTTTATCCACACTGCTCCAGTTCACCCAGCTGTAAATGGGTACCGATAATTCGTAGTTGCTCTGTAAATACGAATTATCGGCTTCTCTCATAAATCTCTACCTCCGTTTTTTCTCCCATTCTTGGGAGACGGCATGCAAGGTCATAGAGCCAGTGCCGCCGTTAAATATAAGCTAAATAAAAATCAGTACGTGGGATAATGGTGAATGAATGTTTATTTTGCCAGAAAATGTCTCAGATGATTTCTCATATATTAACTACATGTTTTACCTACTGAGTGGTTATATACCTTTAATGTGATTGACTATGATGTTCTTCTTAGTGTATACTATACTGCACATTGAGTTATCATCTGTAGCAGATTTCATCAAAATTACAAAGTATACTTATCTATTAAAGTATACTTTGAGGGAGTAATCAGTTAATCAGAAAAGCATTATTTCATATAGAACTAATGACTGCATATATTTGATGATTAAAAGTATGCAGAATTATTATACTGAATGTATTGCATGATCACAGCCAAAATGGCTGTGATACTGTATTAAAGTCAGTAGAATAACAATTAATAAATTTATCCTAAAATTGAAAATATCTCCCTGAATGTATACTTTGCTAGAAAAGTATACTTTGCAATGTTGGTGAAATATGCTACTGGTCCATCTTAGCATGAACAAGCTACCGGGCAGTTTCAACTCATGTAGTATTTGACACATACGTCACATATTTTGACAGATAAACTGAGGCAACTTTGTGTGCAGTTATGTTCCTACGGAGCCAAGCAGATGACATGAATTGTTTTCTATTAATTCGTTCCCACGAAATAACAATTCGTTCCCTCAATTTAAGAATTCGTTCCCTCGAATTAACAATTCTTTCCCACGATATAAAAAATCGTGGGAACTAATTATTAATTCGTGGAAACGAATTGTTAATTCGTGGGAACGAATTGTTAAATTAATTCCAGCACAAACATATTTACACAATTCCCTAACATTTGATTGGCCCGTAGCAAGTCTCTGTCTAAAATTTATATCCCAGTAAACTCCCACGCCGAACTACTTTCCGTAACCGTGAGGCGCAGTTAAAATAATTCTTAAGAAAACGGAAAATAAACACATTTTCTTGATGAATTTATTTCAAAATGCTGGAATTATAAGGAATGAATGGTCTTTTTGTGGAATTTAGCGGGGTATAAACTTGGAAAAGTCGCGGGAATACTGGACGAAGGCCGAAAGGCCTCGTCCAGTATTCTCGCAACTTTTCCAAGTTTATATCCCACAAAAAGGCCATTCATTCCTATAATAATCCCCGAGTGTATGTGGTGTCATTGTACTGACCCGGATTGTACAGCCACATACATGTACTATCTGCTCCACGTTTTCCTGCCGACCGACGAACTTTTAGCCATTAAACACATACAAATATTTAAATGTTAGTACTTTTTCATCAATAACAAAATAGTCACCTGCCCTCAAATTTTTTATTTGATGAAATGCCGTCAAATATTGATTTTATTGCGAAAAAATATTTTCGTATGAGAATTTAACATGGGAAGAAAAGGAGAAGTAGCAGGGGTAGGAGTAAAATAAATAATTGGAAATTGACTCGGAATCCTTGTTAGATATATAGTTAGCAAATGATATAACTGAGAAAACAAAAGTTAGATTTCGAAAAATCGGTCCACAAATAAACAAAATATTTGATGGAATTTCATCAATAATTTTATTTTGGGGAGGGTGTTATTGATCAAAATGTAATTACAATTAAATATTTTATAGATTTAATATGTTTAATAGCCAAAAGATCGACGGCAGCAAAACGTGGAACAGACATTAGGCTATCTTTCCAATACATGTACACAGAGATTATACCATAGTATATTGTATACAGTGGAACCTCTCTAAACCGGACACCCTGTGATCTCCCCACGGTGTCCGGCTTAGAGAGGTTCCACTGTAAATCAGACATATCGATGATCTAGTAACATAAGGTCGTAAGTGCTATGCTTTAGCATAGCACTTACGACCTTATGTTACTAGACCATCGATATGACTAGCCCAAGGCATGCGGATATGTGCGAACATGAACGGGCATTATCATCAGAGATACATGTAGATGACTGCCTGTGTGTCCGGTTTAGAGAGGTTTTACTGTAAACAATGCCCTTGGTTGAGGGGAATATTGTGGATTATCTCCCCGAGGAAGCAATATATCACGAGGCGATTATTATACCGAATATTTAAGTAATATGAACTTGATTAAAGTCGCCGTTTCAGAAACGAATGCTGGGCTGGTACCCGGTTTCTAGTGTAATATTAAACCAGGAAAGGCAAGAATGGGGTACCAGCCCATACTCTGTTGTCATTTCATTTGTATGTCTTGGCACTTTCGGCTTTTATTTTGGATAAACGCCGAGGTAGTCCAACCAGACATCGGCTATTTCCGAAATTACGCTTCGGGTATTTTCGGTACGGGAGGGTACTAAGGTGGCCGATATGACCGGCAATACACTGCACAATATAATATATACATGTACAGTGGAACCTATATAAGGCAGAGCGTCGGACTGCGGATCGGGAGACCCCGGGTTCGATTCCCAGCTCGACCTGCTCCGAATGGCCGACGGATACGGCGTGTTTTTTGGGCAAGGCAATTAACTTCGTGCTTGCCTACTCCTAGCGGATGGGGACTTAAATAGTCGGTCCAGACATGCACGGTCATCGAGCCAGTGCCGTTGTTAAATCAAAGAATTTACATTTTACCTATCTAAACCGGACACCAGGGGCCCGTTTCACTAAACTTCTTACGACTAAAATGTTCGTAAGTGCAAAATTAGGATAGTCTGTAAATTTCACATTAACAATGTTTTCGTGTAAACAATTATTGGATTTACATTTATTGAGCATAGGCTGCATATGCAGCCTATGCTCAATAAATGTAAATCCATCAATTGAAAATTACAGACGATACTAAATTTACACTTACGAATATTTTAGTCGTACGAAGTTTAGTGAAATACACCCCAGGAACACCCGTCATGCTTCTAACAAGCAAAATATCATGCTAGAGGAGTGTGCTATCCCCTAAGTAGCTACAAGCGTTAGAAATCTGATAAGCTCCACTTCTCCAGTCACAGACACAGATTATGTTGTTGTGACCGGAGAAATAGGACTGATGGGTTTTGCGATCAGTGTAGATCCAGATCAGCCTCTGTATCCGCATAGTTTGATCGGGATCTACATTGTTCGCCATTCCACCAATTCAACACCCGTCATGCGTCTGACAAGCAATATAGATCGTTATCAGGCTGCAGGCGTGTGCTATTTGATCAGGAGCCTCACTGGTCAAACATCCCATAAAGTCCATTAATTTTCTTCAGTCACCGCCACATATCCCTGACAACACCTGCGATGATCTTCCAGATATTCCGTATGACTTGTTGTTCGCTTAATAAACTGCCACCATTGATCTATATCGACCAAAATATCACGATTTATTTTGATCAAATTTACAATTTGTCTGCTATGTTGAAATATTTTAGAGGAATACACGACATTTTTAGAGAGAACTTTCCAAATTTCAACACAAAATGCACACTAATTCTCACATGCGTTCATTGTATGACGTTTTGCGTCAGTATCAGTGACCTAAATAACAATATGGTCGACAATAGAACGTAGCTCAAAGAAAATGACAATTGTAAATATGTCTTCTCAATACTACGTTTTTTGGCGTTTAAAGTTTATAGTATATGCAAAACAATTAAACTGTTCTCGGGTTTATTAATTTATATATATATTTGTTTATTAAAGTCTCATCAATGTACACACATAAGATAATACAATATAGATACAGTAAAATAGTACATCGCCATTCTATAAGAATTACAAGAGACTACACTCACTATAAAACATGTGTTTTGCCACATAAACAAATGAATATGAATACATGGGTAATATGTACATACATTTATCTAACGTGTTCGTGACACCAGCATCTGATACATGCTAGAACGCACATGCACAAAATACATGTAACCTACTGCGTGTATCATGACTATGACGTACCCGTACACTAAAACACATGATAAACATAGACACAATCATTCATGAATATAGTACAATATCTACACTATAAGACATGGTTAAATGAATAAGACCTAACATACGGTATATTGATCATCTATAAAGAAAACCACACCTTCTTTTTAAAATATTGAAACAAGTTTTGGCACATTCTTTCATGATATCACCATTAGAAAATAAGATTACAAACTTATCGATATCACACAAGTTCAAGAAATCCGGAACAATGTTACAAGCTTTATCGAACAATACAGTTCTAAAATCACTGTACAAATCACATTCTAAAAGCACATGCTTTTCCGTTTTCACAGTATTAGCATTGCAAAATATACATAGCCTTTCATCCAGGGCAATATTTTCGTATCGTCCGGTTTCCAGTCTAATGGGAGCAACCCCACAGCGAAACTTGGCAAAAGCTGATCTGTGCTTAAATGGAATCAAGAACTTGCAATATGCTTCTGTTTCGAAGTTATTTTTGAACTTACAATAAGACCTGAGTTTATTAACCCTTGACCCCGTATGCTGCTATTACTGTTAATACGGTCATGCCATTCAACAACGTATTTGTGCATCATTGTAACTAGATCTCCTAAAAGTGCCGTTTTAGCAATAAATATATCAACATTTAAGTATTGATTAAGTTGCAAATTATTAAAATGTTTGATAACAGTATAACACCAATGTTGACACTGCCTGCTATTAACGCTATGACACCAATTAAAAATTCTCTTATTAATTATGTCTACTCATAATATTTACACAACGACTCCAGAGGTTGGCAATACATGTCCACTGTCGGATGATAGCTGGTAACCATGCCATATCACCGGAGACAGCAGCACTGGGTGTATACTTTCCCACGCCCATATAAAAACGCATAGCTCTATACTGTACAGCATCGATACATGAGAATGATCTATATCCCCATACTGCTGCCCCATAAGCTATAACAGGCCATACTATTGAATCATACAATTTAGTGAAAACATCATACGGCATACCACCAATGTACTTAGACTTTGCAATGATAAGACCGAGGGCTCTGACTTCACGCTGTGCAAACATTTTGGCAGTAACATTATAGTCAAGATATTCATCTAGTACAAGTCCAAGATATGTATATTTATCAACAGTGTTTAAACTTGTATCACCACTATTATCAAGTAACACCTCCATCGGTATACCTTTAGATTTACCATGACCAATGCCAATTTTACCAATGGTCTTCCAAAATTCAGACTGGCTACCTGTTGCCTCGTTTGCTAAATGGTTCTGAAAACTAAACCATTGTAACCTTTTGTCTCTTGGAACCAACCGGTCAAAATGTTTTCGAACCAAGACATATGACATCTTTAAGGACGCTTTATCAGATTTAACTTTACTGTGCAACCATTTTCGTTCAGTATCTCAAACATCATTTCATGCCACAGTTAAGTTTTCATTCCACCAAGGCTTCCCAACTCTCCGCTTTTTGTTTGAAACACCACAATGCAATGGGATAGACACACTTGGCAACTTATCGGACATCTCGTTAACCATTATATCACATAAATCATTGTACGCACTATCAATAGCAGACTGAGTTCGTAACCCCGCTTCGAGTTCACTAACAACAGAGTGAATATTCACATGATTGTCAAGTAGAAACGAAGTGGGAACTGCAGATACATCAAATTTGGTAAACGTATCGGATGGTGTTGGCAAAGAATCTGGTGTAACAGGAACAGTCTGACATTCAAAAACCCAAGTCAAAGCGGAGTGGTCTGGCAGTGATGACGGTGACATTACAGTGATACCATTGCACAAATTAATGAGCGTTGACGCTCGCATGACGTTGAACTCTTTAAATCTAGATACGTGCCCATGACTAGTAAGACAATAATCAACAACTGCACACCGCTTTGTAGATATTGACGTAAAGTCATTACAGATACTGTTACGGCCATTAAGCATACACTAATTACAGTTTATTAGAAATTCGATAAGCATATCTACATACGAATTTGTTTTAAAATCCAAAACTGACCGCTGAGGAATACTATCAATCCCCACTATAAAATCATCATTATCTCCACACCTACCATTAAAATCACCGCATATCATATTCACCTCAGTGTTTTGATATCTGTAAACATCAGCCATCAATGTATTAAAGGAGGCGAGTGCATCCACGTTCCAAGAGGAGCCCTGGGGAGGAATGTAACAGACGCATACATTAATGCATGTGTTATCAGTTGTATGTTTCAATTGTACCCATAATATTCCTTCACTAGAGTCATCTAGTATGGTGACATCAAAGTTGTCAATAATAGTATTACGTATAAAGACACCAACTCCGCCAGAGCCTCTCCTAGCACGCACATGCAACTCCTGTCTGTTATTACCAAACCAGGTATAACGGAGCCCCGCCGGGGACGTATATTCTTTTTTTTTAATTAATTCGTTCCCACGAAATAACAATTCTTTCCCACGAAATAACAATTTGTTCCCTCAATTTAACAATTCGTTCCCATGAATTAACAATGCGTTGCCTCAATTTAACAATTAATTTCCACGAAATAACAATTCGTTCCCCCGGGAACGAATTGTTAATTCGTGGGAACGAATTGTTATATCGTGGGAACGAATTGTTAATTCGTGGGAACGAATTGTTATATCGTGGGAACGAATTGTTAATTCGAGGGATCGAATTGTTATTTCGTGGGAAGGAATTGTCAATTCGAGGGAACGAATTGTTATTTCGTGGGAACGAATTGTTAAATTGAGGGAAAGAATTGTCATTTCGTGGGAACAAATTAATAACAAAAATCCATGTCACCTTACAGTAATGCCCAGAACTAGCTACTCGTGGCCAATGAACATCCTCATAATCATATACATCATTTGGAGTTAGGCATATCAAAAAAACCTGTGGTGCGGGAAACAGTCAAGACAAAAACTAGGTGTTTTTTTTTAACATTACTAGACAGTTGTATGTGTCAATATGGTGGAATAATTCCAGTACTCAAATATTTACACAATTCCCTTAACATTTCATTGGTCCGTAGCAAGTCTCTGTCCAAAATGTATATCCCAGTAAACTCCCACGCCGAACTACTTTCAGTGACATTCTTAAGACAACGGAAAATAAACACATTTTCTTGATGAATTTATTTCAAATGCTGGAATTATAAGGAATGAATGGCCTTTTTGTTGAATTTATCGGGGATATAAACTTGGAAAAGTCGCGGGAATACTGGACGAAGGCCGGAAGGCCTCGTCCAGTATTCCCGCGACTTTTCCAAGTTTATACCCCGATAAATTCCACAAAAAGGCCATTCATTCCTATAATAAGTTCACTACGTTGTACCTATTGTTGTTCTTATCGCTGTAGGCACAAGAAAGACAAGCGCCTAAAGTACGCAAAGGACGAAAAATGAACTTTATTTATCATTTATTTATTTTTAACCGGCCAAAAGAGTCTCAGAGTGTCGGCTGCATATTCATAGGTATGGTCGGGTTTTCCGTACCACAATACTTTTTTCTTAGGCTTACTCAGTAGGATATAATATAGGGAGACAGATAGGTTTGTATATTGTATATATGACATTTTCTGGCAAAATAGACATTCGTTCACCATTACCCCACGTATTGATTGGCATTATTATACATTTTATATCAGACGTACATATCCACACTGATATCAGGGGCGATAACCGCGTTTCATTAAAATGTTAACGGACATTACTAGTTATTATCTGTATTTAATTTTTGATGTGCAATGATCATACATGTACTTATAATCTGTCGAAAATATTATTTTTTTCAGGTGACGCATTTAAGTAGTATAAATAATTAAAAAATATAACATGCTTCATTTGCATATGAAAATAGCCTAATACCACCGCGAGCCACTATCGGTAAAATAAATATTACTAAATTATTATATCTATATAGCGGGCACACGTAAGTTTTATAACTGGTGGAATAGTGACACAATTATACACTTATTTAATTCCTATAAAAAACATTTTGTGTCTAATGAGTGGACATGTAGAGACAGGAGATATAACAAGCTTTTGTTTTCGCGATACGCTTATGTATTCATCATTTGTATATCAAATAAAACAAAGTTGACAGTAACCCGACCAGTATGTGCCGTTCTTTTACGGATTTCATATTCCGGACAGATAGTTTTTCCAGCCGTCTCTGCATGACTAACTTCCCCTTATTTTGCTTACCACAGTTATTTCCCTTTGCGATCGCGTGGGTATATGGCGTATGAGTAGTACTTCCGAAATGTACGCATAATACGATTATTACACGTAATAGTTCAACTCCAGTTTATTAGACGCTGATATATGGGACTGTACTGTACTGTAAACATATAAGAATGACCTAGTTACAAACTACATACTGAAATACGACAGTGGGTGACAAAATGGATATACTGTGCAATTTTCAACAGCTGTAGGATACCAGTCTGTATTTTGTCCACTTACAGTGAAACAATGCTGTACATGGGGTCAATTAAGGAAAGCGGGGTGACAGCAGTGGGAAAATTAGTCACGGGCGTGGGGTGTTGTTTGAAGATTGTGTCAACATCCGCTGTACACTGCGACTGAGAAGGTGCAATAAGCCAAACACAACACATGGCTTATAGGGCTTATAAGGCGTTTGCGACCAGTGTAGATCCAGTTAAGCCTGTACATCCGCACAGTCTGAACAGGATCTGCACTGTTCTGTATTCCTTCAATAAAGCACACTAACATGCAATCTAGATCGTATTTAGATTACGGGAGTGTTATATTTGATTAGGACTTACACTGGTCACAAATCACATAAACCCCATTTCTCCAGTCACAGCCACATATAGGGCCAAGCTTCGACGTAACCCCCATTTGGCAAAACAACGACTTTCTTCTGTTTTTAACATCGAGTCCAAACATTTTCTATTTATTTGAAACAAGTCAATAGGAAAATAGATTAGAAATAGTAAAGAATTTACTGTACATGTGAAAATTGAATATATACTTTTAATTCTTTTTATTTGTCAACGAACACAATATGTGATGTAGTTATGTTTTAGTATTCGAAAACAGTATTTACGGAAAAATAAGCGAAGTGGAGATTCAAGTTACACAATTTTAGTCCTGCAATATAACATTCATCCATGTGTAAAAACAAACACATCAAGATTGGATTTTCGGAACTGTAGAAAGCACCCTGATGTGCACAGTGTATCTATTCTACCATGTCTGTCAAATTGGACTCTCAACCAATCAGTTTGGCATAGGTGTGACCTCGCGGATTCAATATACACCTGCCGCATTATTGTTGACATCCGTTTGAACGTAGCTTCAAACGTCTGTCACTGACTTGGGCAGATAAACAAAATGGATTCAACCAATCAGCATATAATAGGTGTGGCTTCATTGAATTCAGAATACAAGATCCACTTCCTTATTTGCCTGCGGTCAAATCATCGGATAAGTTGTTTGTTCCGGCGGCATCCGTTTGAACATAGCTACACACGCGTGTCACTGATTATTTCAACTCGAAATTGTCAAAGCACAAGTATGCAGAAGTAACATTCTGCAAAGCATTGCAGAATCAATTTACGTAATGTCGGAGATTATGTCCGCATTTTTTTTTTTTTTTTAGAAATATAACATTTAATTTCACATTTTTTTCTGATTCTGGCTTTGCTGTCTGTTTGACCGTGAAATACCACCGACTTCCGCACAGATAGTCGTCGCCGACGATTGCAACCAACGTATAAATAATCCAAGTATAACTAGGCGAAGAAAAAAATAACGATTAACGTATATATTAAATGACAAAAACGAAGAAATTATGCAACAAATACACGTCCGTAAATCTAAACGATATCATATAAGAAACCCTCATCCACCAATCAGGTAAGCTGTACTACTGCTACGTCATATCGGTTATTTATACGGCGCCACCTCGCGCCAGTAGGTCGCAGTAACATGAGAGATAAGCAATGACCAATTCACTGCATGGCTCTGTATAGGTGTCAGATAAGGTACGATATGAGAAATCTCAATATCACGAAAAATACAAACGAACCGGAAATCGGTTATTAGGGTCTCCGTTGTTGTTTTTAGAGCATTTTGAAGAAAACAAGTGATAGTTTGTAATGTGACCTTTAAGCTCATATCTCGATATAATCTACACCATAGCCGTTTATTCCTATGGAGAGAGTTCCTACATCTCAATTATATGTATGCATAGAAACATAACGTTGCGATGACAACAGGAAATGCTCATTATTTCCTCTACTATATAATAATTAAAAGTTTTCACGACACTATGTAGCTGAACGTCTTGCAGTTATAAGCGTGGTTGTGACTGGAGAATTGGGGCTTATGGGTTTTGCGACCAGTGTAGATCCAGATCAGCCTGCGCATCAGCGCAGTCTGATCAGGATCTGCACAGTTCGCAAGTAACTTAATAAAATGACCGCCATGCTTCTAACACGTATTTACAGATCGTATCAAGCTACATCAGTGTGCTATTGGATCAGGGGCTACACTGGTCCCGCATGTCGTAAGCCCCATTTCTCCAGTCACACCACAAATGAGAAGCGTCACCGTGAGCTGATAGGTCGTATTCGCGGAGGTTTCGTGCCGTAATCATCTCGCTCAATGATAAAATGGGTTCGTACCGTGTTGATTTAATGTCTGAAGTTTACGGAGCCCCGCAAGGGACATGATTTTTTTCTATTAATTCGTTCCCACGAAATAACAATTCGTTCCCTTAGGTCTCACGGGACAGTGGTGGAGCTAGTATCAAAAAGGGGGTGGACGATTTCCTTCATATTTCACTACAGACCCTGCAAGTTACACCAGTGTGTGTAGAAAAATAGGTTTATGAATATTTCTGGACTTTGTGAGGCTTGACTAGGTGTATTTCTTAGAGTATTTCATAATTCTACGAAACTCCAGGTCAGCTCTGCTTGATTTTGACATCTTGGAAAATGGCGCCCTCCATGCTGTTTCGAAGGTAGTGTTTTGAGCCAGAATTTGAGGGTATTTTTCGGGCATTTGTAGCGAAAAAATCGAGCTGGTTATGACCCCGCTTTGAAATCATTTTCAGGAAATGGTGTGGTCTTGCAAATGATATAACAAGTCGTAGTAAAATGTCTGTGCCTCATATTTTCGTGAAAACAAATCCAGGAAATTCAGTCCTGTTTACATTTCTGCTCAAAATTAGGTGGGTGGGGTAATTAAAAGAAATATTTTGTATAGGCATCTGAAGCGTTGACTGCATTTTTATTGCGGCATGTGATTTGTACTCCTGTTGCGAGTATTTTTTAATATTTGTCGCAAGAGCTTCCTTAAATAATTGCGAGAGGCAGTGGTTTTAATCATTCGCCCGTCGCCTTCAGAAAAATGGTAAATTTTGCCTCTTTTCAACTATCCCGTGATGCCTTAAGGGGAAAACATTGAATTTTCAGTGTCATTTTTTTTAATATCAACTGTTACTAACCAACAGGGCATGCTGTCCTTGCAAACATTTCAGCCATTTTGTTTTGCTGCATTAATGTTTCCAGCATACAGGTGTGCTTCATATAGTCGATGTAAGTCAACGATAATCTTCGGAATGAATTTGTCAAATAGAGAAAAAAAGCAGGACTTCTGTAACATGTTTAAAATCGTCTCGCGAGATGATTTTTACACTTTATTAAAGTTAATGTTTAATAGAGAGGTACACAAAAATGATATGTGCTCGTTATATTTGCTTTTATTGAAAACGTGTGTAGATTTGTTGTGTAATAGCAATTTGTCTGTCTGTCTGTTCGTCTGTCTGTCCATTTGTCTGTCGTATATGTTCTTCTGCAGGAAACATTCTTACTGTTCAAGCTACATTGTTGAAATTTACTGTATGTATTACATTTCACATTGGCAATTGGGGTAAATGTTTGTTTCTTAGCTGTGAATTTGAAATATGACATCGGAGGTCATATTTCAAGGTCAAATAGACACAGAAACTGCTTCTGTAAAACTGGGTATGTCGGGTTTTTTTTCGATTTTTTTGCAGACTCGCATTTCATTTCGGTATGACAATTTGGAAAACATTTGCAGTTTTGGGGGGACTGTTCAAGCTTAGAGGCCAGTGAATCGGAGGTGTGTGATTGAGTTCCAGTGGATTTAATCCAGTAAATCAAGTAAAATAAAATAAAATAAAAGGACCATTTTATCTAAACTGTTGTCCTTGCTTGTTTATGTGAAACCTTTGTTTTTGTCATATCTGTTGTATCGGTTCACTGCTAATCTCCTAATTTTACCCCAATTTCAGACATACAGTTTAATTAGTCATGGCCAGCACATTCTATTCCAATATAACCATTCTCACTGAATTTGAACAAGTCAAGCTGAATGAAAAATTGCAAAAATATACATTTTCTAATGTTCACGATGATGATCATCATCATGATGATGGCTGTTACCTGTGGCATGGTCGATTGGACCGAAACGGCTACGGGGAGCTGCGAATTACTTTCAGGGGCAAAAAACTGTACTTGAAGGTTCACCGGGTTGTGCATAAGTTGAACAACCCTGACCTACTCATATCAAATGCCACAAATGTATCACATCTGTGTCATAACCGCCAATGTGTCAGGTACGCACACCTGTCGTACGAACCTCAGGCCATAAACAACAACCGACAGATATGTCACAACAATTCAGAGTGTTCTGGTCATTATGGCTATAATAACTGTGTTCTTTAGATCTTGGTAAGCAGGAAATTGTCAGTTTCAAATTACACTCCCAGTTCCTTTACAACTTTGTGAAGTTTATGTTATTTGGGGGTTTCTACTTATAATTACTTTAGTGGATTAATCGCATAGTTGTGTTCTGTGTCAAAATTGTTTGAGCTGCTGCCATATGCTGTTGCCTTTATCAGTTTACGATTACTCTGACGTTTCTTTGCGTTATAGCGAGAACTTTTGTACCGGTGGGTCAACTGTCTGTTTGCGTGAAAAGTGCATCTTTTGTCAACATTGGCTGTATACTGAGAAAATGGATCCCCAGCACTAACGGGGAGTCCGAGACGCAATGCTGTTTTCATAAGTGACATGCCACTGCTGAGGCTTGCCGAGTGTACGGCTGAGTGACACAAACCAGTAAAGTTCCTACTCCAGATGGTGTACTTCGGTGCATATCTAAAGACGCGACTGTGCATGCTTTCACACTGATTTGTGGTTCTCAGTGGGCCCATGGACTTTAGGCAGTCTACACCAACGTATTTTCCCAGTACCGTTGTGACTTTGTCAATATCGTCATTGCTGAGTTTTACATACTGTCCATAGGGGAGAAATTTTGTATTGTGACTTGAAAGATGTGCATTACAGACCATTGAATTGGCTCGGCAGTGGCTGTGATCACCTTGAAAGCATAGTATCATACTCTCCAGTGCTGAGGTTGCATGTTTGATATAAAGTTGGTCAGATGTGAAACGTTTACGCATTCTCGTAAGCTCAAGCCTATTACGTACCCGTAAGCATGATGCCAGTTTCAGCATATATAGCGACTTGTCATAGCTAGGTGGTATGCTCATTAGCCGGAGATTTCGTAGCTGCCCATGCAGTGACCTCATTCTGTGAAGGAAACATTTGTAGTGTTGAATACTAGTACCCTGGGAACTAGCCAGGTTTGTTTCCCTCACAGCTTTTGCAATCTGGGCACTGGCATCAGTGGTCACGGAACGTACTTTGAGAATGTTTGCCATACTCACTTTCTGCAGCGTTTCCTTCAGTAATTTAGACTCACTGCACTGTATCGACTCACCGGCAGAAAAGTTCAGTTTGCATGTGTTATTTTTGTGGTTGCAATTGAATTTTGTGCACAACTTATTGGCTACGCCCATTGCGACGGGCTTATTTGTTGTTTGATCTATCAATGGGGCAAAACTTTGTGTAGCCCGCTCACATCCTTGCTGAGGCCTGCGAGTGTAGGACACATCAAATTCTACATCGCCAGTTGCCTCGACACCTGCTAAGTCATGAATTCTTTTAATATACTGCTGATTTTTAATCATCTGTTCTTCATTTAGCCGTTGTATAGTATTAGACAATGCATTCACTTTACGCTGCAGTCCACGAATGTCGGGCGGGTGAATATTCAGGCAGGACAGTGTGAGCAGTTGGTCATTTATTCCTACACGTGACTTCATAACGGGTAGAAGTAATGCACTGTTTAGAGATCCAGCATCTGGCCCACGCCGACTTCTTATTTTAGTGTATAGCGCTACTGTGTCAGTGGAAAATCCACAACTTTTGCAACTTACCTTGGCTGCGACACAGATACCCTGTCTGTCGGCAATACATAAAGCTGCACAGGCGGATTTACATGAATGTGCTAGCGATGCTTGTAGCAAACATTATAGCTGTTTAATATTGACAATAATGTTTTCATTACTATTCAGGCCACTCACCTTTTTGCTCTTGATGTCCGACTTACATACCTTTTGTCCCATTTCAGGTCTCAGCTTGTACGGGATTACCGTCGACTGACGCACAGATTTTGTTGCGGCCACACTGACGTGATGCGCTTCTGACCTCTGAAGCCTGGTGAGTGTATCTTCGATGTCTCGACCCTCTTCCGTTCGTCCGATTATATACCCATTATGACCATTCTTAAACTGTGATTTCCGACCATTCTTAAACTGTGATTTCCTTCTACCCTGGTTATATTTATTTGATAATCCTGCCTTATAGATGCGCGTCATCTTGGAATTGTTTGTTCTTTCCAATCCAATGCTTCGTATAGAAGAATATAGTTAGTTACCACTCACTCGAACCGTCTTGATATTATGGCTTTTTCAGACTAAAAACTGGATTAATCTCTACAATCCTCTTTCTGACTTCCGTGAAAGCAATATATATAGACTTATACTTTGTCTCGGTTCACTTTGGTTAGACCATGTAGTTGTTGTATGCACAACATCTCATTGTGACACCACATGTTATGTCGTCGTGACGTCACAAAAAAGCCAAAAAAATGACGTCACATCTCCAAATTTGGCGCACCATTGCATATGGCTTGGCGGCATGCCTCCATTTGTGTTTCATATTGTTTACAGTGTATCATTGGCTATTCTTGTGTACAAAGTGTCCAGTTGGTATATATCAATAAAAGGGGCCTTATGGTGTTCCCAACATGTCTAGACTGTCTAGACAGTAAACTGTTAGTCGCGCGGTAGGCAATCAAAAAACTGTACTCGGAAATGCACAGGTTAGCATGCTGTCTGGCTCTATGCTGGTCTCACGATGCTACATGGTTATCTTTGTCAGTCACTAATCCAACATATACATGTGTGCTTTTGCATAGTATCTACCAGTATAGGACATTTTGCTTGGTACCAATGCAAAGGTGGCTACATGGACGTTGCTGGTAACTGGGAAATGTTCTGAAACTGCTCAATTTTCACATCTTGTTGAGCATTTGTGGGGGGTCTATGCATAACGCATAAAATAACAACATTTTTCATTCTATCCACTTCTTCTTTGTTTGCGTTTCACTCAAAATTGAAAAAAGTAAGTGGATACAGTGGACCCTGCAAGTTACACCAGTGTGTGTAGAAAAATAGGTTTATGAATATTTCTGGACTTTGTGAGGCTTGACTAGGTGTATTTCTTAGAGTATTTCATAATTCTACGAAACTCCAGTAGCCTATTTCATCAACATTGCAAAGTATACTTTACTAGCAAAGTATACTTTGAGGGAGTAATCATTTATTTTTCCTGAAATGCATTATTTCATATAGAACTAACAAATGCATGTATTTCATGATTAAAAGTATGCAGAATTATTATACTGAATTTATTACATTATCACAGCCAAATTGGCTGTGATAATGTAATAAATTCAGTATAATAAAAATTAATAAATTTATCATAAAATTGAAAATTTCTCCCTCAAAGTATACTTTGCTAGAAAAGTATACTTTGCAATGTTCATGAAATAGGCTACAGGTCAGCTCTGCTTGATTTTGACATCTTGGAAAATGGCGCCCTCCATGCTGTTTCGAAGGTAGTGTTTTGAGCCAGAATTTGAGGGTATTTTTCGGGCATTTGTAGCGAAAAATCGAGCTGGTTATGACCCCGCTTTGAAATCATTTTCAAGAAATGGTGTGGTCTTGCAAATGATATAACAAGTCGTAGTAAAATGTCTGTGCCTCATATTTTCGTGAAAACAAATCCAGGAAATTCAGTCCTGTTTACATTTCTGCTCAAAATTAGGTGGGTGGGGTAATTAAAAGAAATATTTTTTATAGGCATCTGAAGCGTTGACATTTTTATTGTGGCATGTGATTTGTACTCCTGTTGCGAGAATTTTTTAATATTTGTCGCAAGAGCTTCCTTAAATAATTGCGAGAGGCAGTGGTTTTAATCATTCGCCCGTCGCCTTCAGAAAAATGGTAAATTTTGCCTCTTTTCAACTATCCCGTGATGCCTTAATTTAACAATTAGTTCCCACGAAATAACTATTCGTTCCCTCGAATTAACAATTCGTTCCCACGAATTGTTTTGGCGTCAAGCTGCGCGCGCAACACATTTTTGCGCGCGCAGCTAGGCACCAAAACAATTTGTGGGAACAAATTGTTAAATCGAGGGAACGTATTGTTAAATTTTGATTCTATTGCGAAAATATGTTTTTCCGACTGGATTTAACATGGGCAGAAATGGAGAAGAAGCGTGATTATCAGGTGTGATCAACGAAAACCTTTGGAAACTGCCACCGAAACCTAGCTATATAGTTAGGAAATGACGCAATTAAGAAATTAAGAAAACATGTTACATTTTGAAAATCTGTCCACATGTACTTTATTAGTTTTAAAAACCGATCTTAAGACGACGCCCCACACAGACACACCCATTAAAGGTACATGCCCACTCAGTAGGCACAAACTATCAGAGACATCATCTGAGACATTTTCTGGTATAATAAACATTCATTTACTATTACCCCACGTATTGATATTGGCATTAGTATATCTTTTATGTCAGACGTAACTTTCCACACTGATATCAGAGGCGATAACCGTGTTTCCTGAAAATGCTATTAGACATTAATATTTATACTCTGTATTTAATTTTTGATATGTGCAATTATCATACTTTATAATCTGTCGAAAATATTATTTTTTCAGGGGAGGCATTTAATTAATATAAATAATAAAAAAAATACCATGCCTCATTTGCATATGAAAATAGCCTAATACCAACGCGCGTCACTATCAGTAAATTAAATATTACTAAATGATTATACATGTAGAGCGACCACTCGTAATCTTTAGAAATGGTGGAATAGTGATAAAATTATACACTTATTTAATTCATATAAAGAACATGTTGTGGCTACTCAGTGGGCATGTACCTTTAACATTCCGGAAGGAAAAAAAAAGTTTCGCCGATAAAACCAATAATTGACGGATGTCATCGTATATATTGCGTATTCAGCAAAGGCCGGTGGTTATTCTCGATATATATGTACGAATATACGGCGCCTGACTGGCGGATTTCAGCCGGATATCTGTCTGATCCAAAGTGTTAAATATGTACCATTAACCAGATTTTATCAGGTGACCTGCCCTGTATTGACCGAATGCGTACTGACTGATAACATATTGTTGTATCAGGCATTGACCTGATACAAACATCCGGGTTATAACGAAGTGAAAATTGACGTTCCATGGCCGTATGACGTTACATGACGTTACCCAAATGACGTCAGTGTAATGTAAGTCAGCGTTCTGTCCATATATAACGACGTCATATGTGGTGATTTTCGAGCATAAAACGTTACCTGATAAATAGAATACCTGGCTACAATCTTTTGATATCAAGTTTATCAGGCTTGGCTATGAAGCCTCGGAATTCTTACGCGTTTCCTAGCCTTGCCTGATAAATTTGATATAAAAAACACTAGTCTGGTATCCTCTATATGATATGTAAGAATCCCACTCCATTGTATTCTCATTAATCTTGCACTTTAATCCTTCAAAGGCTTTACAATTTCGGTATATTCATATTAACTAACGCACCCCAACATGAACAACATATACTTATATGATATTTATTAGTTGTCCCGTTACCACATTTTATGCACGATTTTATTTTATTTCGTCCATTTTTCAATATATAGTTATGGAGTTTGCAGTATACAGAATTTCTTGTAGTATTTACCTTACATCGTCGATACATCCCTATTCTGAGAGCAGGACACTTTATTTTCCATTGTATATACCCACTGTACTGTAAGCTGTACGGGCCGGTAAATTAAGACACCCACAAGGTGGCGGACTTTAAAAAACGTGAAACTTAAGTGCTTCAATTTTTACTGCTTTCCCCTTTAAAAGTAGCAAAAGTCACGAACTAAACGTGGTAGTCCTGTGTATAAATGTTGTCTTAGCCCTCAGTTTCTCTTGTCAGGGTCCATCTCTCTCTCTAATACAGACAGGAACGACAACAAAACGTGAACGTTTTGAAAAATGAAGCGAGAGGCCGGTCTTTACTGAGCTCGCATACGGTCATTTCTGCATGAATTTTGAATCTGTCACTTGATATTACATCATTGATTGATTCTCTTTCCGAATATGTGCCCCTCGTGTCCACACTTTAATTGCAAATATGTAAAAAAAAAGACTTAGAAAGCAAAAATACGTCTTTATGGTCAAACATCGACAGTTTTACGGATTATGTACGGTATACATGGTATAGACGCCGAAATCTGTACGGAACAGACGTCTGCCATGCATGACGCCGGTGAAACACGAAGTTGGCTATACTATGTAAGTACCATAAGCTTGACACAGTTATTCGGTTATATATGAAGGATAAAACAACAACACTATCCGAAGACGCCGGCAATACAGTTAACTTAGGCCATACAAAAAAGTACTCTGGTTCTCAGATATCGCCGCGTAGAGCAATTTATCGTAATGTATAAATAAAACTGTACATTTGTCACCGGGTATGGAAGGTGTTCGAGCCAATTCCCACCCTTAAATATGAGCCGAATAGAATAATAATTTGTCACATGATCAATATGTTAACTGCAATTGTGTCTGATGAAAATCTTGTGATTCTTATAAAATCTAAAATAGGATATAATAACTTTAGAGAACATATTTTTTTTTTTATTAAATGTTTTTTATTTTCTTTGCTACATGTACATGTACAAACACAAGATATACAAACAGTTCAATGAACAAAGTACATATATATGTCAGTTCATATGCATGGCTTCATTTCAATGAACAGTCTGAATAATAACGTATTGATGCTTGTCTACATATAACATTGAGTTTTTTAAAATAAATAATAGGGGTTTTATAGGGCGTTTGGGCAATGAGACTGTTATAGGTCGTGTATTTTCATGAGAAAACAGAAATACGTGAAAAAACGTTACCAAAATGTTATAACAAAATAAATTATAGGAATGGACGTCTATTTCATGTTCTGTGCTGCTATAGGTATATTGATACACATAGCAGGTGAATGTTTACGTATTAATTTCCATAAAGTCACTTCATTTTGAATGGAAAATATCTAGTTTATCCTTGATAGTGGCAATAGTCTCTTCTATTATTATTCCTTTGCTTCAGATATATATTAAAACGGCCTATCGATGGTTTCGTTTAATCATATTTGCACTTAAAAATAAAATATTTTGCTAGAAGAATTAAAAAGCTGATAAGCATTGTTTTATTTTTTCAACCCTCACGTTACAAAATGATATGTTTTCATATGTTAAATTACTATTGTAGTCTAACCTACTTGTTTGCAATAGCAGGTTAATATCCGACCAAAAATGTTGTATGAGGTTGCATTCCCAAAACATGCTTATTAAAATCCACATTCATATGACAGAATTCACATAAGTTAGATGGTTTTAATTTGCATTTGAATAGAAAGGCATTGATTGGAATTAGTCTCATCAACTATTTGTACTGAAATGCTCTAAGTTTTGTACTTATTGTGCTTTTATATGACAATGAAAAAATGTATTTCCATTCTATATCTTGTTTATTTAGTTCGTTTTCCCATTTGATTATATGTTTTTGTTGTGCTAATCTTGATTTTCCAATCTGTATATTATATACTATTTTATTTATATGCTTCGATGACAAACATAAATATATTGCATATTTGGGCGTTTCATTAGTCAATGGCTCGGTTTTCATTTCTAGTTTCTAGTTTCCATTCGGTTTTAATTTTACTTAATAATTTGTAATATTTCAAAAAATCTCCAGTATTTATGTTATATATATTTTTCATATCGTCGAAGCTATAAAAGTATTTTATTCTAAAATCATATATGTGTGTTTAAATACATAATACCTTTATCATACCATTCTTTATAGAATATAGTTATATTTCTTTCATGTTTTATGTTTGAATTATGCCACAAAATTTCATGTGATATGTTAGCACATGAATGATTACAATTTACTTTGCACCAAGATGTTAGTATATTGTTTAGGAACGTATATTGTTTTACAAGATGTTTGGTGTCATTTGAATTTAGATTGCTTTTAAATAGTATATCACCACCATATTTATTTAGTTCCTTATTGTATGCAAGTTTTAACTGACTCTGTTTACCTCTATCAATCTCTAAAGCATCAATCTTACTACTGATATCACTGATAGATTGGTCCGTCTCAGCCTTCCTGCTCAGCATCTCGTCGCACATATCGCTCATGCACCCAATACTCAATTCACAATCCGAAACTTTCTTTTTTACCTGCGATAACTCATTGTCAATGTCCGTTATTCGCACTTCTATCAACGACATGCTCTGTTTAATAGAGCCATTTGACTGAGCTGTTGTTCAATATAACCGAAATGTTGTTCAATAGACCTGAACCTATCGTTCGGGTTTTGTTCAATGTTGGAATCTGTTCGTCACACTGCACAGCATAATCCATTATATATTGTAAAGTGTCATTGGAATGTGAATGTGAATTGACCGCCATATTACCATGTTGTTGCCCCTGTGTATTGGCCATATTGTATGCAAATCTACTGGTCCCGACTTCATTAGCTTGCATCTGGGAGGGGTTTTGTGTTTGTCCATACACTACATATGGCACTGTTGAGGCGGAATTGTCTGTGGGCTTATTGTACCCTTCATTTGACATATATGGTCAAAACATGTGTAGCCTGGCCCAATGTACTCGAAAACGGTGGGTGAGTAGCGGGTTGGGTAACAGTAAATGGTGTTTGAACATTTTCACATTGTTTTAACCTTTATTGTCTGGCTAATGACTTCTATGTTTGCCCATACTCATTTCATCTAGACAACATCTTCGGAAATACACTAGCACCATATATATATATATCGACTTGTATCACTTAATATATCCATAATTCACTGAATTTTTTGTGCGGTTTTGAATGTCCATCCGACCACCATTGCTGCGCGCGCTTAAGTCACGATGATGTGCAAATAATACTGGGTTTATTCGAGGACTCATCACCGTTAAACATGTATCTAGATGAGTTACTGGCTTTCGTGCCGTGACCATAAGAAAACAAGTATACAACAAGTAGCATAAACGACATTGAACAGATGTAAATGATTAACAAAGACTGCAATCATTCCTCCATCATTTCACATGATATCTGAGTTCTTTCATGGAACATTGACATGGATGAGGGTCTGCATGGAAGCTTCATCACCGAATACTTGCACGTATCATACTGTTGCATACATTCATGAGGTCAGAGACCTAACTAATAGTAAATTGTCAAACAAATCCCTAAACATTTGTTAGGAAATTATGCTACGACGTTTGACAATCTCCTCCATATAAACCCCACACAATCCTCAAAGCGCATTTGGGTCGTTTGTCGCCGTATTTTCCTCTAAACTTTAGGTAATTTGTCTGCACCTTTCACAAATCATTGAGTGCAAAATGAGGACCAACAACATGTCTGTATTTCCGTATTTAGATCTGAACAACAGTGAAGACAGCAACAAGTATATTGTATAGATGGCTTCAGTGCAATCGCGCACCGGAGCTATTAACATAGTATTATTACGCGTTTGACAGGTAAAATTAAATAGCGCAAGCAAAAAATAAATATGACAAAGCACAGTTCCTTATATTATACATGTATGTTATTAGTTAATTGAATTCTTAATATAGCAAACGTATCTACCTTTCGAAATACTTTATTTTCGGAATTAATTTTTATATCGTAACTATAACGAACACAGAACAATTTGTGATGTCACAAATGTAAATAAAAACATAAATTTATTATTGGTTGGTATATTACCATTGATTACATTAAAAAAAAGTGTATTGTGTCCAATAAATTGGACACATGACACTATGGCTCTTAGTAAAAAGGTTTAACTATTGCCTATATTGCTACGAGGCATTCTGAATGAGGCTCCAAACGGGATAATCCATTTAAATTAAATGTCATTGGGAAGCTATTTCTTTGCGAATTTTAATTGCCAAAGTGGACAGAATCACATATATATAGGTATTATTATTTTAATGAACCTATCGAATGTTTACACGTGTTATCATATTTTAATATTAAACGAATATGTAGAGTATTGGTCTTGACACACTTTCAGTTTACGAAGTAAACCGCAGCGAACCCCATTCGGCCCCTGGAGTCATTGTAATTATAGAACGCATACAACTATTCCTGAGAATATAGGCGTTCTATGAAAAATATATTCGATTGAATGCAGTACATCCCAGCAATACGAAACGCTGAGTCATGGCATTACGAAACAGCAACATGTAGTAATACGAAACACGGAGTCATAGAAATACAAAAGATTGAGTCAGAGCAATACCAAACACGAAGTCATAGCAATACGAAACACTGAATTATAGTAGTACGAAATAGTAAGTCATAACAATACGAAACATTGAATTATAGCAATACGAAGCACTGACTCACAGTATGAAATTGTTGAGTAATAACAATACGAAACAATATGTCATACCAATACAAAAAATCAATCATACTAATATGAAGAACCGAGTAATAAAACACAAAGGCATGGAAATACCAAACGCCAAGGCATAGCAATGCGAATCACCGAGTCACAATAATTAAGGACGCAAAGCAATAGTAATACGATCACTGAATCATAGCAATACGAAACACCGAGTCATATCAATGTAAAACACTGACGCATAGCAATACCAAATACTGAATCATATCAATGCGAAACATACAATCATAGCAATAATTAAACATTGAACCATAACATTACGAACACCGAGATAGAGCAATGCGAAACACCAATTCATACCAATGTGAAACCCAGGGTCATACTCATGGCAATACGAAACACCGACTCTTAAGCAATAATATTCATATGCAACGCTGAATAATAGCAACTGATTCATAGCAATACGAAACACTGAACCATATCAAAACACTGCACCATAGCATTTCAAACACCTAGGATAGCAATACGAAACACCAATTCATAGCAATTCTAACTGCACGGTCAAACAATTCGAAACACTGAATGATAGCAATACAAAACACTGACACACAGCCATACGAAACACTGAACCATATCAATACGAAACACTGAACCAAATCAAAATGCTGAACCATAGCATTTCAAACACCGAGATAGAGCAATATGAAACACCAATTCATAGCAATGCGAACTGCACCGTCATAGCAATACGAAACACTGAATGATAGCAATACGAAACACTGACACACAGCCGTACGAAACACTGAACCATAACGAAACATTGAATTATAGCAATACGAAACATATTATCATAGCAATACGAAACACTGAACCATAACATTACGAAACATCGAACCATATCAATACGAAACACTGAACCAAATCAAAATGCTGAACCATAACATTTCAAACACCGAGATAGAGCAATACGAAACACCAATTCATATCAACACGAACAGCACGGTCATAGCAATACGAAACACTGAATAATAGCAATACGACATATTGGGTCATATCAATACAAAACACTGATTAATATCATTACGAAACACGGAATCATATCAATACGAAACATTGAACCATATCAATACGAAACACTGAACCAAATCCAAACACTGAACATAGCATTCCAAACACCGAGATAGAGCAATACGAAACACCAATTCATAGCAATGCGAACTGCACAGTCATATCAATACGAAACAGTGAATGATAGCAATACGAAACACTGACACACAGCCATACAAACACTGAGCCATATCAATACGAAACAGTGAATGATAGCAATGCGAAACACTGACACATAGCCATAGCGAAACATAGAAATATGAAACATATTATCGTATCACTGAACCATAGTATTTCGAACACCGAGATAGAGCAATACGAATCATCAATTCATAGCAATGCGAACATAGAAGTATGAAACACTGAATCATAACAATACTAAACATAGGAAACACTGAATCATAGCAATACTAAACATAGGAAACACTGAATCATAGCAATACTAAACATAGGAAACACTGAATCATAACAATACTAAACATAGGAAACACTGAATCATAACAATACTAAACATAGGAAACACTGAATCATAGGCATACTAAACATAGGAAACACTGAATCATAACAATGCTACATAGGAAACACTGAATCATAGCAATACTAAACATAGGAAACACTGAGTCATAGTGTTCATAGATCGAGCCGCGACAATGTTACAGTCACTTGATTTGCACACGTCGTATAATCAAATGTCATGTTTCATGTCCAATTCAACAATATTGCCAGGAAATAGACTGCTACAAGAGGCACGACCTCCTTAGGTTGCTGAATAATAACATGCCTGGTCTCTATTTACTAGCACCAGGTTGCTGCGGAATAGTTATTGCTGCTACTCTGGAGCAGATGCAAGCGGTACGAATCCGCAACCAGGTTCGTATGACCGACACTCGTACCGTCTGTATGCGGGTACCGTACACAAACGGGTTCATAGCTGAATTAAAGAAAGACAGCGTACCGAGCAGAAATTTAGTTTTTCTTGTCATCAACTGGACTGCATTGTATTCCATCATCATCATGATGGTGTATGGCGTGATGCACATCACCATTAAAGCCAGTAATATACCGATTGTAATTAGCATCGACTTTTGCCATTGCCTTATGTTTGAGAAGGTTGACTTCAATGTAGCTCGTGCTCTTTTTGATTTTCTATTTTCCGAAGATGGATTGGGTAGATTTAAGTTTGATGAAGGCACATTTGGCTATTGTGTTCACAATTTGAATCGGGTACAGTGCCTATTATTGAAGGCGTTTTTGGTGCGCTGTTTTCCACACATGGACGGGGAACATTGCGGTTTGTTGAAGTTGCCGGCCTCTCATCGTGACATTGTGGTACTGACATGCTTATATCACATTCATCAACTGGAGGCGCTGAGCTTTGTGGGATAGTAGAAAATCCAACACTGTTGGACGATTTGCCGGCGCGTGTACCTCGGACGCTAGCATCACATGTGTCATTGTTGGTTGTCCGTCTAGATATTAAAATGAGTCGAACACACATGAATGTATATGAGAGTGTGATCAGTATCACCGTTAAAAGCCACATGAGACCATGGAGAGGGGTGCCTTTTCGATAATTATCATGAAACATAGAATTCAATGAACACGAACGTATGCTCCTGTCTTTAACGCCGTATATCAGAATTATTGTAATGCTTGCCATCGACGCCACAACCCAAGGTATGGCAATGTGCAGCACAAGTTTCAAGAACGGTCGTTGCACTTTCTGTACCTGTGATCGGCGAAGGCTTGCAGCGACTCTGCACACACAAACACCAAACATCTGGAACAGCGTGGCAGTCTGTGAGGTTAAGTAGAAGCCGATTATGGCGGCACACGTGGCGTAGTAGGGGAATGACCCCATGATGTAGAAGGTCATCACGAGCGGCAACCCAGACACCCCTACAATAACGTCCGTGATGGCGAGAGACAGGATCTGTAAGGTGCTCGAGTTTGACATCGTCTGGCGGGTGCTCATGAGAAACACCATGGCCGCGTTTGCAAAGACGACCCACATGCACATTGAAAGAGCTAAAGCGATCACCAGTGAGGGTGCCTCCTCTATTTCCCCTGAACTGGACGAGCTGTTCCCCAACCAGCCTGCTGTGTCGTTCGTCAGGTTGTCCATACTACTGAACTCCATGACGATGTGCAAGATGAATGTGACTGTGGAATGCGATAACGGCGGCCAGCCAGGGCACACTCATGCAGTCTGAAAATGGCTCATGTTGTTAGTTAGAATCATGTTGTGTGACTTTGCAGCTGAATAGAAAGCATGCAGAGACTAATCTATCCCGTCAACACAGTGTGTATGTGCCGTGAAACATTTTTATATCTTGTCAATACAATATAAGCACTGCGTATGAATATGTGCCGTGGCTGGGGTTATTTAAAGCTATTTGTAGGTGTTGACCGGATAAATAGAATAGTAGGTTAGTGATGTGAATGGGTAAAACATATCTGGCGCGGCACAGAAACATTGCCTTGCCAGATATGTTTTCCCAATCACGGTACTAACGTACTATTCTCTATATCTGCCTTCGTAGAATTGAATGATCTTGGAAGTCAGTGGGATCAGAACTATTATAACGCTTCTTCTTTGATTATAAAAACGTGCATCTTAACATACCCGACAAGCCATGTGATTTAGAAGATGTGCGATTTTTCATGAAACATATTTACAGAAGCTGTGATATCTTTTGTAAATGACGTCGACAGTTGACGATATATTCACTTCGGTACACAATCGCATGGAATTTCTGATGAGTCTGACACTGTCTGAGTATGTATTTAGAAATATATTCTCAGAATCAAGCGCTTTGATTGGTATGTATATAGAGGATCTTGCATGAGTGATGATGTAATATGATACTGGTTTCATAAGAAACGAGGCTATACCGGGTTTCGTATGAAATCAGTCCGTGAATTTAATACATATCATATTAAATCAACACAAATGTTAGATTATATTTATTGCATAAAGACAATATCATATACATTGAACTGTTTGCCATTCCATCAATTAAACACCCATCATGCTTCTAACAAGCTATTCAGGTCGTGATCAGTAGCCGATTTCACCAACATTGCAAAGTATACTTATCTAGCAAAGTATACTTTGAGCGAGCAATCATTTATATTTCCTAAAATGCATTATTTCATATATAACTAACGACTGCATATATTTGATGATTAAAAGTATGCAGAATTATTATACTGAATTTATTACATTATCACAGCCAAAATGGCTGTGATAATGTAATACATTCAGTATAATAAATAGAGGATATTACATCGTACATATTGAATAGCGGGAAATAATACACGAGTGTGCGTCGGCTTCCGCGTAAGCAACGAGTGAGCGTAGATAACGAGTTGCTTGCACGGACGCCGACGGACACGAGTGTATTATTTCCGCTATTCAAACATGTACGATGGAATATCATATTTATTACACTTCCACGGCGGATACATATGCACATTTAGTCTATTTTTTAGATTATAATCAATGAATTGTGATGTACGCATGAATAGTTATACAATGACGTGTTTTCTCGCGTTTTGACGTTACTTTGTGTGACGTCAAATGTGACGTCATGTAAACTTTTTGAAATCCAAATTGCGCAGCTGTTTCTATATTTTAGTACATGTCTGGAATGTGTTCAATCACATTCACATTCTAGATTAGTCTAGACTCTTTCCAAATTTTCAAATAACTTTATTTTGACTGTAATATAAATCAAACATTTTGCATGGTAGCTCGTAGTTTCCAAGAAAACAGGCGCGCAATTACGGGTGTTCTCTTCACGGTGTATTATTTGTATGGAGTTGAATACGGGTTTTCTCTCACAGCGAAACCCGTGCAAATAATTTGCAAGAGTGCAATAATAATTAATAAATTTGTCATAAAATTGAAACTTTCTCCCTCAAAGTATACTTTGCTAGATAAGTATACTTTGCAATGTTGGTGAAATAGGCTACAGGCTGTGGGATGTGCCAGCTGATCAGCTGTTACTACACTAATCACACATCCCATAATCTTCATTTCTCCTGTGACAGCCACATATAAGGCGTAAACAAAATAATTGTTTGTTTCCACTAACCCCACCGACCCTATTTTGTCCCGCCGACCTACACTTTTTTTCGTCATATCGGTAATTGTTTTGATAAAAACAGTATATTTTCACTGACCCATAGTGGGTTAACCCTTCCTACGCTGTTGACGGAAGTTGCGGTCTGCTGTTTTTCATTTTTGCTTTAATTCGTAACAAAAAACTGGTTTTGACAGCACATGAGAATCGTCTCCAGTTTTTGTCGAGAAATATTGAAAATAAAACATTTCCAGCAGACGAAAACATTTAATTCAGCGTAGTAAGGGTAAATATCAAGCGCTTTGATCACTCATGCAAGATCCTCTATATCCAGTACAAAAAGTGTATCGTGAATGGAAAGAAAAAATCGAGAAAAAAAAAGTTTCGCCTACCTACCTACCATATTCTTTTTCCAGGTGTTAGCGGAAACAAACAATTTTTTTTTTGCCTAATAATGTGAAGTGTGAAGTGATTGTCACACAGGTACGACGACACGATAATACGCGCAATGTGAAGTGTGAAGTGATTGTCACACAGGTACGACGACACGATAATACGCGCAATGTGAAGTGTGAAGTGATTGTCACACAGGTACGACGACACGATAATACGCGCAATAAAACAAGTGTTATTATACATAAGATAAAATAAGAAACATGTTATTAATGTGTCATACATAATGCATACATGTACCTATACTATGGCAAGCCGAATTAAGCTTACATAACTACTTTATATGTTGTAGTCCAGAGCCTGACTTAAACACCCGTATGCATCTTCTAGTTGAGGGAAATTGAACGCTGATTTGAATAATATACACTTATATCTTAAACGTTATACTAGGTGGAACTTTGAAAAACCGGGCACGAACATGCGGAGGCCATATTGAAAAATTACCGCCAAATGTTACACAAGAAACAAGAATTGTCCTCTAGATTTCAATGTAGCCTGGTAAAATAATGACTGTAATGTCTGCAATGCTATTCTGATGTAAAATTTATGCATTTCCACTATGCAGAATAATTTTGCTATTACTAGTTTCTGAAATTCAAGTTGGCCGCCATTCGTTTAACAGAAGGTTGATTAAGGTGCGTTGCCCTGCAAATTCACTGATTGTCTGTGATTCCAGGGTAGTTTGATGTCCAGGTCGCAATAAATCCAAGATGGCCACCAATTGTAAACAGGTGATATGTTTTGTCCGATAATACATCTAAATCTATTTCACATAGAGTAATATGTATAATTGTATAAATCACAATATTAATTTGCCTATTAAATTGATTGATATTTCGTCTCTGTCTGAATTATTTGTCAGCAGAAGCCCAATGAAATAGTTGACCATAATAACGGTTAACCTAATGTAATTCGCAAGTAAAATATGACTGATGTGATAAGAGTGTCGTTTGAAGAATATAATCTAACAATAAACGACTATGTTGGTGTATATATTACATCTTTATTCTTACATTTGAAGATGTGATTCGTTTGTTCACATGTTATATGGTGCTGTGAGTCTGAAACTATATAGCATGCTGAAAGAAAACTCCAGTCGATATATACCATAGACCAGCTCTTCCACTACATTTCAAAACAATATAGGAATTGGATATTACTGACGTCATTGACACTATTCTTGCTCTCAAGATCGCTAGAAGAACAAATTTCTCATTTCTGTCACAGAAATCGCCCTCCCGAAAGATGGCAGCAAGTATATTACAATTACTAAATTGGGCTTGTCTCATGCTTTGATGATACCTTACATTAATGTGTCTCGCCTACCTGTTAGCTTTCAACATGTACATATGGACCCTCGTCTTTAAAATAATATTGGACTGTTGTCAATCTTCAGAACATAGTATGTTAATGGGTCAACCCCTCCCAGCCCGCCATTCAAGAATTTTGCGATGAATACATCGCCCACATCTTGATGAGTTACTGTCTGTTCCACGTTTTTCTGCCGCCAAACTTTTGGCTATTAAACACATTAAATCTAAAAAATATTTAAAAGTAAGTACTTTTTCATCAATAACAGAAAAGTCACCCTCATAACATGGGGAGTCAATTTCCAAATTTTTTAGTTTATTGATCCTGAAGGATCATAAATCTATTTTTTTTCGAAATTGACTCCGAAACCTGGCGAGATAGCTTGAAAATGATGTAACTAAGAAAACAAAAGTTAGATGTGAAAATTGGTCCACATATAAAACAAATATTTAAAAAAAATCGTTTTTTCGCAATAAAATCAATATTTGATGGAATTTCATGAAAAAAAATTTTTGTTAACAGTTACATGTGTAGATATTTATGGTATTATAGGCATGTTCCATCGAATTAAGGTACATGAACTTCTCACATGCCACCTCCGTGACATTCTAGTAGAGGGCCATATCGTGTTAAACGTATTAGGCAATGATAAATGAGTCCACTATGTTATATTTGAGTCCTAATCATGAAAGTCATCCTGATGATGTAGGACGCCTTTTGGTCGTAGCTCAAACCGTATGAACGTGAACAACTAAACTGTGTAACGGCGGCAGTTGCAGCAGTATTGTGGAAATGTTTGTGCAGAAATGACACGTATATCACACTTGTAGCATTTAGTGAGGTGCTTACCAACTCAGATTCAAAATATGTGTCATCCCTATATTTGAGGTGACCATGTCTCTATCCAAAGTATGTCAGCTATATTTAACGCTGATCTTGCAGAAAGTAACCGTAAATTCCCTGATTAACTTGAGAGCCGACCCATGGTGAATCCGTTGTTATACTGGAATAATTCCAGCACAAAAATATTTACACAATTCCCTAACATTTGATTGGCCCGTAGCAAGTCTCTGTCCAGAATTTATATCCCACGCCGAACTACTTTCCGTAACCGTGAGTTAAAATAATTCTTAAGAAAACGGAAAATAAACACATTTTCTTGATGAATTTATTTCAAATGCTTGAATTATAAGGAATGAATGGTCTTTTTGTGGAATTTATCGGGGATATAAACATGGAAAAGTCGCGGGAATACTGGACGATGCCTTAAAAAATTACAATTTTCGAAAAAAAAAAAAAAGATTTTTTTCTTTTTTTCGAAAATTGATTTTTTATCGCTTCGTCCAGTATTCCCGTGACTTTTCCAAGTTTATGCCCCGATAAATTCCACAAAAATGCCATTCATTCCTATAATATCCATCAATGATCCGGCCTTTCACTCATCTGTCTTCATTCCCAACATTTCGAAACACTATAAATGTGTTCGCACTGCATGACAATCTCTTAGTTACAGGAAAAGTTTCTATGTTATTTGTACAGCTACCTAAAAACGTCACGGCAAACTGATGGGAGAACTTGGTGAGCCGATGGCCGCAGCTCATATGGCATACATTGATCCAGAGGTCAAGCAACAAGGTGCATGATCACGTGGTTACAACAACAGCAACCTCGCCCACTCAAAGTAAGTATTATTTGATAGTTTCCTTAATATGCAACGGATTTTGATGAAATATGGCGCAGCAAACGCGTCTTCATGAGCTGCATTTGATGGTCTAGGGAGTTTGGCACAGACTTTTGTTGTTTTTTCGATTTCCGTGTCGGAGACACGGAAATCGATTCTTCGCAAAAACGAAAGAAGTTTGGGCGAACATACAGAGACCACCAAATGCAGTTTAACAAGACGCGTTTGATGCGCCATATTTCATCAAAATCCGTTACATAATAAAGACACTATAAAAGAATACGTACTTTGAATCGGTACTTGTTGTTGTTGTTAGTACCACGTGATCATACACCTTGAGCAAGTAATGAAACGGATTCCCATTGTCCGCATTATTGGTGATTTGGAAGTTGCAGCGTAATTAATGGGCTATGAACGACCAATGGACAAAATAGCACAGCATGTACATATTAATGCACTGGAATGTGGGATATAAGAGAATGAAATTAAATCCTTAACACGTATGCTTCACATCATCAGGCGCTTGGGAGATGGACAGATCCTTCGAGAAGATACCGGTTATATTGAATGTTAGGAATACAACAGTAAGTTATAATCCACCAGTGAGTGGCACCTAAGGGTCAGTTCGATTCTGGTACGCACTAAAGAGACCTTCCACTACCAGTTTCTGCCAATAGATGGGTGAAGTGGAACATACAAAACTGAGAAATACCTGGTTACGTGTTCCAAGTCAGTTATTCAGTTATGAATGCACTTTAAGGATATCACGTCCATTAACCCTTTCAACCCTAAGGAACTGGAATGGACTGTGATATGCTAATGTTCCGACCAATCCAATGGTCACAAAACGATTTTCAAATTCGTCCATTTATGAAAAGGGGGTGTTTTTGTTCCAAGAAATATGAAAATTACTTGCAAAAAGTGCCGATCCTGATGAGACGGCTCGTTACGAGCCGGCTCATCTGGATCTGCACTTTTTGCATAAACCGATATAGCGGGATTTCGGGTTCAAGTGGTTAACGGATGCAAAACATCTTGAACAATTGATCAGACCAATCTTGCAGAATATGACAAGGATGCTCAACCAACATCTAATGTCATTCAAACTCATATTCAGTGATCATTGTTACCATGCGCAATGAAATGACACTATTCATATTCGTCTTACCCACAATTGTGGAAAGTCAGACAATTCTGGCGTCGTCGGTGTTAGTGTGTTGGTACCATTGTTTCATTTACAGAACATTAAACGATATAGGTGCACTAAGAAATGTATTCAGCATCATAGCGTGTCCAAACTCTGTTAATTTGCAGCAATATCCTCAAAATGGCCGGCAAATATAGTGCTACTCAATTTTTTCAGTATTCAGTAATGTATTTGAGCATATTAAGCTGCCAGTATTACCTCATGTTTTAACAAGGAGAAGACTGTAGAAAATTTCTTATATTCAAAATGGCAAACAACACTATTGTTTACATTTTGTTACATACATAATTTGGTAATTCAACGCCATCTTATTTTGTTGTCGAATATGCATATTTATTCCTTTATGTACAGTGCAATAGCACGTATGTAGTTATTGAAATCGTAAAGTAGGAAAAACATCAACATGGCTGCCAACATCGGCGATATTATTTCGGCTTTCCTCTTAAACGTGAGTAATTGTATAGGATTTAATTGTACATGCTTATATAAACACGTTGTATTATTTACAAAGTACGCTCCATAATAATATTTTGGAACAGAAACACAATGGATACCATTTAAACAAACATATCAAGTTGAATGAATGGTAAGGGAAGAAAATGCGTGTAAACGTTACTTTCTTGATTGTGTAACGAAATAGCCGCTGTTTTTTTCAATAAACATTGCTGGTTTAATCTGAGCATAGCAAACTCACATTAATTTTTAAGTTTTCAACTATTTTGACATGTCTACAGAGTGGCTACATTTGACTGATGCTACCAAGAAAACACTCACGTGAAACCACTTGACCGACACCTCGCGGCGATACCTAATCCACTATATATTTAGTACACGACTAGGTAAATGATAAAATGAATCTTTGGGACCAACTACCTTCTGACGTCGGCATTAAATGGTATACTGACTATAAATATAGACGTTGAGGTAACAGTGACAATGCTTATACTGTCAGTGCCACCGTGCAGCAAGCATACATTAATGAACATTTTAAAACCTTATATTGGGTACCACTCCAGAGACATTACATTTAACGCTGACATATTAAGTGAATAAACATTCTCCATAGACCTATACATGTACCGGACCAGTGGTAGCACATACGTGCGCACGTGCGCACGCACGCACGCACGCATGCACGCATGCACAAGTTTAAGCTCTTAACTTTAGAATATATCAATGAAATGCGTTTTCATCTATAAAACAAACGTTATATGCACCACATGGGGATGTAAAATTGCAAAGACAAAGTCAATAGATTCATGAAAACAACAACCGGAAAAGATGTAACTTGCGCTGTCGGGTTTATTAGACATGACTATGACCATTTGTGTAAATGACTGGAGGCTAGCTTGAGCACCTTCTACACCAATTCCTAGATTGACATTTCCTGACATTAAAACAAACCTATTATCCAAACATATTGATGACATGTTCGCAGATTGTCTTTATCTTGTCGGTTAGTTACTCATGTAACACGATGAAACACACTCGTACCTGTTTTGGCCATATGTATACATATACCAAATATGCATACGAAACAACTACTGTCTGTTTCACGAAACATGCCCAAAGTTTACACCTATATAAACAATGCAAAAACTATTTGTTTTCGATAATATTTAATTTTATCAAATAGTTTAATTGCCATAATACAGATATCCAGATCGGCAACATGTATCTGCAACTGCTAATCACTTCGGTTTCACGTGACAATGCAAATAAAATCGTAATTTTGTCATATTGTTGACATATTGTTGACATATGTGTTATGACGGCCATCTAGGATTTTCAGATTTTCTGGCATATATCTACATATTTAATTCAATAGCATACAACGACAAGTGTAGATCCAGATCAGCATGTGGATCCGTATGGTCCGATCAGAATATGCAGTGTTCGCCGTTCCATCAATTGAACACTCGTCGTGCTTCTAAACAGCAATATACGAGATCGTTATCAGGGGTCCGTTTCACTAAACTTCTTACGACTAAAATGTTCGTAAGTGCAAATTTAATATCGTCTGGAAATTTCAATTGATAGATTTACATTTATTGAGCATAGGCTGCATATGCAGCCTATGCTCAATAAATGTAAATCCATTTATTATTTACAAAAAATAATTGTTAATGTGAAATTTACAGACTATCATAATTTTGCCCTTACGAATATTTTAGTCGTAAGAAGTTTAGTGAAACGGCCTCCAGGAGTGTGCTATTTGACCAGGAGCGACGCTGGTCACACATTTTTATATTTTGTTTTAGCTTATATTTAACGGCGGCACTGGCTCTAGGACCTTGCATGCCGTCTCCCAAGAATGGGAGAAAGAATGGTAGAGATTTTTGAGAGAAGCCGGTAATTCGTATTTACAGAGCAACTACGAATTATCGGTACACATTTACAGCTGGGTGAACTGGAGCAGTGTGGATAAAGTGTCTTGCTCAAGGACACAAAGCACGCCGCTAGTCAGGCTCGAACCCATGACCATTGGATCAGTAGTCCGACACACTAACCATTACGCAATGGCGCTCCATTGGTCACACATCCAATCAGCTCCATTTATATAAGCACAGCCACACCATTATGAGACTAGCCATAGAAGTAGGTGTTCGATTTTTCATGAAAACTATTTACAAAAACTGTGATATTTTGTGTTAATGACGTAAAGTGCCATAATGTTCGTAGCAAATACGTAATTCTCAGTGCCGTTTCACAAAACTTTGTAAAATGTTCGTAAGTGCAAATTTAGGATCGTCTATAAATTTCAATTGATGGATTTACATTTACACTCTTGCAAATTATTTGCACGGGTTTCGCTGTGAGAGAAAACCCGTAATCAACTCCTTATAAATAATACACCGTGAAGAGAACACCCGTAATTGCGCACCTATTTTCTTGGAAACCACGAGCTACCATGCAAAATGTTTAATTTTTATTACAGTCAAAATAAAGTTATTTGAACATTTGCAAATGGTCTCGACTAATCTAGAATATTAATGTGATTGAACACATTCCAAACATGCACTAAAATATATCTGGTTCATAGAAACAGCTGCGTAATTTGGATTTCAAAAGGTTTATATTTCACGTCACACAACGTAACGTCAAAACGCGGGAAAACACGTCATTGAATAACTATTCATGCGCACATCACAATTCATTGATTATAATCTCATTTGGCGATAACATTCGGCGTAATTTGTTTTAAAAAAAAATCAAGTAGTATCGCACACGTACATCGCCTTGCATGTAGGTATAAAATGTCAAGGCTTGCCCGTTTATCACAGTCTATATTACTAGTACATGTACTATATAACATAGAATAAAGCACAAACGTATTTAAATTTGATGAAACAAAATAGTTTTATATATGACAGTTGCGGTCCATAAAACGGAATGCCACTTATTGGATACCAAAGAAATAGCATAAGACTCATTGTTTTGTTATATTTCTGCGCAATGCACCTTATAGTATATTTGCATACATTTTGCTCGCGGTTACAAAATTACGGAGCCCCGCAGGGGAAATGGATTTTTTTTATTATTTCGTTCCAACGAAATAACAATTAATTCCTTTAATTTAGCAATTCGTTCCCTCTAATTAACAATTCGTTCTCACGATATAACAATTCTTTCCCTCGAATTAATAATTTGTTCCCACGATATAACAATTAGTTCCCACAAATTAACAATTCGTTCCCGTGAAACAAATTTCTTGGAAACGAATTGTTAAATTGAGGGAACGAATTGTTATTTCGTGGGAACGCATTAATAAAAAAAAGAATTCTACGTCCCCTGCGAGGCTCCGTCCGAAATATCGTGCGCGCAAAAATAAATTCTGAATAATTAGTATAAAACAAAATGTACTTACTAAGACATCGCAAACTTCTAGTGTTGTCAATAACGTGCAACTATTGCCGCTGCTGTTCGTTCTCCAATACTGTATGTCTGCTTGCCTCGTCACCTGGGGGCCGTTTCACAAAACTTCTTACGCCTAAAATGTTCAGATTTAGTGCAGATTTAGAATAGTCTGGAAATTTCAGTTGATGGATTCACATTTATTGAGCATAGGCTGCTTATGCAGCCTATGCTCAATAAATGTAAATCCAATAATTGCTTACAAGAACACATTTGTTAATGTGAAATTGACAGACTATCATTAATTTGCTCTTACGAACATTTTAGTAGTACGAAGAGTTTAGTGAAACGGGCCCTTGTCATGTATGTACGTGTCCAATGGTGCATACTTCTGCTCTTGTAGAATGACAAAAAAAGCAATAGCTGCACGTTATACGCCATATAGTCAATCACAGGTTCTTGAAGAACGGTTCAAATTTTGGTGTTTTATGGTTATTTCTGTATATCTGGTGGTTTGTGTACATTATTACCAACATAGAATTCACGTCACCTCCCGCGAGTTAGTGCACGTATAAGTACGGTAATTTACAAAGCTGTGAAACTGAGCTTCTATATGCCAGCGTACGTTTTTAACCAATACAACCATTATTTGTTAACCGATAACAATAAAACCGGTCCCAAATTGTTTGTTTAGATTAATGTATTGGGCATGAACCGCCAATGTAAGTCAAACATTTATATATCGTCTGAAAAACTTCAAATATTCTCAGATAGATGGTCGACATACCAAAGCGGTGAAATTTGGTTACACACTGTGTTTACAACTTTACAGTGACACGTTCATTGGCTGACACACAATACGATGCATGTCGTAGTGGATTTTGAGACTTCGAGGGAAATGGCTATCCAATCAAATGGCGCACCACGCGTGTAATCTCCGCTTTGAGGGCTCGCCAGAAAATATCGCAACTGTAAGGATGTTAATGTCTTAAATGTAGGAACAGATAAATGCAATTCACGTATTCTATCGGCATCAGCAAATTGATGTATGTCTCCTGAATCGATAGAACCTGAAATTCGAGTTTGTGATTGAATATTGATGATATAATCGGTCTGAAAGCAACGCACGTTGGAAATTTTATTGGCCAAATATTGAAAAAGATTTCATTCCTTGGGTATGTTGACAGTATAAAAAGGGTCCGAAAGTTCGGAATGGTGAATGTGTAGATACCTGACGATTTCTGTCGTGAGTAATGATTGAGCATTAGTAGGTTCACAAAACTATGTAAATTACACTAAACCAACGAAATCCACCCAAATCTACCAAAAAGCCAGAAAAATACCCATATGACACCAACATACTGACCATCTGTTCAAATACCCGTGCATTCAACAGGTTGCTCTCTACCGATACACTGTAGTCCACGGTAAAATAATGCGCTATAAGATTTACATTTCGCGCACTAACATATTGCAGTATTCCACTGTGCGTGGACGTTCATGCTTCGCTATATCGTAGTTGAGAGGCAATTCAACAATAGGAGATAAAATGTTTTCTTACATATACAATCTAATATATTTTGACAGAATTTGACATCAAAGTGTGCATTTATCATTCATTTATTACACATATGTGATGAATGCATGTTTCTATGTACGAACATACTATACTATACGACAAAAAAAAACATACAGTCGAATAATACTGACTTATCTGCAGTGGATGAATATGAGATGCAATGCAATAACCATATTTAATTCACATCACTTAATTAAGCATGGCATATGACATCACCATGTGAGGTAGATAATTCCTACTGCTGTTAAACAGTAATCATAACATGGACAATTATAAAATTGATTACCATGTTATAAAAGAACGCTTTGAGCGTATGCTATTATTATTGAGGCGAACTACATGTTTGCAAGTAACCTGAACAGTTATAGATATCAGGGTATGTGATCACATGGTTTCAGAACCTGATTTTCCGACGTGACGTATTCTGTGACGTCATTTTTACGGTAGATTTTCTTAAAACTTTTCCAAGCAAACGGACGGATTTCGATCATTTTTAGCACACCAAAGAAGTGGCATATGTGTTTTATGGGTATTTACAATAACCTATAACTGCCATGAAGAATCGAGTACCTTTTATTTTTTACATTCACGTGCTTTAGATTTTCACATCCACGGTAACCGTCAAAACCAGATAATTATTAAATTAAAGCAAACTATACAATAATGCAAGAACTGGCATCATGAAACGAAGCTAATCCCTTCGCTGGCAGCGTTGATAATAAAAAAGAAAACAAATAAGTACTCAGTGACCTTGACCTTGGGCGGTTGAACGTGGATCGTAAGCAAAACAATGCACTATCCATAGACACACATTATGACCAAATATTATCGAAATCGGTGAAGCAGTTGATGATTTATAAAAAAAATAATAATTTTTTGTTAACATTTTTGCCTTACAAATTCGGTGAACATAAGTGTCAGTGACCTTGACCTTGGGTAGTCGGAAGTGGGTCGTATGCAAAACAAAGCACCATCCCTAGGCACGCATTGTGGTCAAATATTATTAAAATCGGTGAAGGGGTTCATGAGTGGTGTGTTATTAACGTTCCTATCGGCTAGGTGATAATAATGGGCAACCTGTTACGCATTAAATGCGTTATGTTTCATAAAAATCTGTCTTTTCATTATAAAGATATCACATTCGCCACCCTGAACCCCTGAAATGGCGCAATTTTAAATATTGCGCCGGCCCGGAGGACGCACGGTTTTGCTTTCAGTTTTCATCTTTTTCCACAACGTTAGTACTTTCCCCTAACAAAAAACCCGCATCTATGCGCCCGCTGGCTGAGCCGCGATCTATAAAATTACACAGGGACATGGCTATACATTTATTCCATCAATGACCATGGTATGCCAAACTGCTATACATGGTATGTAGTTTATAAAAGTTTCTCATATTATGTAGCAGTATGTAAGTATAGGATTAAAGTCAGGTACCATTGGTTGACTGTTTGGAAGTTTCAATCAGTGTTATACTTATATCTTTAAAGTAAAATTGCATGTCCATGTATTTGCCAAGAGTAACAAATGGCAAGCATTTATACATGGTATGTACTATGCCATACAGGTAAATTATCAATTCCATTATAATGTATATTTACATTTGTATACAGTACATGCCATTTTCAATGGTCTGGTACATGACAGACAAAACAATAAGTCATAATTTCAGCACAAACATATTTACACAATTCCCTAACATTTTATTGGCCCGTAGCAAGTCTCTGTCCAAATTTTATATCCCAGTAAACTCTCACGCCGAACTACTTTCCGCAACCGTGAGGCGCAGTTAAAATAATTATTAATAAAACGGAAAATAAACACATTTTCTTGATGAATTTATTTCAAATGCTGGAATTATAAGGAATGAATGGCCTTTTTGTGGAAATTATCGGGGATATAAACTTGGAAAAGTCGCGGTAATACTGGACGAGGCCTTCCGGACTTCGTCCAGTATTCCCGCGACTTTTCCAAGTTTATACCCCGATACATTCCAAAAAAGGCCATTCATTCCTATAATGAATTTACAGTACAGTACGTATATGGAATAAGCGAAGGATATTAGTTGCTAATAACAATTAATATAATTGAAGTAAGTGCACCATGTACGTATATTACACCCCTCCACCGCGAAGCTTGGTTATAACGATATGATCTTAGTTATTCATACTACTATTATGGAATTGTTCTTAGTATATGTTATAGTTTATAAGCTTGCACGTGCAATTATGTCGTACAAATCTATAATGATGTTTATTGTGCGTTTTTTTTTATAAACGTTGTGTCCGTGTACAATTGGCAAATTGTCATCTAATAACAGAAAGTGTGTTGTACACTCATAATACTGGGACAGGAGCATACATCTTACCACAGAACGCTCCACTCTGGTTACATGCATGTATGTGTTCATACATTATATAATCATAACATATATGTAGTATAACCCTTTCAACTCTAAGTGTCTGGAATGGACTGTTCTATGTTAAGTTTCAACCAATCCAGTCAATATGCTTTGCAGACTAATTCAATTATAAAATGGAGTTTTTGCCTCACACACATTAGTGCAAAGTGAGACACAGCAATCACATTTCTAGCGTCGTAGGTGTCGTAGTAGTAGACGTCAACACTTTTGGATATACGTTAAAATGTTGCATATCTCCGGATATGTTAGTCAGATCCTTAACAAAACTGCAGCAAGCCTCTTCACATTGATGGCTATCCTTCGGGCGACATTGGCCTTCACCTTTGTGGGTGAGACACTTGCCGACGTCGGATCGCTTTTTTCTATAAATAACCTACGGACAGAGGTGAAAATAATTAATCGAAGAAATCCTCCACTTGCATGTACAGAAAACAGTTTGCTGTTACGTTGCATGAGGTGCTCATAGTAACTTCTTGTTTGCAGAAATACATTGCATGAGTTACCCTTACCAACATACTATGGATATTAATATGACAATGAAGGGAAATTCATGAAACTTGTTTTGATTTCGCAAACAGTTTTTGGTTCCGAAATGATAAATAACATGGTATGTGGGTATGAAGTGTGTGGTGCTGAATGCACATATTTCGTCAACCATGAACATCTGGCTTCATGCATACCTGTCATATCTCCAGACTTCTGAATGCAAATTATATGACATTTCTAAAACAATTCCAGTAGGTTCCTTTGCCATTTTCACACATAAAGTCTGGGTTTCTGGATTAAGGATTACTCATCAGTTTGTGCAATTAATTAAGCTGACCATTGTGTCAAAGTGTCATTTATGTGCCCATATTGGCAGTTGTCAGTGATCATTTGGTATATTATTAACAGGATCTGTTTGATATTTGATGAAAAGGTACCATTACATTATGTTGAGGAAACAACTCTAGATTTTAAGCAAAACCTCCTGATTTCATAGCCATGTCTTTGTAAATATCGTGCTATGAATCTTCTACTTTCTGACAGGTATGGCTGCAAGTGTAATGATTGTAGTGGCGAATCCGACGAATCTATGTGCACTAATGTACAAATACTTATGTTGATCATGGGAGATGATATGGTACATGATGAGGACAATACATGGCCATGATAGTACTGCTGTCATATCGTAGAGTTGTCATTTTTACTTCTGACGTGCATGCGTAATGTTGACAATTCGAATACCATTTAGAGAGAAACATGTATATACAATACACAATGTAATTCATCACACACCAGTGGAAAACTTATTTACCTGTGCAACTTCTCTGCTCCATGTGCGATGATGAATTTAAATTACGTACACAGGTCAAATGTCAAAGCGAAAGCTCAAGTCAATTTTACGATACTATAAGTTTTACTTCATGAATTCCATTAGCCTTAGCCAAATACGTTGACCCCGACTGGTCTGAGCGTGTGTAGTTGATGGATCCAGACATATTATTATTTATTTCTGCGTATTGCAGTGCGGTTATCGACACTATAAATATTTCAATGATTTGATATTGCGTATCTGTGTAGGTATGTTCTTCTTGAGCAATGTGAAGTCATTAGACGATTCTGTGAGAATATTGCACCGGGCTCCGTTTAATAATGCGTCATTCTGTAAGTTCATGTACTCAGACTACGTGGTTATGACTCGTGTGTGATGCCAAATGCGGTACGTTCACGCAGAACATATACTAGCGTTATTGCATTGGCAAATCTGGTAACAGGTCCGCTGGCTTTTTTGCATAGTGGACGGGTGTCCTTGGGAAGCTCTAAAGTATTCATGCGCTTGTCGATGTATCTACGTCGAGGACGGTGTTGGTTGGTGCAGAGTTGGATACTGTTGTTCTACAATAGTAGCATACGACTGACAGGTTCATGACAATAGCATAAACAGTAATATAGGTGGAATCAATTGCGGAACATTAACAACATAATGTTGCTCAATTAGGTTGCGGCTTGTGTTCGACAAATTCCATTGTCCGCAACGGGTGCTGTTAATTCACATGCAAATGGAAGGAATATGTCAAATACAGAAATCAAACAGAAACACAGTATGTGTAAAATTAGAATGTATTAGGCGTTGCTTCATTTTATTGTATGCGTATATACATGAGTTTTAGGATTTGTTTACATTATTTTATTATATTTCTTATATAATTCTTATATATTTCCTAAGCACGCATACATGTACCAAAACAGAAAGTACATGTATTCATTTTTTCTGCATTTAACACATCAAATAAACGCATCAGAAAACGTTAAAAGGAAATTTATTCTTATTCGAATACATCATGTAAGCAATAGGTATATTCCACGTTGGGCATTTACGACACATACTAGCCATTTATAGTCAATTAATAAGGCAGCATACAGTAACGATTACCTTTATTTTCTTCACAGACTCAGTATGCATGTCACTAGTCTGGACATATTCAATTGCAATGACACATATCAATTGCTGACGTGTTCATATTGATTGGTTTGGAAGTATTTATTTATTTACCACAATGTTACCATGCAAATCATGGCGGAAAGAAATGTATCCCTTTTGGCGGCCATCTTGGATGAAATTTTTAATTGAAGGTCTTTTCCTCAGAATCCATACTGGTATGAATCAGTTGAACTAGTAATCGTTACAAATACTGCAATATTTGTTGTCAGATTTGTAATCGCCATACATCATGACAATTTTGTTACACTTACAGTAACTTTCATTCATATAATAGTGGGTGGAGTAAGGGTAACTTTAAAAAATTCGCATATTTACCAAAGCTCAAAATTGATCAAAACATGTAAAACATGTGTATGGTCATGTTATAAGCTTCTCAGATGATTCCAAGACCGCAAAATGCTATACAAGTGATAGAAATATAGAACTTACAAAGTCATATTCCAATATTTTGACCACTTTTACAAAACATTTGCACAAACTTATGAAAAATAAATCGAAAATCCTTATATGGCGGCCATCTTGGACGCCATTTTGAATTTAAGGCCTTTGCCCACGAAACAGAGCATGGCATCAATAGGTTTCATGAATTAGTGACTATAAAGAACATTTTGATATATCACAACCTATGTTCTAAATGACAGTCCACCCCCTTGTCAGATAGGCCCAGGCTGTTGCTCTACTAAAGATGTCACCGCTGTGCAATTGCACAATATACCTGGATGCTCACACCCCGAATTTTGACTTGTTTGATCACTGTTGCTACAGTTTTCTAAATCGTGAAAACGCATTTTGACTTTCTGTAAACACTTGTCTTAAGAAAACTGCATGACATAATCAGTCATGTAAAATATTGGTGTGTGTGCAAAGCCAGATACAATGTGCAAAGCCGGCTACACTTACTTTAATAGATGTGGGGTGTTAGGTTGGAGTATGTGCATCTGTGTGTTTGTGGGTCCTTATTACTTGTATATTATTCCCTTTGTGGAAAGAAGTAGATATTTTCTTAAATACTAATACTATAATAGATCCAATTAGTTATTGTCCTCAAGAGGATTGATTTTCCAAGAAAAAAATGACCGCAGAAAGAGGTGAGTGGGGGCGGAGGACGCTCGTGGTGTGTGTGTGTGGGGGAGTCAAGTGGCTAAATAGACAATAATGACATTAACAATGTCAATGGGAGTTGAAACAGATATGGGCCGCGCTTTGTGAAAACCAGCCTTAATGACAAAATTTTCAATTTACACTTTTTTACATTTTTTGATGCGGACACCTTTCAAAAACAATATGCTGAAAATAAATGCAAACATGTTTCATAGTTTTTGTTTTAGCTTACTTTTTGTAGCACCATGTCAATCACGCAAGGAAAAAAGTAACGTCATCGAGAAAACGACGTTATTGAAACGCTGACGTTTGTATCATGCAACACAACAGCCTACAGTAGAAATGCGAGTTCATATACGCATTGACTGTGCTTGCTGTAAACTGTATTTGCTGATAAGTTGCACTAAATGTATCTACAAGTGTTAGTATGAATACTATCAAACATTGAACAGAATAAAACTATGATATGTACACGTAGTGAACAAATCAAACGCATCACTATCAATGTTAAATATATAATTAGCCGACATGTGACTTCGTAATTTGCTACTATCGCCAACTATGCATATACATGTACCGTCAGAAAGATACATTGTAATTATTTGAGAATTTAGTTCAGAATCTAATTGACGTTATTTACGTAACAGTTAATTGTGACGTCATTTATTGATGTAGACAGTACGTCACTCACCAAGGACCAAACACAAACAACTAAACGACATTCCAGGGGGCCGTTTCACTAAACTTCTTACGACTAAAATGTTCGTAAGTGCAAACTTATGATAGTCTGTAAATTTCACATTAACACTGTTTTTTTGTAAACAATTATTGGATTTACATTTATTGAGCATAGGCTGCTTATGCAGCCTATGCTCAATTCGTGTAAATCCATCAATTGAAATTTCCAGACGATTCCAAATTTGCACTTACGAACATTTTAGTCGTAAGAAGTTTAGTGAAACGGGCCCCTGGTGTTTGAAATTGAAACAATCTGTGATTGAAACAAATGCATTATTTTCTGTAGAAATGAATAACCTGAATTTATTTAGAATTTGGATAGGCATATGACTGCACATATCAATGACTTCAGCGCCCGATGGTGTCTAGTGGGTAGACGGACACCTCCGGGGAGTTTTAAACACATTAAAAATCGACTGTCCATACCCGTCTCTCGGAATTAAATTTACATCTCAGAAAGCGGGAGGGACGTTTTCCTGCGTAGCCAATATGACTGACGGACCTTGTGTACATGTACCTCGTACTAGCAGGTAGGAGGTATATGGGGAAATCCTGCGCTGACCCCAACTCCCTTGGCTGCCCACCGCCGCGCCACTGCCCCCAGGCACAGAGAGGGCAGATATTAGCTTAAAAAAGTTACTGTGTGGGCTACCCGTCTCGATCCTGTCTATGAATTTACTGCCGGTACTGATTTTTTTATATAAGATTCTTCAAATTTTATAAATGTACGCATTTATCAACCGTACTTTGTAGATTCTTTCATATGTTTTTATTTGCGTGACTGATGCCCGCGCGACAGTATGCATATTTATTTAGTAAGTGGAATGTATAGTTGTTAAAATCAAAAGTGGCTAACAGAACATTCAGGGCAAAATTATCCATTACTGTGTATTTTTAAATGTGTGTCGGTTTGAATTTTTGATAATGGGTTTACCATTTGAAAACAAATATATATACATAAACCTGTCAATGTCGGGAAAATGTGTCGATGTGACATACATGATTGTATAATTGTTATAAAATGTTCTAATAAAAATACCGGCAGTTAGTATAATAGTACTGGTGCATGTATATGTATACACTGTATCCTCTCGTCGGGAATAATTAATTTGAAAACGAAATTTGCAATTTAATTGTGTTGCGTTTCAGAAAAAGTACATTCAACGCCTTTGTAAACAAAGAAATGAGTGGCCAACGAAGCCATGCTAAAAAGAACCGTGGCGTACGTACACGTATTTTGAATTCATGTCTGCACACTATATAATCAAGTCAGTGATTTACACACTAAACTTCTACCGACCACAAAATTGCGACATTTGTTTGAAGCGTCTCGTTTGAATTTAGACGCGTTGAATCTGCAAATATAGAAGTTGTGTATTCCAGGGCGGATTCACGTAGGGGAAAACCCGGCCCGCGCCCCCCTAAAATTTGGCGAGTAAAGATATGTTTGCTCTAAAAAGCGCTATAGCGCAGCAAAAATAATGGGGTAGATAGGGAAACAACATACTATTCCGGTAGGATACCGCCGGACCCACCTAGCAGTCTCCCGAGCTCCGCTTGGTCGACGAACAAACGGTGCTAGTTCGAAAAATATAGTAAACTGTTTCAATTAAGAAGTCCCGCCTCGCCCCCACCCCCCCTCCCCCCCCACCCCCCCCTCCCCCCCCCAACCTGAAATCCTGGATCCCCTCCTGGTATTTGCTTTATATTATTCACACGCCTCCGACTGGAACGTCCCTTTGATAAAAAAACAACAATAAAGCACGCAGACATCCAGTGTTTAGTAGTAAGTAAATTAACAACGATCTAAAGTCGGACTTCTTAAATTTGTAAATGTTGGAGACCTGTGCATCTGTTCAGCCTGATCAGGGTCTGCACTGATTGCAGAAATACTAGTAAAATATATGCCATACATTCATATAACCATATTTAAAAGTGGTCAATTAAAATAATAGTTAACAGTTATCAAACGGCAATCGTACGGCTGATAAAATGTGATATTTTTGAAAGTCGCTAAAAATTACGTGACATTAGAAAGTACATGCAAGTGGTTGCAGATACAGATACAAATCAGTAGGCTACGTCCCTGGGGCCAGTTTCACTAAACTTCGTACGACTAAAATGTTCGTAAGTACAAAATTAAGATATTCTGTAAATTCCACATTAACAACATTTTCCTGTAAACAATTATTGGATTTACATTTATTGAGCAGCCTATGCTCAATAAATGTAAATCAATCAATTGAAATTTCCAGACGATCCTAGATTTGCACTTATGAACATTTTAGTCGTACGAAGTTTAGTGAAACGGGCCCCCGGTGGCTACAATTATGTTCGCACTAAATATGCATCTGACACAATACCAACACACTAAATACTAAAACATGTTTGGCCCTGTGTCAGGATGATGCGATTTGCCAGGAGCCGCGTAATTAGCACTACCATATTTTTTATCTGTGATACGAGTATTTTTCTGACAATTTCCAAATTTGATTTTATGTTAGTTTTCGAAACATTCGACGGTGAACCAGTAAATCAAATATCCCTCTCCCTCTCCCTCTCCCTCTCCCTCTCCCTCTCCCTCTCCCTCTCACTCTCCCTCTCCCTCTCCCTCTCCCTCTCCCAGTTCTATCCGTGGCTTATTTTTGTCGCGCCCGCTTGCGGAAAGCGCGATATAGTCGGCACTTTGGCGTACGTACGATTAAAGTTTTTGGTTAACTTTTTTGGTTAAGTTTTTTGGTTAAAGTTTTTGGTTACGTTTTTTGGTTAAAGTTTTTGGTTAAGTTTTTTGGTTAAGTTTTTGGGTTAAAGTTTTTGGTTAAGTTTTTTCGGTTAAGCTTTTTGGTTAAAGTTTTACGTTATACTATATCTCTGCAACTGCTTTGCCCATTACCTTGAAACTTCACATGGGTGTTTATCATCATCTATATTTTCGTTCTGCCCCCCTCCCGTGCGGCCCCTGTGCCCAATGTCAAGGTCAAATTACTTTGAAGTGTTTGGTTAAAGTTTTTGGTTAAAGTATTTTGGTTAAAGTTTTTCGTTATATTATGTATCTGCAACTGCTTTGCCCATTACCTTGAAACTTCACATGGATGTTTATCATCATCCATATTTTCATTCCATCCCCACCCGTGTGGCCCCTGTGCCCAATGTGAAGGTCAAATTACTATGAAGTATTTTGTTAAAGTTTTTGGTTAAAGTTTGTTCATGTACTATATCTCTGCACCTGCTTTGCCCATTACCTTGAAACTTCACATGGGTGTTTATCATCATCTATATTTTATTTTCATTTTACAACCCTCCCGTGCGGCCCCTATGCTCAAAGTCAAGGTCTAATTACTTTGAATGTTTTTGCTAAAGTTTTTGTCGCGCCCGCTTGCGGAAAGCGCGATATAGTCGGCACTTTGGCGTACGTACGTGTGTCCGGTTAAAGCTTTTGGTTAAGTTTTTTGGTTAAGGTTTTTGGTTAAAGTTTTTGGTTAAGTTTTTTGGTTAAAGTTTTTGGTTAAGTTTTTTGGTTAAGTTTTTTGGTTAAAGTTTTTGGTTAAGTCTTTTGGTTAAGTTTATTGGTTAAAGTTTTTCGTTATACTATATCTGTTCAACTGCTTTGCCCATTACCTTGAAACTTCACATGGGTGTTTATCATCATCTATATTTTCGTTCTGCCCCCCTCCCGTGCGGCCCCTGTGCCCAATGTCAAGGTCAAATTACTTTGAAGTTTTTCTTAAAGTTTTTGGTTAAAGTTTTTTGTTATACTATGTCTCTGCAACTTCTTTGCCCATTACCTTGAAACTTCACATGGGTGTTTATTATCATCCATATTTCATTCTACCCCCCTCCCATGCGGCCCCTGTGCCCAATGTCAAGGTCAAATTACTTTTTTTTCCTCGCCCTCTTGTGGAAAGCGTACGTACGTACTTGTGTCAGGTTAAAGTTTTTGGTAAAGTTTTTGTCGCGCCCACTTGCCGAAAGCGCGATATAGTCGGCACTTTGGCGTACGTACGTGTGTCCGGTTAAAGTTTTTGGTTAAGTTTTTTGGTTAAGTTTTTTGGTTAAAGTTTTTCGTTATACTATATCTCTTTTGTTAGTGTCCATGCCTCGCCACAAGGCGCGACATGCAGGCCGCGGCCATCTAGTATCCAGAATACGTCAGTTTTAAATTTGCGACAAACAGTGCAGAAAGTATTGCCATTACGAATTAAATCGTTTTCCATATCACGACATCTGTAAACCAAGACCTTTTCATAAATATGATCATGCAATATGTAGATCTACTTAGAAACATAACGAAGTCATGAATACATTAATCAATTTTACCCGAGTGTGTCTACATATTTCGAAAATCGCTTGTCACGTTCAAATGAAAGTTAGCGTTTCTCATCAAAATGCATAATGCAGTGTAATCTATAAATAAATCCCAAAATCGGAACTGGGTTTGTACAGCGTGTATGGTTCCGTCTTAGACGGCCGAAAATACCCGACCCTGCTCTAATCTGAACGGGACCGTATAGCATAATTAGTAAAGAGCGCACACATGCGCCCCGGGGTCGATCTTAAAGTTGTAAGTACATGTATATCTGATGGTGGTCGCCAGACATGATAAGTTTGTTTTCTGTGAGTATTCCGGTTTCAACCCAAATTAACAAACATGCAAACGCCTGCATCTACGCCGACTACAATTGTTCTCGCGTTTGTTTGTAATTGTTATATAAATATATAGATAAAGTTTAAAAGAAATATTAGCCTTATGATTACATAATACTGATTTTGTTATGTGTTATCTAAAAATACCGGTCGTATCATACGTATGGTTATTTAGTTTCAAATATCGTTTCAGAAGTCGTCCATATAGTATATTATAAAAATCATAAATGCAATATGCCCATTCGTATAAAAAATAGTGGGCATGTACCTTTAAACAACAAGTGTGCACCTTACTGTTACACCAAAATGATCAGCTCTACTGTAACGCTGCACAAAACTGTTCAAAGTTTGCACCATTCAAATATTGGTCAACAGTAATAAAATAATAAAGAAATAATTCCTACCTGACACATCGATGTTTAGTGAGACCGGCTGGCACCCAGTTCTCGTTATGTCGGTCAATGCGTTTTGGGGTCCTTTGTCGCCGTATTGTCCTCTAAATTTTAGGTAATTTGCAGAAATGTACATCTGTACCTTTCACAAATCGTTGAGTGCACAATGAGGACCAACAACATGTCTGTATTTCCGAATTTAGATCTGATCAACAATGTAGACAGCAACAAGTATATTGTACAGATGGTTTCAGTGCAGTCGCACATCTGACCTATTAACATTAACATTAAGGTAAAATGAAATAAAGCAAGCAAAAAACACATATGACAAAACACACTTCCTTATATTATACATGTATGTTAATAGTTGATTGAATTATTAATATAGCAAACATATCTACATTTTAAAATACTTTACTTTCGGAATTATTTTTTATATCGTAACTATAACGAGCACAGAACAATTTATGGCGTCAGAAATGTAAATAAAATCGGATTTTACAACAAATAACACATATGTTACAAGTGCCACATATGTTACTCCTGCACGTTTTGTCACGGAGAAGAAGAAACAATCGAACATCTATTGTGGAACTGTCCAATAATACAAACATTTATATATTTTAAAACATGGATTACTGATAATTGCAACGGTATAAACAATGTGGAACTAACTATTGAAAGTTTTTTGTTTGGAACAATGAAATATGGAATAGTTTTTAATAAAATACTTATGAGAACTAAAGTATATATATATAAGTGTAAAATGAGAGAAATAACCCCAAATATAAATGGCTTAAAATTTGATACAATATATCTATTCGATATTGAAAAAACAATCGCACTGAAGGAATCAAACCTAAACAACTTTGACAAGATATGGGTGCCATAAAATAATCTACATGCACACGAATCGCAGCCAATTGATATCAACTAACGAAACATGTAGATACACCCCGCCCCACCCCACATTGTTCACAATTTCTTGAACTGTGCTGTCCGACCGGGCTTACGACCAAGCACGCATACTAAGAAAAACAACACCCGTTTTCGTCACTTTTTTGTTTCTATAAAAAACGTTACATTCATACATACAACTCATAATACTTGTATCATGCTGCTTGTTGCTAATATTGACTCGACCCTTTCACACTAGTCTGGGATGGGCTGTGTCTCAGGGACAGAGTACAGGACTTCACTACTGAAGGTTGTGAGTTCAAAACTTACCCTAGGGCATGTAAATATTTTAATATTTCCATCCAGCTGGTATGTCGAATGATACGTCAAACTTTAATTCCATCCTTATGTGACCTTAGCTGTTACTGGGACGTTAAAATATACTCATTCTCATTTCACACTTGGCGATCGGAATGAGACATTTAATGTAATATTTTAATATAATAAAATAATTGCGATCAGTGAGGATTCTGATGGGATAATTGAGTTGTTTCATTCATATCTATCTATACTGTTCGTTATAACTATTAGAACTAGCGTTTGGTGTTGAATGGGTTGAAGTAGGTGTTATCATTTACTGATAGTATAGACAGATACCATGATACTGTTATATACTGTGTACATGACAGCCGGCTACAATAAAATACAAGTACAGTGGAACCTCGCTATGCCAAACACCGCCATGGTGTCCGGTATGGTGAGTTTTCCACGCATTCACTGGATCATACAGTACTTCTTCCTTCAAGTTCAAGGGTAAGCAATACTGCTGCACGTTGATGCACGAAGTGCCATCCCTTATGGAGCAATTTGCAACTATTGTCGACACTCCATTCCAAACATCACCAAGGTTGAAAGAAGTGGCAGCAAACTATGTCTGTATGCTGTACTCAAATGAATCAAACGAGGTCAATCATGTTGACCTCGTCCGAATGAGGTTGTTCTCACAGAAGACTAGGGACGTGGAGAGAATTCCCCCAACCAGCGATGCTTTGGATCAACATCTCAAAAGGAGTGTCTTCCAAGCGAGCATCTGGACAACAGCCCACATGTCCATGATGCCTGTCAACAACCCAACTAACCATGGGTGGAAGGAAGAGGATGGCAAGCTGCTTCCCATTTGGACCTCGTTGCCCCTCGCCAAGGATGTGTTCCACCTGGATGTGAAGTGCACTTGCCCAATTACCTGCTCTCGGTGAAAATGCGTGAAGACAAAGTTGAAGTGCACACGTCAGTGCAAGTGCACATGCGAGAAGTAGTTGGACTAGAACAATTTCCAATACTAACATGTATATAGGTTAATTTGGTTAATTTGTTAGCCATGTCCTTATTAAATGTATTGTTCAAGGAGTTTTTCAAGCAATTGTCTAAGCAGTTACTCGGAAGTAGGACTCAATATAAGAGAAAATATGCTCCAATCATGTTTATTTTATTTTTATTCAATTACTCATACATGCAAACCTAGGTATAGAGACCAAAATCACCATTCTAGGTTCAATAGTACAAAAGTTATGAGGCTTAATGCGAAAAAAAGCTTGAAATTGGCAGCCATCTTGGACTTTGGTGGCCATTTTGATTTTTTTTATCTGAGTGCTTGACACTCGAACCAAAATTGTTCTATAGACCCTTACCTTCACATTGGTACTGAAAACGAAACTTTTGCATCAATTTGAAATGACAGTGCCCCGGCACCCCACTATTACAGCGATACGCTATTCAAACAACATGTATTAGTACCCATAGCATAACAAAGAGTAGTAGTAAGGGAGTCAAAATGATACCACCTACCGTGGTATCGTTTATAACCCTCTATAATACCCCCACCACCCCCGAAAATCAAAAAATTGGTTAACGAGGAAAATTGGGTCTCCCGACAGCAAATTTATGAATTTTTGGAGAAAATAATTTTGAGAAGAGGGAGTCCCAATTATATTGGTAATTGACTTTTGAAAGTATATATTGGTGTCATAAATACATCATGTTTTTCACGTCCAAATTGAACAGATACATTTCATAGGTTATAATAAAATATTATAACAAAATGGATAATAAAATAGAATGGGAATTGGAATTTTGTAATGTCTTTGGTGAAAAATATTACTATAAATTGAAAACATTATGCAGAATCGAATACATTGAAATATCAGCGTAATTTATTACGCTCCGATAAAAGCGTTGCATTTACAATATTATACCGGCAATTATGTCGCCGGTACAAGGATCAAATTCGTGAAACGAAGCGAATAAATAGGATCGGAGAACAACTACCGGAACATCATAAAACTAATTTTATAAAACCGTTTAAAATCAACGATTCGTTTACGGATATGCGTTTCTACAATCATATTGTAATGGATTTGAAAATTCTAATTGGAAATTGAACAGAAAAAAACGAGTACCAATATTATTAGAGAAAATGGATAATACAATACAATTTGAATTGAAAATTTTTAATGATCGTGTTGAAGAAGTTTACGAAGAATACGGGGGTTATAATCCTGTATATAAATTCTATAAAATGAGAACACTAGGCGATATCGAATATATGAAATACCAGCGTAATTTATTACGCTCCGATAAAAACGTTACATTTCCAATATTATACCGGCAATTATGTCAACTATACAAGAGGCAAATACGGAACATTAGAGACAGATAATTGTGTTGGATCGATTTGAAACTAAGGGCGTTTTAAATTAACAAAAATTTTTAAAACCCAACGAATTCGTTTAACGGAAACGGTGACATTTCTACGATAAAGTCGCTTATAAATTTATATTGTTAATCACAAACACCCAAAGCAAGACGACAATGTTTCACTTACACGTGTCATAAACACGCAAATTATGTGTCTACCTTACACGTATATTAAGTGTCCATTTTATAGAGAGATTACACGATTACGTCTCCTGGGATGAAAACATATTAAAACACACTATAATATATACTACACACACGTGGGTGTGTATTACACAACCCCGCTATCGATATCCGGGATGAAACATAAACACACTATAATATATTACTACACACACGTGGGTGTGTATTACACAACCGCTATCGATATTCCGGAATGAAACATAAACACACTATAATATATACTACACACACGTGGGTGTGTATTACACAACCCGCTATCGATATTCCGGAAGTATTTCTTACATTGTGATTGGTTGGCATGTTTTTTATTTTTTTAATTTTACTTTTAATAATTTAGAACGTTATAACCTATATTATTAAATAAAAAATGAACTTGTTATATATAAAACAAATAAAAATAAACGAGTAAATATTTGGTATTGCACAACACGGTTTTAACTTCATATATGTAAAATTAACAACAATACTTTGTATTGGGGGACGCCCCTTGACGAAAAATGAGCGCTCAGTGCTTCCATGCACACACTTCCAAGGTTGCCTAGACTTTCGACACTGGTTCCTAGATCAGCCGATAGATGGGGGTGTGCTGTACAGGCAGCTATTACACCCGGCTAGCCACAACATGAGACGAGTAAGACAAAGACAAGATCAGACAAGATCAGAAAAGGTGGCTAGCCGGGTGGGCCCAGAAGGGTTTTGCTGGCGTGGGTTAGAGCCTCGGTGGAAGCTAAAAAAAAAATTCTTTTTTTTCTTTTTAAATTGTTAATAATTTTCCTAAAATTAATTAATAAATTGTTTACTGCGACAATATAATTTTTAATTTTTAATTTTAAATTTTATTTTAAAATTAATTAAAAATTAAAAATTTTTTTTTACAAAAATCACAATGGTGCTGTAACATTTCTTTCGACTTTATCTCCAAGTTTTTCCCTAAATTTATCCCAATCAGTACACTCAATCTTGGGCATGGTGGCGCGTGCCTTGATTAATTTTTCATATCTCCGCATTTCTTCCACCACGGATTCAAACTCTAAATTTGATATTTTCTTATCGGCCAACGCTTTGGACACCATAACGTCGATGCTATTTTTCTTAGACCTGGCGAGAACGGATATTCTATCATGTTTTCTACATTTTTTCTCGAGTTTTCCACCCGACGCCCTAATTACCATACACAACAACCCAGAAACGGCCGACACCGCACATAAAATCCCCGCTACGGGAACCGTTATAATGGTGGATATAGTTGCAGCTGTCCCCGCCCCACACAACACAGAAACACTCGCCAGAGCCGTGCTAGATACTTCAGCCATGTTCACCGCGTGCCTATATTTTTTTAGCGTTTCTTTTTCTATTTGTATATTCTCTAACTAAAATATCCTGCATAGCGACGATATTATTCAACCTAAAATCTGAACTTCTTTCGTTAATTGTACACAGTGTTGATGGAGTGGTATTGACAATTGGAAGCGTTGATTCGTTCATATTTAAATTTTGTTATTTAAAACAAATTTATTTCAATATATTAGTATTTCACAATAAGTTCAATTAACAATGAGACAATAGTGGAAGAACTCTCTGAGTCACCGATTTTCGTAACAAAGTTAATAACACTACCTTGGGAAAGTCTAATTCGATCATTACCGGCGAACGAAACAATCGTCGAACTATCTCCAGAGATTTTAGTGACTCCAACCCCCCGTTCTTCCCCATCTAATACAATATTTATCGCGACCGCGCCCACAGGTTTACCATTAGCATTAACCGAGCAGACCGCCATTTGGATAACTTCACCTTCAGCTGTCATAGTGTATCCCCCATATTTATTACTCGCTTTGGCACCGAACGAATATTCATAGTGCCCCTCAACCAATGGGCCCCGCTTCTCAGCCCAAACTGTTATGACACGTTTTGGTGTTTTCATTGTTTTCACTATTCCGGCAAGCGCCCTGTTTGCGTTATATGCCTCAGTACGAATCTCATAAGAAGCCTCCTCAAGAGCTTTGGTCGCGGCTATACGATCATGTTTCAGTTTATCAGAAACTTCGGTTATTTTTCCATCTAGTTCGGTAAGTGCCGCTTCTCTGATGAGAGAGTCCTCTAAGCGCAACGCATCATAAGCCTCCGTAATGGTCGTCTGGTGGCCTTCTAAGGCTTTATCAATACCCGACCGGGCCTCTTTTTGAAATTCGGTTATTTTTCCATCTAGTTCAGCAACCGCCGCCTCTCTGATGAGAGAGTCCTCTGAGCGCAACACCTCATAAACCTTTGCAATGGCTACCTTGTGGTCTTCTCGGGCTTTCTCAACCCCCGACCGGGCCTCTTTTTGAAATTCGGTTATTTTTCCATCTAGTTCGGTAAGTGTCGCTTCTCTGTTGATAGAGTCCTCTAAGCAAACACCCTATAAGCTTCCGTAATATCCGCCTGGTGGTCTTCTCGGGCTTTCTCAATACCCGTTCGGACTCCATCAAGATCAAACCGGGTCTCTTTTTTAAATTCGGTTATTTTTTCGTATATGTCAGTAAGTGCCGCTTCTCTGTTGAGAGAGTCCTCTGAGCGTAACGCCCCATAGCCTCCGCAATGGCCTCTTTGTGGTCTCTCGGACCCCTCAACCCCCGACCTGGTCTCTTTCAGAAATTCGGCTATTTTACCGTCTAGTTCGGTAAGTGTCGCTTCTTTACTATGAGAGTTCTCTATGCGCAACGCATCATAGGCCTCCGCAATGGCCTCCTCAAGGTTCGACTGGTGGTCTTCTCGGACTTTATCAATACCCGACCGGGTCTCTTTTCGAAATTTGGTTATTTTTTTATCTAGTTCAGTAAGTGCCGCTTCTCTGATGAGAGAGTCTTCTGAGCGCAACACCTCATAAGCCTTCGTAAGGTCCGCCTGGTGGTCTTCTCGTGCTTTCTCAATACCCGACGTGGCCTCTTTTCGAAAATCGATTATTTTCCCGTCTAATTCAGCAAGTGTAGCTTCTTTGCTGAGAGAGTCTTCTAAGCGCAACGCATCATAAACCGCCGTAATGTCAACCTGGCGGTCTTGTCGGGCTTTACATCAATCCCCAACCGGGCCTCTTTTTTCTAAATTTTGTTATTTTTTTACCTAGTCGTTTAGTTCCGTATGCGTTTCTTCAGCGACTTTATTGTGTATTCACAGACCCAGGGCATATTCTCTAAGTTGTGATAGTAGACTTTTGTGAATCTCGTCCGTGGCCCTCGATATAGTTCTATTGATCAAGGCCTTTGTTTTTTGGGTAGTTAAAAGTCGCCCTCTGTCGGGATGAATCCCCCTTCTGCCGGTTCCAAATTATTTGAATTTGTCACCCAATCGGAAGAACTACCGTCCGGTCCGTATATACTCATTTTCAATAATGTTGATAATATATATTACGAACATGCGTTTAATTCTAAATAATTAATTTGAAATTTCTAGGACTACCGAAATCGGGTAATCGTTCTTCAACTCTCGCCCTTTATCATCAAGAATAGAAATCTTCAACTCGTGGATGTGTCCCGATTCCAAAACTTTCATCTCGGGGTGTGGGAAGTCTAAGGTCACAGTCTCACCATAGAAACAGTCGCTGGCGGGCACGGTTTTCAGTAATATGCTGGGAGTGCCGTCTACCGTGTTGTACGATGTGTTCACACGATCCAGGTGCACCCCGAGAGTTTTCGTGACGGCGAAGTTCACCGGGGTCGTGCCGACGTGCTCGCCAGGATCAAACACTCCGTCATCGTTGTAAGGGTATGTTATTTTAAATCCTAACAGTGAGCCCAACCCCGGTGAGATCCTTAAACGCCTATCAACAGTCAATGTCGTGAGCCCCGTGGCTTTCGAGATTGCGAGAGTGACTACACCAGGAATCTTCTCCGCGACAAAAGCTTGGAGATCTCCGAAACTCCAAAGACCCTGAGGTACTATAACCTTTGGTGGACTTATGACTCTATTTACGTCTATTCTATGTGGCAGTTCGTAGGGGTGTTCTGATGCGAAAAACTCGACGTCCTCGACTTCTGTTGTGAAAAACTCGAGCGTTTCAACGTTTTTCCACCCGCCGACCGTGAACGTGATTGATCTAAGGCCTACCCGGCGTTGTCCGCAGCAGTTGTCTATTAATTTTTGAAGTTCACAACTCCCTTTTTGAACATTAGTGATAGTAGCAAACATAATAATATCTTTCAATGGATACAAAAGCATTTAGCTTTAACTCTAATGCAAAGTACGTGGTCGGTGGTAAATACACGCAAAAAGACGTTGTTAACCTTGTACACCCAACCGTAACGGTTAGACCGGACAGTGGCTTTGCCACCAATTTCCCTAACACGTTTGAGAAATATAGGCTGCCCAAGATTACTACGATGGAGGCGGTAAACTGGTGGAAAGCCACACCGATGCAGTTTTGGCAGAACCAGCTAAATTTTGCTGTATGGTGCGCAACAGCCGGGTGTGGAGTTTCACATAAAGACCATCTAACATCCAAGAATATCATGCTCCGAAGTGTCTACAACTTTCACACGTATTATACTATTAGGAGGATTCTCAAAGAACTAGGTATTTCTCTACCTCAAGACGACGCCTGGGATCCCATTTCAAACGCATACGACCGTATGGCGTTTGAAAGACTGTGTAACGAATTTAACGTTTCAAAAGACGCGGACTGGAGACAGAAAGCATTTCCTACCACCACCGGCCTCGGGGACGTTCTCATTCGGGGCCAGTCCCCGGGAATTGGTCGACCAGAACCGATTTTAGACACGATTACTCCGGTGACCACATCGTCAGTCGGAACGCCGGGAATTTTGACCCCGCCACTATGACTTTCGGGCCAGAAGTGTCTGGAGGTCGGCACTGTGGTCGTGTTTTCTTGTAAATGTTACCTCCGAAACTGCTCACGTCGATTACATACAGCAGGCTGCTGAGGTCAGAACGCGTGGACCACATTTATGTTAGATAAGGGTCTAGGGTTCACGCAGGCCGGGGTTACTCGCGTCAACGAATCTATTCGCACGTACGTCTGGGCCATCCTCGCGCACAGAAGCAAACTCGCAGTTCTATACTGGGCACGGGAACGGCGTTTGATGCACAAAAACAGTTCTTGGCACTTGTCGAGGACGCCATCTCAGCTAAGGTGGACCTGGAGAAGGCGATCCAGAATTATCAAGACGTTTTGCAGACTGCCAGCACCCCAGTGGACTATGTATTTGGAATAGGTATTTATATGGCGCCGAGCAATATGATACTACGAGACGACCCGGTTGATGGTTACAATAATCAGATCGTAATCGCCACCGCCAATCAAAAAATCGGTCACAACGGTAACGTGAACACGGATATCATCAAGCGCACCCCCAACACGATCGGGTTCAACAGTGTTGAGGGAACCGATTTCATAAAACGCCCAAAACACAAAATGGATACACATCCCTCAACACAATCGAACCCAGTACCCCCAATTAGTAAATTGGATGCACCATCGAGTTCCATCAACAGACCAATCGCGATTGGAGAAACAACAATCAATCACAGATTGGGTGAAATTGGAAGCACAACACACGAGGAGGAAAAATTAGCGCTCGTCGTCGCCCTCGTGGCGATCGGATTTTTTGCGCTTTGGTTTTAGGAACTCTCTGGCGAAGAATAGTAGGAGACCGGCGATTGCCACGATTAAAGCCCAAGTATTTTTGGCTAGCCATCCGGCCGTTTTTGATAATATAGATAGCAAGTAAGAAACGATACTTCCGATCAGTCCAGGTAGTGCGGCAGCCGCCTTTTCGGCTAATTTAGCCAGGAGACTGGCGAGGGCTTTTAGTTGTTTTTTTACCCACTCTTGGCTCCGGCATGATGGCGGGCTGGTGGTGATGTGGGTGCTGGCGCGGGTGGTGGTGGCGCCGCACCACCAGTGAAAGCTAGAACTATGGTCGATATAGTCATGCTGATAGCAACGAGAATGCTTGCTATCGTGATGCCCTGTTCTCTGAATAGAGTGCGAAGAACGCTCACGATTGTCGTACCGCTCACCGAGTATCGTCTCCTCGCGCAGGACCCTCGAGATTGTTTCGCGGATCCGACTTATTTGGGTGCGGAGTGTCTCACGGTTAGTCGAGGCAGCCTCCAGACGAGCTGCTCTTTCATCCGCAACGACCGCAAGCGTTTGTTGATCCGCTCGGTAGATTCTCTATCGCCACCAGCTTCCTCCAGTTTTCTTTCTTCTAGCGCGATATGTTCATCCAGCGACGAGAGTTTGGCGAGGTTAAGGACCAGTTCGCCCCGGACCGTTTGTAGAGCCTTATCGAGGCCCCGGAGTTCGCGAAGAGGTAACGGTGGGTCATCATTGAGTGTTTCCCCCAATTGCGATTGGACGCTGAACGTGGTCTCCATCGTGTTAATAGCGTCGGTGGCTACTCGAGGGACATCGCTGAGCGCGACCGTTTCTATCGCGGAGGCCGTTTTCGCCATCGTTTCGTCGGTAGACTGTAGGGCCTCTACAGCGCGGGTAGGCATAATTGTTTTACCCCTCTTCCAATCTGGGAATCCTAGTTCGCTCTTTATGATTTCGCCACCGCCCCGGTTTCCTGCAACGGTGTTTAGCGATAGGGGTTTTCCGTTCTTCATGTTGACTATTGGGAGATTTGGTGCCGCTTTTAGTCGCAATCTACCGTTCAGATCCAATATTCGAACTTGGAGTAGTCGCGACCGACAGATGGGACCACACCTTTTTCTGCCAAACCGTTGTAGTAGTCGTCTACAGCTCCCTCGAGTAATTCCCGACTTTGACCAACGCTGCCGATAGCGCCACCTAATTCCCCCGATTGGATTGGAACTGGAGGTTGTATCAAGGGTGTTTCGTCATTATAATCATCTATGTCATAATCATCCTCATCCGCATCGATGTAATAGTCTCTGCCGATTTCACCCATGTCAATATCGTAATCAGCCATTATAATTTCATTAAAATTAATTATGTATTAAAGACAAAACCATAAGGGTTTAATATAGTTTCACTAAATTATGTCTTCGAGTCAATACGGTCGCAAACTCAATCCATACCGCAGACTGCGTGAGCCCCTCGGGGCAAAAGGCGTGAGACAGAGTGTCGTTATTACGAACAACCCATCGACGATCGACAGAAAAATACAGCAGCTCTTGGTCCGCTTCCCCAACCTCGGAGCTAACGACGTCATTGTGCCGTGTACTGTTCGCCTCGCTTTCACTATTTCGCTTATGTCGACGGACGAGGACCGAACCGTCGTTCAGAACCTTGGTCGCGCCATCGTCAAGAAGACCATGATAAAGATTTCTGGTAATGAGGTGATGTCGATCGACGACAGCGACGTCTACCATTGTTATCAGGACCTAATGAAGACGGCGCAAGAGCGCGAAAACGCTGTCTATCAGGGTATTGACACCAGCAAAAATAAGAACGTAACCAAACTTAGAATCGGGGCTGGTAACAAGGTAGATAACAACGCGAGTGACAATGCGGTCGCGGGCGCTTACGGCAACCGCTTCTACATCCCGCTCAACTTTGAGTTGCTGGAGAGTCACATGCCCTACTATCAGAGCGTTTGGCTGACCGCCTCGAATACGAACTAACGTTCAACGACTACGGCCGAGTTCTCATAACCAGCGACCTGTTATCGACGTATACGATCGATAATGTTTCGCTGGAGTACGACATGGTCACGATGCCCGAACTCGCGCGATTGATCAGAACCCAGTTACGCCGGGCGCGTTGCCATACTTTACGACCGAGTTCTTCGCCATCGCAAGATGACGAAAGACAAAGGCGACACATTGTGGAATATTAACGTCAACGTACCCGCTCGCTCGATGAAAGGTATAATGATGTTGTTCGAGGATGCTCGGTTCGCGTTCGGTGCTAGAAAAAACGACAAATTCTATAACCCCAAAATCACGAAGGTAGAGGTGACGATCGAGGGAGTTCCCAATCAACTCTACAGCGCGGGTCTTTCGCGCGCCGCAGCAGTGGGACGAAGTAAGAAAGCAGTTTGCTGCCGGCTCTAAGCGCTCTCCGGAGGTTGCAGCGGTTGCCAAAGACCTGCATCTCTCGGCCGTCTCCCTCGCGGAGTTCCTGAATACCAAATACGCGTTATGGCTAGACATGCGAGCCAGCGACGACGACCAAATACACGGCAGCGGACGCCAAGTGAGAACGCTAGCGAGGGTGTGACGATCCAGATAACCAAAGAGGTGGACGGAGCCGGGCCATTGAACGTGTACTTATATATAATTACAGACGCACAACTCAACATCGAAGATGGCCGATACGTCTCAGCACTCTATTGATTTATAAAAAAAATCATCTAACGATTTATTAATTAATAATTTTGAAAAAATTAAGAAATTAGCAATCATTCTAACGATTTATTAATTAATAAATTTGATAATTCTAAAGAATTAATTAAGAAAATTAGCAATCAATACCAATTCACGATTGGAGATGCCCACTCTGCCATAATATGTGGGCAGACAGGATGTGGAAAAACGGTTTTCATCCTCGACTTGCTCGAGGAGTCCTACCGCGATGCCTTTCGTCACATTGTGATCCTGTGTCCCACTGTGCGGCACAACGATACTTATCAGCGGCGAACGTGGATATGGACCGACCCTGAGGTATACGTTATTGACCCCGGTGATAGGCTTCACGATTGGTTGCGTGGTTTATACCAAAGATTCCAGGGTGAGCCCACCCTATACGTGATTGACGATTGCTCGGCCAAGGCGGCGATGACCAAAAAGAAGGACATGCTCTCCGAGCTCGCATTTTCTGGCCGCCATGCTAGGCAAAGCGTATGGATATCCACTCAAAAGTACAACGCCGTCCTCAAGGATCTGCGCGAGCAAACGAAATGGGTCGCCCTCTTTCACTGCAAGGACCGAGACTCATTCGATAACTGTCTTCGAGAGAATGACGTTATCCCAACGCGCGAGGAGCGCCTGGAGGTTCGACGGATGCTTTCGGAAACTAAGCACGCCAAGCTTTTGCTAAAGACTGATCAACCAACTGCTTACGAAGTTATCAATTAATTTTATAATTAATTAGCAATTACTGAACAAATGCTGAACAATGCTGAACAATGCTTAGCAATTGCTGAACAACGCTGAACAAATGCTTACAAATGTTGAACAAATGCTGAACAATGGTTAACAATGTTAACAATTTGGTGCTCCGCTGCGAGCTTTTTTGCGAGCATAATGGTGATCATAAGTGTCGGGTGGTGCGCTTGCCAATATGTTAAAGTGATGAGACTTGTTAGAATAGTTAAATTAATTTTAAGAAAAATGAACTGCGACGAACTTCTCGATCAGCTAATAGAAGAAACCTCAACTCCGACTGCCAACATAGATAATGATCCGACAGAGCAATCGGAATCAACTCCAACGGCGGTTGGTATTGGGTTGAGTGCAACGACTCCGAATGAAAATGAAAATGCGGCGCGACGAGAGCGGCTAGCTGCGCTTGTTGCTGGGGGACAATCGGAGCATTATCTCGGTAGGCCTCTCTCAGTTTTTCAGGTGGATAAGATGTCAGATGCGGAGATCGATAAATGTATGCGCGATACGAATCCAAATTGGGAGCGGAGATGACAAAAACTCTCGGATCGGCGGCTATTCATTTGTACGCAACCGCCGTTAGTATACTTCTCCCTATACCAAACACCGCGGGATTGATTGACGATCTAGAGACTGACCCTTTTATAGGTCACATCTTTAGAACAGCCTGCTGCTCAATTTATCACAAGTTTGGAATGTACTTAGCTCCGCTGACAACCGCGTTGACCACGGGTAAACACTGTCAATTTGGACATATATGCCCACGAACTATAAGCCCTAATATTATAAATGATGACACAAGGCACACCCGCGAGAGTGACGGAGTTGAACCCGATTGCTCCAACCCAATCGAACCCGAGTGTTACTCCGCCACTGGATGACATACCGCATATAAAAAATCCCAAAAGACAGGCAGCTGGGCGGGCGGCGGCTGCCACCCGAAAAGTTAAACAAGATAAAATACTCGCCGAGCTTCGAGAGGCTAAACTCCAATCGAGATTGGGGTTGCAATCGGGGACGGAGACAGCAAAACATCTGAAGACAGAGTTGAGTACAACAACACCCCCAATTCACGAATTGGAAGCACACCCAAATTCTTTGAATTTGTCACCCAAATTCGTGAATTGGAGTTGGGTTGTTGGTGGTGGTCTGGCAGTTGTTGGTGCCCTGTGCGTGTGGAAATACCCCATATTATCGAAAAAAACAACCAGCCAGTGTTCAGAAGAAAGTTACGAAACACCAATCGCGATTGGATGCGCCCCATTTAAACATTGATCGCGACCCCTTTTATATGCAATAATGGCTGAAACAGGACGGTAAAATGTTAGTGAATGCGCTTTATCACGCCGTGGTGATATCGGGTTTCAGTATCGGGTATGCTCGACTATCAAAGATGGCCCTAGGAGGATCCGCTCCCAAATTGGACTTTACTGTGAGAGACGTAGGGCTCGCGACCTTAGATGTAGCGGCCGCAGTTTGGACCCGAGATTATCTAGTTAAAGCTGGAATTTACCAGTTAATATATGGAAAATAAATGGCTTCAATCGCAATGATGATAGGTGGTGCGCTCTTAAACGCATTTGCGTTCACCGGCAGCAACTTTCTATTCTCTAAACTACAAAACTCGAACGCGGATGAGGAGAGTACGCGTCACGATTTAGCTGTAGAACAATTCAATAGCGCAAAGGAAGCGTGGTCGGAAAAATGAACCGCCCATCTTGACTGGGTCAATGAAGAGCTTCGCCGCGAAAATCACGCCGCACAAACTTTTCAGAACGTTGAAGAAGCCAACCGCGAGTACACACTGGCATATCCGCAGTCGTCGCGCCGCTGGATCGCGAGCCCCAACTTTCAGATTTCTATGTACCGTCAGAGGCCCAAAAAGACCGCGAGATCGCGTTCATCGTCGTGGGAATGGGTGTGGTGGGTCTCGTCGGCTACTATATTCAATCGAGATTTTAAATTAATTATTTTAAATTAATTATAAATATATATATATATATATAGAACGATGTCAGTTGACGAACTTTCTTTTGCTATGATTGATGTAGGCTACACTGCCCTTAAACACCGAATAGCTGGTGCAAAGGGTATGATTCGTCTGGCCCGAGATTCTCTCGAGACGTGGCGGGAGGACGAAAAAGAGGCCACCCTTTTCGCAAAGCGGATGTTATATTCCTCCACCAATCCTGGGGGATTAGATTTTCCCAATTTCCTTCAGAACTTAACCCCCAATCGCGATTGTACTTCCAAACAAAGGTTTATTATTATCGACGCAGTTACCGGACGATCTGGCGAGGGCATGTTGGAGATTGTCAGAGATATATTAGAATACATCGCATACGATGAACACGCGCAAACTTAATACCAAACTATCGGTTCGCCTAACGCGCAAGCTAGCGAACACGTACTATAGCCCCCGCGGCTACTGGAAGGGACTCGCTGCCATCAAGAACCTCGCGGCGGCGACCAAGGTTTCAGAAAACGCTGTCAAGGAATGGCTCAAGAAGCAGGCCATCTGGCGGATCTATTTACCCGCGCCTCACAATATTCCGCGCCCGAAATTCGACGTGCCGGTACCGAACCAAGTTCACCAAGCGGATCTCCTGTTTCTCTCTCCCTCACGATCGCGTCGGTCGTAAGACGTACAAGTACGCGCTGACAGTCGTTGACGTAGCGAGTCGTTATAAGGGGGCTGAGCCGTTGTCCACTAAAGAGTCTAAGGAGGTGGCCGAGGCTCTCTCCCGAATATATAAGAGGAGTCCTCTCAAATGGCCGAATCTTCTCCAGGTCGATCCCGGCCGCGAGTTCATGGGCGCGGTCTCTCATCTATTGTCTAAGCACGAAGTTTCTATCAGACGCGGCCGCGTCAACATCCACCGGGACCAGGGGATCGTGGAACGCTTCAATCGAACCCTGGCTGAGAGACTGTTCGGACACCAATACGCTAAAGAACTTGTAGACCCTCATTCGCGATCGACCGAGTGGGTGGCCAGACTGCCCGCCGTGGTCTCCGCACTGAACGGAGAGGTGACCAGATTGATAGGTAAGAAGCCCGTAGATGCCATCAAGTTTAAAAGGGTGACGAGCGAGCCCTCTGCCGTCTCGCGCGGGCGACCCGTTGGTTTAGAGGAGCAACGGCTTCCATCAGATATTGATGTCCGGTACCTCTATCAACCGGGAGAGCTCGAAGGTGGCAGCCGCCGCGCGACTGATCCCGTGTGGTCTCTCAATGTATATCATCTAGATCGATCTATTGCCAAGCCCGATGAGCCCGTGCTCTACTATTTGGATGATGGGCCATCTCGAGGGTTTGTTCGCGAAGAACTTCTCGCGGTGCCTTCTGACACCCAGCTACCCCCGGATCGTCAGAGTCTTTAGATTGCTAATTTTCTTAATTTTTTTCAAAATTATTAAATAAATCATTAGAGAGGTTCTGTATGTATTCCGTCTGGTAACACACGTCTTTTATCGTAGTATGCCGAGAGTCCTAATTTTTGTTGACAGTACGTTTTCATAACACCGTCTTTCATTTTAAATCCCCTATTTTGTGCTACATCTATAATGTGTTTTCCATCTTCTGTAGTTTCACTTAGTACTCGTTTATATCTATCCCAATTTAAATTGTTAGTTCTCTTGGACATTCCTTTCGCAGAGTTTTTATTAATAGAATTAAATTTTTCTACAAAATAACACTTACTAGATAACGCTATCGCCCTATCTCCGCTAAATTCCATTTTGAAAAGTCCGGGCTCTCTTTCGCTCCATTTATCCCAAGCCAACCATTTCTTTTTTTCTTTTTCAAACCCGTCTAGTAAGTTAGGTCTAATCAATTCCTCTATCGTTTTTCCACTAACTCCTATATACTACTATCCGTATCCATCTGTATTAATTCAAAGTCTTCTCTTTTTACGTATTTGTCAAAGAAATTCGTAGTAAAATTCCAACATTCTCAATTTAGCTAGTTGATAAACCACTATTCCACAATGGAATGGTCTCTTTACCGCACACCTGGGTTTTCTTGAAGATATTTCGTACGCATCTCCTATCTCTTCCAAATCGTCAAAGAATGCAGATCTTAATGCTTTGTCAACACAGGTTTCGTTTTGTGTATATGTCGTATTTAAATGTCTCTCAGTTGCCTCTATCATTTTTCCACAACACGAGTTTCCTAATAATTTCATTATGTCGGCTACTGGTTTCTTATTTGGTTCTACATCGCCCGTTCGTCTTGCGGCTGTAACTTCTTTTGCGAACCATTCGAATGGTTTTCCGCTAATATAATCTATAACACGATGAACTCCAGTTATTTCTAGGCCGTGTTTTAAATACCATTTCAACAGTGGCACGTACAGCAATACTTTGGTGGCGACATAGATCCCACCAATTTTCTTCCATTTCCTCTAGTTCTTCCAGTATCTTCCAAATATTTTATCATGTGTGTGGGAACTTCATCAACCTCTACTTCTCTGTTTATAAATAGTTGGGGACATTTCAGAAAAACTTATCTTTTAAGTTGTGTGGAACTTCTATATCCACCTCCGCAAACCCAAACCAGTCTCCAGATAAAACTATTTTACAAAACTTTTTAATAAATTTAGGGTTATGTGGGGTATCTATATGGTGTATAGTTTCTCTCCCACACGGCATCTCTTTATTTAACGTAGATAAATATAACGCGTTTGCGTCGTACCCCAAAACAGCCTTGCACGGTTTGGAACCCACTCTAATATTTGAAACACCAGCTTCTGCATATCGTGTAAATACTATTGATGGACCGCCAACTAGAGCGTCCTTCATCATTTCGTATGTTTCTTCTTTTGGTGCATATAGAGCATCCTCCGGTATAATCGTCTTTGAAGATTTTTGTTCTTTAATGGTTCCTCTCAATAAATATTGTATAGCTACTCCAGGTAGTGTTACCGCATCTTTGAAAATATCCACACCTCTGTGTTTATAAAATTCACACATTTTTTCCACCGCTTCTAGGAACGGTGCTACATCTAAATCGTTATATATTTCAACCAATCTCTGAAAGTTTTCATATTATTTTCTTCGAAAATTCTACGACATTTACTTAATTCTGTTTCATCTATTAACATTTTCCCAGATAGTTTGGAATACCAATTCTCTATATCCGGTAGTCCTGGGTAATCCAGTTTGTCTGGAGAATCGAACCACTCATAAGGAAAGAAAGATTTCTGTCCTTTGCATTCGTAGGCTTTTATCCAACTATCGTAACTTACACCGGGTCCTAGATAAAGTATTACATCAAGAAATCTAAACTCTGGAGTAAATAGAAATATTGTTGCGTTTGCACGTTTTCCGACCATTACTTTCTTTGTTGTTGATGCCAGTTCGCCTACTAGGTATTTCTTTATTAAGTTTATATCGTACTTACTGCTGTTAAAACCTATAACCGGTACTTGCTCTATCCACTGTTCGATCTTGGCGATTTGGTTTTTACGTAAATGTTCTGTATTAAACCCATATCTTGACCACACTTCTTCTCTTATAGACTTTCAAATATTCTACGAATTTTTCTATAAGTTTTGCGGGATCTTTATCACAAATATGAGTTACTGTTCCTGAGAAATTATCTCCTATACTAACGCTTACCGGAACGTGCTCAGCTTCGTACTCTAGATTATTACCGAGAGTTTCAAATTCTGGGTTGAGATATGCCTCAAAATCGTATACTATCTGATATGGATAAAGAGTAGTGTCGCAACCGATCTTTATGTCTTTACCAGTTCTTTGAAATTCGCATTCCCACATAACTACTAGGTTGAATTCTTTGCTTCTTCTAATAAGTGTATCTCTTCTCATAGTGGATGAGCGTTCTTCTTTTCTATGCTTTGCATGAATCTCACACCCGTGCCAGTAACAGCCGTGATATTGATATACGGTATTGGTTTCTGGACAGTATCCATCTACTGGAGCTCCTAAAATCCATCTTTCACCCCCGTGTCCACACTGTTCGTGGTGAATGTGAATTCCCTCGCGCTTTTCCACAGAGTACATCCAATCGATCGCCCCATAACTGTTAGAACTGTTTGGGTAGAACGCTTTCTCGAACGACGAACGCGGGCGCTCTAAATAATTACCATCACATATTACTTTTGTCTCACCTCTCATACATTTTGGCCCGTGTCTCTTCATATTACTCGCTTTCGTGAATTTCTGCTTGCAATTATCGCAGGCGTAAATTTTAGATAGGTTTTTAAGGTTTTTTATCAGAAATGCGTGATTATTAAACAGTCCTATTGTCATTGGTTTATTACCTATTGCCTTATAGTGCGCTGGTACCTTTTTCAACCACCATACGTTACATTCGGTTGGTTGATATACTTCTATACCGATTTTAAAAAACTCTTCAACCTTTTTCAGATCTGAAAAAGGAATTGGTGAAACCACATTACTACCAAAATATTGCTTACTAAGTTCTTTCGCCTTTTCTGTACATCTGTCGGGTCTTTTATCTGTCATATGCATAGCTAGACACATGAACAGACAAAGGTCGTCATTATACTTATCTAAAGAATACATACCTTTTTTATTCTTCAGCCATTCTGGAAGTTCTCCTCCTGCCGCTTCTTTGGATTGTAGTCCCAAATCTTTTCCCCTACTACCCTGTATTAGCTTTACGAAAACCTCTACCCATCTTACAAACTTCCACTTTGTATTCGGTCTGTCTATTTTATCGGACATTATTCGTGTTTGCTCCTTATCTGACAGCCATTTTTTAACGGTTTTCATTGATGATAGTGGTTCGCTACCACCGAGATTTTTGTGCATTATTATAGTTACAGGTTTTCCATTTTTAATTTCCTCCATATGTTCTAGCTTGTAAGAATATGAATATCTCAAATAAAAATTGGTTGTTAGATACGGAGCGAGTTTCTCGGACATGCGTTCAGACTCGTTAATGTTAATGTTTTTACGAAAGGATAATGTAACTACACGTCTTCCATTTTCTACCTTTTCCAATGTTTCATCGTGAGCCCCCAATATTTCTTCACCTTTTTCCACTATCGCGCGAACGAGAGATTTTTTCTTATTATTTTGTATTGGGCCACCTGTGTGTCTAATTTGGGACAAATTATTGGTGCTTGAAGGTTTTATCCGCTAGTGAGAGGTTTGTAAATGCCCCTCTTTTATAGGCGCGGGTAAACCGCTTCATAAACGCCTCATTCTTTGTGGCATTTATCAGCTTTGTCAACCCCCTAACTCTCAACCGTGTACTATAAGTAATCCCTAGAGATTCGGCTTCTCTTCTCAAACTTTCTATTTCTGCTCTAGTTTCTGGCGTTATCATATTTTCTGTATTATACTTTTGTATATATACTTTTGTATAATCTATAAAATTTATCTGTTCAATTGGACGTCAAAAATTTACATAATGTTTTTTTTGACGTCCAATTGAACAGATAAATTTTATATACATATATAATGGAGTGTGAGACTTGTCGTAAGACGTTTACGTGTAAAGACTATCTACGAAGGCATCTAGCGAGACGTAGAAAGTTTCCTTGTGTCCCCCCACAATTTCAATGCCCCAGATGCCCTTGTAAATTCGTTAGTGCCCAAACTCTTTGTAGGCATAAGCAACTACGCTGTCAGGTGGCTAAAGGTGAACGTGGTAGACTAGAGCTGGTAGAATTAGTTGCTGATCTGCGAAATATATTAGCTATATCGGAGAAGAAAAATGAGGAATATAAACTATTGTACTTACATGAATGATTTCGACTTTTTTCAAAAGTCAATTACCAATATAATTGGGACTCCCTCTTCTCAAAATTATTTTCTCCAAAAATTCATAAATTTGCTGTCGGGAGACCCAATTTTCCTCGTTAACCAATTTTTTGATTTTCGGGGGTGGTGGGGGTATTATAGAGGGTTATAAACGATACCACGGTAGGTGGTATCATTTTGACTCCCTTACTACTACTCAAAGTAATGTATCATTATCACAGGAGATAGATTAAAACTATATATACTAATAAACAGAACAATCCGCTTGGCTCGTATTAAAATAGTTCGCGTGATAGTTGTGTATATTGATTATCTCCCTTGCCGAAAGTAGTTCACTGATTTATTAATTCCAAATAAGACGTGTTTGCGTAATGTCTCAGATGTTTGCCACTGAGCAATGTGCATTCAAGTATAGACATTGAGATTAAAGTAGGATTTTTACATGATCAGATCTGGTGTTCGTTTCTTTTATACCTTTTCCCAAACATCATGATCATACTTGCGTGCTGAAATTGCCCCAATATTGCAACAATGTATTAGCAAAACATCAACAAAGTATGTCGTTAGGAATATGCTGATGTGTATATAATGATACAGATAATATAAAAGACAGATGAAGTAGTAAAAGTCATCCGTACTGTATAGCTGAGATTATGTAAGCTATGCTTGACCAGGCTACTTTCAGTATTTCAATCTTCAAATCTGGGACTTATGTAATAGAATAGTAAGAATAAATAAATTCATTGTATCCATTTTCACTATATTATTACTGCGAGTTTGCATACAGTCGGAACCGTTTGGAACTGGCCGTTTTGCAATGGGACGTTTCGCTTACTTCCGCGAAAACCCATTACAGTGTTATATATCGTCAAATGACGACGAAAGATCATGGCGATGAAACAATTATTATTACAAGGTAAATCATCTAGCTCGGTAATAATATTGGATTATTGAACGAAAATGCAAAGAGATACCCACCATTCTGAAATTTCGGGGGGGGGGGGGGGATTTTCCGTGGCTTATTCTACGGACAATTCTGAGAGGCCAGTGTTAGTTTCGTCCACTAACGGCTCGCACAGGTACGTACGGATGTCTGTCTGATCGTCATCGCTTGAACTTTCATAGGAATAAGAAGTGTTGTCAAAATCGCTTTCAAAGTCGCTCATATTTTCGTTGTCGGACAATGTCTAGTTTTCTGTGTTCACTGGGTGTGACGTCACGCGGCTTTACCCAATCAGATGCCGTTTCAGCAAATCGGGTAAAAAAAACGACAGGTATTCAGGTACGATATTAAAATGCGGATTACAAGTATAAACGTGAATATTTCGAGGGAAGTAAGCATAAATCAGTATAAGGAAGTAATAAACTACAGAAAAAATGCCGCATACACTTTTATAGTGATTTACCTTTAATAGTATCTAGTCCGGCCGTCAGAATGAGATTTTGGGCTGAACCTTGTTTTGAATAACATATTTTTTTTTGTTGGCGATTTTACATATCCAGACCATCCACATTTAGAATCCGAGTGATGCCATACTGGCATCCTTGAGCAATTTTAGATATTTGCATAAATCCAAGATGGCCACCAAATATCAATAATAATTCATGTATTCGCCACTATATGATACATGTATGTATTTAAAACTGCTAGTTATGTGTATTTTTACTACATTTATATTGCAAATAGATCATTTCGTATTTTCAAGAAATCCAAGATGGCCGCCGAATCTCAAAATTTGGCCACATAATTGTTCTCATATCGCGAACATATTGCCTTTTTTTGCATGAGATTGGTGCGCAAATACATATAAACATACAGTATTCTGCTTTTGGACTCCGTCCTTTACCATTATACAACCATTGAACAGCTCCAGAAATATGATGGTTACTTGTATTTCTCGATATATACAGCAGGTGTAGATTTTCTGAAATTTGCAATAATTGTTAACGTTACAGTTGCGTATAGACAAAATGTCATGATAAAAGAGCATAGCGTTGTTAGACGAAAACAATAATTCGTTGCAGCAAAGAGTACGATGATGGTGTTCACGTGGGTCTTGAGCAACTGCTGGAGAATTATGACGTCTGTACAGTACAGTGTCACCGTAGTTGTGTGTCAACTTATACGTCATCGCACCACAGGAAGCGTAAATGAAAAGCCACAATGACAACATCCATTCATCCCGACAAAAACAGCTAAGACGATCAGTGAAACGTCCATTCGTCTTTAAGTAGCATTGTGTGTTCTGTGGCAATCAATGCAATTTAAAAAGTAAGACCCCAAAAACCAAAGCGATGGAGACTGGCTTACCTAGTTCGGCAAAGTGACCAATCACTTAGAGATGCAATAATAGCTAAATGTGACGAGCGGGCTCCGAGATGAATGGGCGTTACAAATGCGTCTTCGCGTGGATGGTGCTATCAGTGACCTCTATGTCGCTGATTCACGCTACTACAAGGACTATAAACTGAATTTCATGTCGAGTGCTGTTAGGCAAACACAAAAGAGGCCGGTCCAATTGACCCGACGTTTGAATCTCTAGTTGAAGTTATCAAGTCTGATTTGAGCCACGTTTGGAACTCAGTAGAGCTGTTTGAAGCATACACAGACAGTGGTGGTCGTATTCTGTCTAAACGCCTCTTGTTGTCTGCTCGTTTCGGTGATGGCATATTAACTCCGGCATTTCCAGGTGTGGCGAACATGGTGATGCTCAAGAGTCAGACTGTTACTCTTCTAACCCTAGTACCCGATAAAGGCGATGACATCGACTTGGCTAAAATCAGCAAACGAGTTGGCAAGGAAACAAACGATCTATCCTTGGAAAAGAACTACAATTCCCGGATAGACAAACATATAGCGGAAGAGTCTGTCAGCAATGCGTTCCATAACATGCTCGCAGCCAAATCTCCAAAGCTGTGTACCACTATGCCTGCATTACGTATTGGTAATATAGTTACAAGTTTGTTGCGAAATCACTCGACTAATTTGCAGACTGTTCTCTGAATTATGGTGAGAGATTCCAGGTCACTGAATAAGTTCCAAGTAACATACTCTTATGACCTAATACGGCGCTTCTAAAGGTCAGATGCAATAGCGCAAAACACAGACTGGCTGGCATTCATGATGCAAATGAAGGATGACGGCACAAACAGGTCAGACGTTCACAGTCTTCACAGGAAGCCGACACCATTGTTGTTAAGCAATCGATTATGGCTGCCAATGATAACACTGGCGTATCGGTCTTGTGTGATGACACAGACGTGTTTGTGTTACTACTGTACCATTACTCCGAGCAGAAATTGACATCTCCATTCCTGGTGAAACATCCAGTGTATGACAGAGCTGTTGTAGACATTCGGGCAACATTGGCTAAACATAAAGCCATATTACCACGACGTATAGCTGCTCACGCACTATCGGGATTTGTTTGGTATCTGCAAAGACAAGGTATTGAAGACACTACGGGCTGGATACTCACTCTCCCTGTTGGGTGACATAGATGTCGGAATGTCACATGTCATCGAACAAGCAAGTGCATTCATTGTAGCATGCAATGGACAACCGAACTGTGTCAGAATGTCTGAAGCACGTCTGAAAGTCTGGGCTCTAAGAATTGGGACTGGAACAGCATCCACTCCTCAACTTAGTTCTCTCCCTCCAACCACTGAATCGTTATGGAAGAGGCATTGGGATAACAGCCTGTCCAGCTTGAAATCAGTATGGTTGGATGAAAGATGATCAAGCCAAATCCCTTTCATCTACTGTTGTCACCAGCAATGTAGATGTTGCGCTTGCAGATATATTGCGCTCTTCAAGTGCTCGTGTGCAACAGACACCCCGTGCAACACTATGAAATGTCGGTGTAGAAAATCGAAGCTTGCATGCACTATATTTTGGACATGTCGTGCAACCAACTGCTGTAATGTTCTCACTAGTTCGGTGGAGTCGGTTGTCGACATATAAGTTGAATGAAGGACACATAAGACGGTCGTTCACATCGAACAAACTATTGCTCGTGTAATGAAGGTTGAAAGGCTCTTTGATCAACACTCAACTAATATACGACTATATGTAGCCCTGTAAGGTCCTCATGAATAAATTCTGAACTATAATTGCAATATACAGAAACAAGGCCCCACAGAATGTAACTGTTACACAACTAAGATACAAGACGATACACCACCAGCATATCAATGAGGGATTGCAATACCCATCTGGTAGGCATCGCCCTGTCGCTGGATTATAGACATTCCGCTGTGGTCATTGTGGTGGTCTGAAGTAGTTCGCGTATATTTCATAGAAATCGTGTTGGTATTAATTAATATTAATGTAGTGTTCTTTGGAGCTTCCGTTGTTTTCTCATTTATGTCTGATGTTGTTCCTGCAAGTCGTTTGGGGATCTGCTAGCTATGGTTGTGTTGGACATCTCGACGTACATGCTTTGATGAATACGTTGCAGTCGCCGTATTACGTTTTCTTATATATATATAAATATATTCCTAAATAAATATATTTGGCGGCCATCTTGGATTTATGCGAATGAGTCCATCTGTCACTTACATCATAAAAGTACCCAAACGATTACTTGTGCACAGTAACCGCGTTACAAAGTGTGAAAATTCGCAAATATGCCATATAAGTACAACTATATGGAATAATATTGAAATTTGGTGGCCATTTTGGATTTATGCAAATGAATCAATATGTCATTTACACATAAACGTTCCCAAATAATTAGTTGTGCCCAATAACCGCATTACAAAGTTTGAAAATTCGAAAATATGCCATGTAAGTGCAAATATATGGGATAATATTGATATTTGACGGCCATCTTGGATTTGTGCAAATATCTCGAATTGCTCAAAGATGCTAGCGTGGCATCACTCGGATTCTAAATGTGGATAGCCTAGACATATAAAATCACCAATAAAAAAAAACTATGTAATTCAAAACAAGGTTAAGCCCCTGACGGCCGGACTAATCCGCTGTCATCCGTGCTTGGATGCAATAGTTATTATATTATACCGAACATATCGACAACCATGAATACACGCTGTGCTAGACAAATCGTACATCTGGTGTAAATTGAGTTAGTTAACATTTTCTACAGAAGGGTGCATCAAATGCTTCCTGCTCTTCATTTCTTCATTATGTAATAAACGTTTGTGATTTAAACTTACGCGCATTCATGTGAGGCATGGGACATCACGATGAACAACTGCGCAACGGTTACGCGCATGAGATATTACGTTTTATCCCGTCAACACAGTGCGTATGTGCCGTGAAACATTTTTGATATCCTGTCAATATGACCTAATCACTGCGTGTGAATATGTGCGGTTGCTGGGATTATGTTTTTGCATTTTAAAGCCATATGTATGTGTTGACAGGATAAATAGAATATTAGTAGGTTAGTACCGTGAATGGGAAAATATCTGGCGCGGCAAGGAAACGGGATGTGCTCTGCAGAGCCTCGCCCATCCCGTTTCCTAAACCTTGCCAGATATGTTTTCTCATTCACGGCACTAACCTATTATTCTCTATATGGACCGGCGACAGTACATTTTGAAAGGGAGACATTGTGCACTGTGCAATGTAGTAATATTTTCTACCGCAAGGTACAGAACATTTACAGTGGGGTCAGCGTGTTCGTGCACACACGAACGAACACGACAGGTTGGTTCCAACCTGTCGTGTTCGTTCGTGTGTGCACTTACACGCTGACCCCACTGTAATTCATGTATAAACAAAATGTAAATATTTTTCTGCATTTTTTCTCATTTCGCATCAAAAGTGTATGTTGTTACCACTCAGTTGAACCGTCTCGGCAAGACGGTTCAACTGAGTGGTAACAACATACACTTTGGGTGGGTAGCTAACCAACCTGTCGTGTTCCGTTCATGTGTGCACTTACACGCTGACCCCACTGTACACAATACAATGTCCTTTTCCATTGTTTCTCTGATACATAATAATTACAAACATTATAACACTTTATAGTGTGTTCCAGATGATGCCAATGTGACGTCTCATCACATATTCTTCATTGAACATTTCTTTATTTGTTTACGGGTAGCAAATTATAAATCAGTTTATATGGAGTATTTGGTGTGGGTTTATACACTCTGTCTTTTGAATATCTACAGATTTGGAAATCTAGTCGGCTCCAATTGGAAAAAAAACGGCCAGTCATTTATACTCTTGAAGTCACCAAAGTTGTTACCAGTCAAAAATCATTCATCAAATACTATTAGATGAAGTTAATATGGCTATCACTAGGGACATTAAAGGTACAGTCGAACCTCCCCGAACGGCCAACTCTCTACAACCACACCCTCTCTGTAACAGCCGCTATTTTATATCCCAAATGAACGATTTCCTCTATATTTAACCCTTGGACCGCTGAGCACGAAAATTGCTGTTGCTTTACATTTTGTCTTCTTTCTCAATAAAAACATGGTTTGACAGCACTTTAGAATCATTTCCATTGGAAATGATTCTAAAATGCTGTCAAAGCATGTTTTTGATGTGAATAATTTAATAAAATAAACCAACAGCAGACAACAACATTTAATTCAGCATTAACCACCCTACAACAGCCACCTCTCTACAACAGCCAGTTTTGTGTCTTCCCATGGGTGGCCGTTGTAGAGAGGTTGCACTGTACATGCACACTCAGTAGGCACAACATGTTTTTACAGGAATTAAAGAAGTGTATACTTTTGTCACTATTCCACCAGTTCTAAATATTACAAGTGCCCGCTGTACCGATATAATCATTTAGTAATATTTATTTTACTGATAGTGACTCGCGGTGGTATCAGGCTATTTTCATATGCAAATGAGGCACGCAATTTTTCAATTATTTATACTAATTAATGCGTCACCTGAAAAGAAATACAGAGAATAAATAGTAATGTTCGTTACTATTTTAAGGAAACAGACTTATCGCCCCTGATATCGGTGTGGAATTTTACGGCTAATATAAAATGTATAATACTGCCAATCAATACGTGGGGTAATGGTGAATGAATGAATATTTTGCCACAAAGTGTCGCAGATGATGTCTCTGATATAAAGAACAGCTTGTGCCTGCTGAGTGGGCATGTACCTTTAATGTGATTTCCAAGGACACTTACATGATATATGCCACCAGTATGACAAGGATACACATTTTTGATTGCAGACGCAAAACAAGATGGATGGTTGTTATAGCACAATATACTTGTTCTCAATATCATGGCCAGACAAGTTTACTTGACTTGGCTTAGATGCCTTGTAACACGTTCCTTTCATTTTAACCCTTAGACCGCTATCTTAATTTTGTTGTCGTCTGCTGTTTATTTTCCATTTTCCATTTGTATCATCAAAAACATGCTTTGACAGCACTTTAGAATAATTTACAACATGCTTTGACAGCACTTCAGAATCATTTCCATGGAAATGATTCTGAAGTGCTGTCAAACCATGTTTTTATTGAGAAATAAGGCAAGATATTAAAGCAATTGAAGACGACAATTGTTGTGAGTAGCCGTCTAAGGGTAACATGGTCCGCCATATGAATGTTTCTCCTGGTTGACTCTGGCGTATAATTGTATTGTTAAAGATCTGGATATGAAACAACATTGGAATCCGTCCAGTCAGTCGGGAAACAGTGGGTTAGTGGAAAATGTCGCCCCATTTAACCTTCTGACCAAAACGTGTTTAGAATTGAGATCACGTGAACATTTCACACGGTTGCTATGGTGACTATCTTGAATTTTAATAATTAGACAACAGGTAAATTATTTATTTTAATGATAATCAATACAACATGCACAATAACAGCATTATAGTCAATAACAAAAATAATATAGGCATTTATATTGCTCGCTAACTATCATTTGGAGGCAATTTTTCAAACTGCCTGCCAAATATTCGAGCCCAGCTTTTTCGAAATTCAACCTACATTATCAATGACTATTAGCCGCCATCTTTGACAATATTTCAATCACGTGCACGCAGTGGTTTGGTTGGTTACTGGAGACCAAATCAGTGCGTGTCACGTGATTCGATATTTTCAAAGATGGCGGCTAACATTCATTTTTAATCAGGAAGCGAAGGTGTATGATTTTAAAAAGCGAGTTCAGGTTAGTGAGACTCGTTTTTAGTGCAGTTTACACTCGAAATCTTTGAGATTTATGTTAATGTATTAGCAACTGTAAAATCTATGCCGAAAACCCACCCCAAGCAGCGGTTTCGACACGCTGTAATGCGTTGTATATGCGAGTTCCAATTGTCTATATCGCGTGCGATTTTGTTACAATGGTGGCGAATGGGAATTTTGTACCTTTCTGAGTACTATTATATTTACACCCGGGCACATTTGAATTTTTTTGTACATTATTTAGAAAGGTGTTTTATGTATATACAAACAATAATTGACCATCCAAGACACGCTAGAATCACCTGTGGAATCCATCTGATTCAAAGTACGTATACTTTTATAGTGTCCTTATTACGTAACGGATGTTGATGAAATATGGCGCATCAAACGCGTCTTGTTAAGCTGCATTTTGGTGGTCTCGGTATTTTCCCTCAAACTTCTGTCGTTTTTGCGAAGAATCGATTTCCGTGTCTCCGACACTGAAATCGATTCTTCGCAAAAACGACACATGTATGTGCCAAACTCCCTGGACCACCAAATGCAGCTCAGGAAGACGCGTTTGCTGCGCCATATTTCATCAAAATCCGTTTCATATTAAGGAAAATATCAAATAATACTTTCAAGATTTCAACACTTTCAGCCACTGTTGTTGTTGTTATAACCACGTGATCTTGCACCTTGGTTTATGTAGATTTTAGCGAACTACATAAACTCAAGTAATTACTGCTAGCTCTAGATAAGTTGAGCTATAGCATTAAATATTTAGAGCTACCTTCGGACATCTGCATAATTTCATTAAATACGTTTACAAATGTTACAATATTTTTCATAAATAAAGTCGAAAGTTGACAAAATTTGCAGAGTACATACGAATAATAATAACTTTTGACACCATTTACGGTAAATGTTGTAAATTTTGTAAACGTATTTCATGAAATTACGCATATGTCAGAATGTACAAAATCACATGGCATGTCATATATATGATAAATGTGATAACAACAGTATAAAGGACAACAGGATAACAGGTGGACGTTTCACTAAACTTCGTACAATTGAAATTTCCAGACGATCCTAAATTTGCACTTACGAAGATTTTCGTCGTACGAAGTTTAGTGAAACGGGCCCCTGGATCCGGTAGACTCTGCAATGTTGTATGTGAGCTAAGTCCCTCAGGAAAGCTAATATGTGTTTTTTATATAACATGGAATGTCGGCCATCTTGGATTCCACATTTACAATTCTGGGGACCGTTTCACTAAACTTCATACGACTAAAATGTTCGTAAGTGCAAAATTGTGATAGTCTGTAAATTTCACATTCACAAGGTTGTGGTAAGCAATTGTTGGATTTACATTTATTGAGCATATGCAGCCTATGTTCAATAAATATAAATCCATCAATTGGAATTTCCAGACGATCCTAAATTTGCACTTACGAACATTTTAGTCGTACGAAGTTTAGTGAAACGGCTCCCTGGGCTGCGAATCTAGATGGTTATACCTCTTCTTTTGAATGCCATAATACAGACATCAACATCGGTCACATGTGTCTACAACTGCTAATCACTTCGGTTTCACGTGACAAATGCAAATCAAATCGTAATTTTGTCATATTATTGACATATTTGTTATGGCGGCCATCTATGATTTTCAGATTTTCTGGTATATATGTACATAAGATTTAATTCAATAACATAAAACGACCAGTGTAGATCCAGATCAGCATGTGGATCCGTAAGATCAGATCAGGATTTGCATTGTCCGGTGTTTGATCAATGAAACACCAGTCATACTTTTAACCAGAAATATACGAGATCGTCATCAGGCTACAGGAGTGTGCTATTTGACCAGGAGTTACGCTACAAATAAAGCACAAACGTATTTAAATTTGATCAAATAAAATAGTATGATGTGTTGATATATGACATTTGCAGTGCATGAAACGAAATACTTATTGGACTCCTAAGAAATCGCATGAGACATATTGTTGTTATATTTCTGAGTACGTTATTTGCATACATGTTGCTCACAAATATATGATCAGCGAAACAGTTAAAAACAACTTCCAAACGAAACTCTGAATATTTAATACACTTACTAAGACCTCGCCGGCTTCTAGTGTTGTCAATAACGTGCAACTATTGGCGCTGCCGTCCGTTCTCCAATACTGTATGTCTGCTTGCCTCGTCACCTGTTCTATGAATTGCACAGATTTTGAGACGTTGCTCAGCTTAAAATTCACTCAACATTTGTCATATCAGTGGACATTGAGACTTATAATTGTCTTGCTGTGTCGTTCCAGCCTCCTTCCTCGATATTGACCAATGAAGTATGAGTCTTGTAGAATGATAATTAATAGAGCTTTGACAATTGGTTGCTATATATCGCTACACTGTTGTCCACAGTAAAAACATATGCTAATAAGAGTTCCATTTCGCGCACTAAAATACTGCAGTACTCCACTGGGTGTAGACGTTCATAATTAGCTATATCGTAGTTGAGAGATAATTCAAGAAAAGGAGATCAAATATCGTCATAAACGCACCTAATATAGATTTTAATAGCAAATTTATTAAGTCGATTGATACACAGCAGTCGCTCCAGTGCAAACATTTCAATGTATTTATGATATATGTGTGGAGATGAAGTTTTATGAATTATTACTTGCGTCACATGTATTTATGTTTTATAAATTGCAACAGGGCAGTATGTATATATTGTATAATAAGATCGAGGAAGCTATCTTGAAAATCAAAATGGCCGCGAGGGAAATGTTGTTTTTGTCCATATCGGAGTGTCCTGTACACACAGGCGTCATGTTTGGAGCACTTGCCCGTGTTATTTGTGTTGACAAATGTGATTAGAACATAACTAATAATAAAAAATGACTACGATAACATAGTCATATGGACTTTCAAAATAAAGCCACTTTGTCCATGCTTCAGCATTCCCAACACTTGTGTATGTTGATTTACACAAATCCACATTAATAACTAAATATTCTATGTTACAAGGTAAATAAAGGTAAATGATTAACAGCAGGGTAACCCGTTGTTTTCACGTACTTATTTAGTGGACACCATTGGTGTTATACATGCATACATGCAAAGACCATGAAGAGCTCACAGTGCAACCTGCTTCCCGAATGTATGACTAAATTGGAATTCAGCTAACAGACACTTCGAGTGAAATATTAATACATGCACCAGGTCAATACCATGTCTAGTTATGGCCGTTAAAGGATTTCAATATTGCATACATTATATATCGTCGCTATAATGTTATGTGTGGATGAAATGTTAATGACATGTCAATCCCGATCGATTGTACTATGCGTGTAAATTGGTAATGTTTGTCCACCCAGCCATCGTCAAATGGACCCAGCATGTGGCTGACAATGAGAATCATATCGCATTCCGAACTACAAACAACATGAACACTTAACACACTTGGGTGGCAAATCATCCAACCTGCAGCTGAATTTATAATGACAGTCTCCGCGACTTTTTTTTGTTTTTACTTTTTTATTCTAACCTTCAATTAAATCACCTTTCTTTGGTGTGCGCTTCTGGTGCTAGCTAGCTTTTCACACGAAAATACACATAAACTGTTGTAGATATGATACTTACTTAGATAAAGGGGTGATTTTGGTGTTAAATCGTCATGAGATTAATTAATTATTTTCTTCAATTCGATGAATACATTTATGTAACTGGTTACAAATCTGAATAAATATGTAATATATTTGATGCAAACTGATTGCGCTATATGATATTTCAGAGTTCTTGTTGCAAGTGAAGATTACTCCACCAACCCAATTGCCATTGAAAACTATTATGACTAGGCACTTACATACGTTATGTTCGATTCATCGAATACGTTGTGTTCTTGTTAAGTGGTGTCTAAATACATTATAAATGTATAGTTTAATCAATACGTGTGTAAAATATTAATACATTTGATTAATCAGTTATTTAAATAAGTATAATATGCTGCATATCATAAATATGGTACCCATCTGTGTATATTGGGCCCCAACCCAGTGTACAATCTAAATGTATATATGCTAATGGTATTGCTTAAGATGCTTTGAGAATGTTTTGTAGCTTTATATTTGGTTATGTATCAAACATTTGATTGTAAATCAAGTGTAAACAGTCTGAAAAGCAAATACTTTTCTAAAAATGACACATTGATTTGTGCCGTGATCAGACAAAATTGCTCACACAGTATTGACGTTGCGATCAGTGAAGTTTCAGCACACGTACCACTCCAGCAAACATATTGGCACATTCTGATAAGGATATATACCGATCACAGTTCATATAGCAACTTGTTGCGAACAGGGTGGCATAATACCTTGATGTGCAGGCATGTCTAAGTATAAACAAAATATAAAAACAAATTAAGCCGATTATATTTTTGAGAGTTGTTGGATTTGGTGTGTTTGTTATCGCATTGCCATACTTACTTATGTGCTGATCCAGAAATATAGATATTGCTTACATACAGACTACCGATATTTACCACATTGCGCACAATTATAATATTTAAAGATATGTTCAACATGTGATTCATCACAGTAGGCGTCAACAATATTGGACATATGTCTTGTGGTCCGTTAGTCCACCAAGCGCCATTCAAGTTATATTGGCATTGGGCTTCGTTGGTACTCCATAGCAATCGCATTGTTAAATTTACGACAGTACATACATGTGTGCCATTGACTCTCATTACCTGATGATTCAGTTCCGCGGGTAGTTGGCTAGCCTGGTGTACTGAGTTGGACAATTCTGAGTAAGATGGCGTTTATCTCCATAGTGTTTGTCCTTTTTTGTTTAGCTAAGCAATATTATACACTGTAAACACACCATATCCAAGCGCACTCAGCAGGATATTTTTCTTTGTAAATTGTATATGTCTGTTTTAACTGGATGAATGTGTCACATCTTGTTATAGCATGTAGTGATTGTAAGATCGTTCTGACAGCTGGGTCAATCGTTTTATCATGGAAACTATACAGCAAATATGTGTGGTTATATGAATATATGTCAAGGGTGAACTACCTCATTGGTCATTAGGTGGCCATAATATGTTCGTCATGGACAAACTGTCACCCTGGAAAAGAAAATGCATTGTGCTGCCATATGACACTAACCAAGGACAAATGCATATGTACGTATATGTCCAGCCTAGAAATGCGATGCATGCTTTCCAAGGACCAGTAGCCGATTTCATCAGCATTTCAAAGTATGCTTTCCTTCCTAGCAAAGTATACTTTGAGGGAGAAATTTAAAATTTTAGGATAAATTTATTAATGTTTATTATACTGAATGTATTACATACATTATCACAGCCATTTTGGCTGTGATAATGTAATAAATTCAGTATAACAATTATGCATACTTGTAATCATCAAATATATGCAGTCGTTAGTTCTATATGACATAATGCATTTTGGGAAAAATAAATGATTACTCCCTCAAAGTATACTTTGCTAGAAAATTATACTTTGCAATGTTGGTGAAATCGGCTACTGTGAATGTGTGATGCTGCATGGTCATAGGGATGTATTTTATAAGCATCTATGTTGTCATATGGTGATTCTTTAGGAATATACGACATAGCGCATTAGGCAGGCATTATACCAATTTACGATGTTACGTGAACGATAAATGTTGTGTATTGCCATATTATAGAGTTGTTCGGCCATTTGGCTATGTTTTCCAGAGCAATGAATACATAATAATGCCATTTTAATGTGGTTCGTGTACGAAAAACATATTATTAGGTAATGTGGAGTGTCCCCAGGACAGAAGATTGTGTTGTGTAGTCCCATGTATGCATTTCAGAGTCAACTGGATATGAAAGATGGTGATATGTAAGTGTTGCAGTTAAAAAATACCATTTTGTGTAGTCATATAAATACATGCAATGGACACATTAACTTACTGTATGAACATGGATGGGTGTATTGCGTTGATTTGTTGTGACTATACGGAGTCCATCCGGGATAAAGTAATTTATTCTGCTACATGTATCATATTAATGCAATTCAGGGACTCAAAATAAGTTACATGTATGCAGCCAAGATAAGAATGTCTCACGGAATGGAATATATTGGGTTTCCATATGAAACTGTTTTAGGGATGGAACATATCGTATGGTCGTGTAGTTTTTCAGGGTTACACTTACAGACTGACTAGCAATGCATTGTCCGGAAATGTGCGTGTGTTTCATGGACCAATAAGTGTATTAGTCGGCCATGTAAATTAATTTAAGAGACCAAACGTAAGATGCTGTGTGGACATGAATATGTGTCATGACCACATGTGCGTCCTATGCATGTATGTGGTCATATGAAGGTGCTTCAATGATAAACTCGCATATCAAGATGTCATTCATATTAAGTCGGGACAGTGATGGAGTGATGGAGTACACTCACTTACCATAATCCGAGTGTGACCGTGACACATGTATATATAAGTTGTTACCGGATAATGGAACATCACAATTGGAATAAGTATATTGAGACATTTCCTAATAGAAACAGAATTTTAAGAAATTTACCCCGCATTAAATAGTGTTATGGACAGACGGTTTGACCATATGTTCGCATGTCCGGACAGATAGAAGGATGTACAAACTGACGCCAGAAGTGTCGCTTACGTCACCAATACTTACCACCACCGCCATATACGGATGTGCAGTTCGTGATAATGTTATAGAATGCCATCATCTACGTCAGGTAATGTGATTGAGATAAATGACAGTTTGCAATAGAAATAAAGAGGCAGGGTTAATTTATCTCTTTTCGTCGGATTGGCATACATTTGACCATCCAACTACTTTTTATTTAAATTATTTGGAAATTATATGTAGTACGTTCCGGTTAAACATATTTAGTATATTACATCAATATATACACTGTATATACAGTTACATGTATAAGGTTTTAGGATTTTCTAAACTGTTTGTTAATATCTGTCACATATACATGTACATTGTAACTTGCACATTGATGTGTGTGTCTAGAACTATGTTCCATGCTATTTCAGATACTTGCATACCGACAGAAGCCAAATAGCTCTCTGAGTATGATATATACAGCCATGTATGTCTAGTTGTTAGTTGAGTGAAAATTGTTGAATGACCTACTTTACAAAATCAGCCACAGAATGGCAACAAATCAAAATATCGAGTACCATCCGTGCTTATTGTGACATGTTGAGGTCACATATATATATCAGCCTGGGTGACAACCATTAACACGACATTACCCCGGATGTCATGTTTCAGTTTTATCTTTCACGTCTATTATTATTGGGAATGCCCCATGATTTATCTGCTAATGTATGTTTTATATATGTATCATATATATTTATGGTATACTAATAATGTATTCATCTTGTTTCCTATATGTTAAAAGTTCCACAAATAGTCAACGTGTTCATTTAAAGGTACATGCCCACTCAGTAGGCACAAAATGTTCTTTATAGGAATTAAATAAGTGTGTCACTATTCCACCAGTTCTACACATTACGAGTGCCCGCTATACAGATATAATCATTTAGTAACATTTATTTTACTGATAGTGACGCGCGACGGTATCAGGCTATTTTCATATGCAAATGAGGCATGATATGTTTTAATTATTTGTACTAATTGAATGCGTATAATCATTGCACATCTATACATAAATACAGAGAATAAATAGTAATGTCCATTAACATTTTAAGTAAACACGGTTATTGCCCCTGATTTACGTCTGATATAAAATTTATAATAATGTCAATCAATGCGTGGGGTAATGGGGAATGAACGTTATTTTGTACCTGCATGTACCTTTAAGGGCTAAGTATGAGTGCATATATGTAATATACTATTGTATCTGGAGACTCAGTCGCTACAGTGCTATATTATATGTGGCTGTGACTGGAGGAATGGGGCTTATGGGTTTTGCGACCAATGTAGATCCCGATCAGCCTGTGCATCCACACAGTCTGATCAGGATCTGCACTGTTCGGCATTCCATCAATCATTCCATCACAAGCAATATATATCTTTATGAAGCTACAGGAGTGTATTATTTGATCAGAAGCTACATTTGGTCACAAATCCCATAAGCCCAATTTGTCCAGTCACAGCCACATATGGTGATGCTATGTGAGGGTTGGTCAGCGCAAAGTTGATTAAAGCTGAAGCAGGGAAAGCACCATGTGCTGTTTGGTCATCTACGATATGGTACGATTACTTTGTGCGCCCAATCGTTGTGTCAAATTAATTGCATTGCAACAGAGCTTGCGTATAGAAAAACAGGTTTGCAAACATTAATGACAAAACGTGTTAATTAAAAAGGTACACGTGTCGCAGATATGGACATGTTTTCTTAATTAGGTATAACTAGGTTAATTTGGAATACGTCATGTTGAGATGTACTTTGTGTGTGTGCAAATGATGGCTACTAATCTACGTGTTTTATTAATTAATTCAATATGTACCTGCAGTACAGCCCACGTACAGTGAGCATTATCATTCAACGACGAAAGTTTCACAAAGTGTGATTTCTGGCAAAGTATTAACTATTAAAAATTACCAAATTATCTCCTAACCCGTACAGGTCGCCCTGTGTGACAGCCATAAACTACGGGTTTATTATCGCCATGCTTATCATAGTCTATGCTGTTACATAGTTGAATCACACATTCCTTGGAAACAAAAACCTGTATTTCTTAAGCATTTTCTTTAAAGCCTCGCCCATCCCGTTTCCTGAGCCTTGCCAGATATTTTTTCCCATTCACGGCACTAACCAACTATTCTCTATTTCTCCAGTCACAGTCACATATACAGGTATTAGTAACTACACGTTCATATGAACCTTTCATAAGTATCTGGCAGCGTATAAAGCAAGTATTGCATGTAAAATGGTCATTGTAAATTCAGTGGGTGGGGAATATATAGTTATAACTACTTTGTTTTGACATTGCATCATCTGCTGTAGACATTATGTAATCAGACTATGGGCATTCGATATATATTGAATACACTAGTCAGTACAATTACCATTGATACAATTAATAGACGCCGAGAGATATGTGCATAATGAGACATATAGCGTAGTTGTTACCATCACAAGGTAAATGCGAAGCGGACGGACAGACGGATGAACACTCGGACACACTGTATATGAAGTGTGCACGGATAGCTATCAGTAGTGCCTAAGTAGTTGCATATGCATTTAAACAATTTATAAGTAAGTGACAGTACATAACATAAATGAAATTCATTACATGTAAAATTCCCATTGTAAAATGTGTGGGTGGGGAATGGTGGAAAATACTTTGTTTTTAACATTGTATCATATACTGCAGACATCAGATAATCGGTATGTATGCAATAAACATGTCTAATGAACACTACTAGGTACCATTGACACAAAGAAAATGCAAAAGTACCAGTTATTAAGGTAGGTGTTTGCCATTGAAATTCAGTGGGTGGGGTAATAAAACGTGCAAAATTCTTCATCTGAATCAGCAGATATTATTTAATTGAACATTATTCCATTGTATATCTATGAACACATCAGAAATCGTACAAAACTGCCATATCAGTTGTTTCTAATGATAAAAAACAGTCGATTTTCAATGAAAAATGTGATTTTTCACAATTGCGAAAAGTCCGAGGGTGGTATGCTTAAAAATGGTGCCAAACATTCATCCAGCGGGTTACAGAGTGCAGACATACGGCATAACACTCGTAATTGAATGTAGTTTCATAAACAAATATGTCTGCAAAAGTCCCAATAGGGGGTCCATTTCTGGCTGACGGCCTATAATAAGTTGCTTAAGTTCAATTAAAACATTATGAACCATGTTTATTATCGTATCATCGCCTCGTTTTCGTTTAAAATAAATAGCTGATAGAAATCACGTGTAGATATATCAATATCGTGTGGTTTTGGTTGTCATAAATATGCATATGGTGTAGCTCAGTGATATCGAGGAGCGAGAATATGCTCTAGTTGGCAGCTATTTTCGCTCGTTTTATCCGGTTACGAGTTCGAACCCGACCTGCGAATCGAACCTGGCGCAACACGTACATGAGCTATATTTAGCTATTCATCAGGTGACCTGCCCTGTATTGACCGAATACGTACTGACTGATAATATAGTGTTGCATCAGGCATTGACCTGATACAAACATTCGGGTTACAACGAAGTGAAAACTGACGTTCCATTGGTCGGATGACGTCACATGGCGTTACCGAATTAAGTCAGTGTCATGGCGTAACGTAAACAAGTCCGCGTTCTGTCCATCGATAACGACGTCAACTGTGGTCATTCTCGAACATCAAACGTTACCTGATAAATATAATACCAGGTTACTGTCTACCAGTTTATCAGACTCGGCTCGGAAACGGTAGGAATTACGTCTTGCTTGATAAACTTGATATCAGAACACACTAACCTGATATTCTCTATGTATCATGTCTGTGTTGGCTGGAAAAGAGGAAGTAAAATAGAATCCCTGTGTGCCGATACTCCATGCATACAGTGGGGTCAGCGTGTAAGTGCACACACGAACGAACACGACAGGTTGGATGGAACCAACCTGTCGTGTTCGTTCGTGTTTGCACTCACACGCTGACCCCACTGTATAAAATAAGCTAATGCACTCGCTGGCAACAACATTTTTGCCTTACAAACAAGCTGAACATAAGTCGGAAGTGACCTTGACCTTGGGCGGCCGGACGTGGGTGGGATGTCAAATAAAACACCATCCTTCGACACACATTGTAGCCAAATAGTATCAAAATCGGTGAAACGGTTCATGAGTTATTGAAATATGACAGATGTTACTAACGTACTCACGTACGCACATGTGTACTAACTCTATATCCCCTCTTCCCTATTAGTACATGTGTCGATATTTGCTAATAAGTTGGCTTCAATGCATGATGCTGTGTTTATGCAATGAATGGAAACTGGCATGTGCGTAAGGTCGGCATAGCCTCGCTTCTTATGACATCAGTATTGCTACATGCGTGTATATTTGACATGTACATGGGTACTTGTATTTGACATGTACATGGGTACTTGTATTTGACATGTACATGGGTACTTGTATTTGACATGTACATGGGTACTTGTATGTTTTCATGCATTCATTAACATTCATGTAATGTTTTGTTTGTGTACATGTACTATTTTTCTGATGATAAATACCAAGGAAAGTTCTGGAAACACTATAATGTCAATGACAATGATGCATAGGATATTATTTGTATCAGTCTATAATTCCAACACAAACATATTTACACAATTCCCTAACATTTGATTGGCCCGTAGCAAGTCTCTGTCCAAAATTTATATCCCAGTAAACTCCCACGCCGAAATACTTTCCGTAACCGTGAGGCGCAGTTAAAATAATTCTTAAGAAAACGGAAAATAAACACATTTTCTTGATGAATTTATTTCAAATGCTGGAATTATAAGGAATTAATGGCCTTTTTGTTGAATTTATCGGGGATATAAACTTGGAAAAGTCGCGGGAATACTGGACGAAGGCCTTCCGGCCTTCGTCCAGTATTCCCGCGACTTTTCCAAGTTTATACCCCGATAAATTCCACAAAAAGGCCATTCATTCCTATAATATTTGGCATTCTCTAGAAATGTTTTGCTGGATCTAGCGAAGTCGTGATAGTTCTAGTAGATGCCATTAGAACATTCTGCAATTTGGGGAATCTTGGAGAACATTCAGGAACTTTCTAATGTTATATATAGGGCTGTACATTCAAGGATAGCGAGAGTTGTAACCAAACGATATTCAAAAGGATTAAAGTGTATTTTATTGTGGATTGTACTTGTGAAAAAGTGGACTTATAGATTTTGTGCATTTAATTAACAATTTTGAATTTGGATTTAGCAAATTAACAGAAAAGGTGAACATTGTGATTTAAAGGTACATTCCCATTCAATAGGCACATGTTCTTTATATAAATTAAGTAAGCGTAGATTGTGTCACTATCCACCAGTTCTAAAAAATACGTAAATGTAGATGCCTGGATTTAACGAAGGCACTGCTAGATATAAACCTTGCATGTTTATAGGGGAGAAGGGATTAAGAAGGGGAGAAAGGAAGGAGGTGGATAAATAGGAAACCGGCCCCATGCAGCCTAGCTGTTATTAGCATAGTCCCCTCTGGTTCTGTAACGTGCCCAGACTGTCCTTCAAATCTGATACACGGGACCGCCTGTTAAAGTTTTCATCCGAAAGGACTGGTAGAGCAGGAACTACAAAGTATCTCGGAAATACTGACGCTCTGGCGGAGAATCGAAACCGGGTCGATGGCAGTCCGATGGTGTTACCCCGCAGCCACGGTGCCGCTATACAGATATAATCATTTAGTAATATTTAGTTTACTGACAGTGACGCGCGGTGGTACATGTAACAGGCTATTTTCATATGCAAATGAGGCATGATATTTTTTTATTTTCATACTAATCAAATGCGTCACTTGAAAAAAAATATATTTTCGATATTTTCGTATGATCATTGCACATCAAAAAGTAAATACAGAGAACACATAATAATGTCCGTTAACATTTTAAAAATACATGCCCACTCAGTAGGCACAACATGTTCTTTATAGGAATTAAATAAGTGTACAATTGTGTCACTATTTCACCAGTTCTCAAACTTACGAGTACCCGCTATACAGATATAATCATTTAGCAATATTTACTTTTACTGATAGTGACGCGCGGTGGTATCAGGCTATTTTCATATGCAAATGAGGCATGCTATTTTTCAATTATTTATACTAACTAAATGCGTCACATGAAAAAATAAAATGTTCTACAATTTATAAAGTATGATCATTGCACATCAAACAATGAATACAGGGAATAAATAGTAATGTCCATTAGAATTTTAAGGAAACACAGTTATCGCCCCTGATATCAGTGTGAAAATTTACGTCTGATATAAAACGTATAATAATGCCAATCAATACATGGGGTAATGGTGACTGAATGTTTATTTTGTCAGCTTGTGCCTACTGAGTGGGCATGTACCTTTAAGAGGCTAAAACAGTGACATTTTGTGAATTTCGTTCATAATTGGATATATACATGTATCGGAATTGTGACATTAATTGTGGATTTATTCGGGACATTCAAGGGTATATTATATTTGTACTTTGTAAACTATTGTGCAAATTTGTGTCTGTATTGTTTCAATAAAACTTATTGTAGAATGTTTGCTGTCTTCATAGTAGAGCAACACTCAGCTCAAAAGTGCATATTTAAGGAGTATGTGGACTGTCTCTTAGAACATTGGTTGTGATATACCAAAATCTTAGTGAATGTCTCTAGATTAAGAAACAACTTGATGCCATTCTGGGATCCGGGGGCAAAGTCCTGAAATTCCAGATGGCGTCCAAGATGGTAGCTAAAATAATGAGTTCCATTGTTGTCATAGTTTGAGTCAAATGTATCTTAGGTACGTGCCCAGTCAGTAGGCACAAAATGCCTTATTTCTCAATAAAACATGGTTTGACAGCACTTCAGAATCATTTCCAATGGAAATGATTCTGAAGTGCTGTCAAAGCATGTCGTTAATTATTCTAAAGTGCTGCCAAAGCATGTTTTTATGATAAAAATGGAAAATATAAAATAAACAGCAGACGACAACTAGAAATGGACGCTTGTCGACAAGCGCATGTGTATCCCCCTCCCCAGATACACAAGTAGTTTGAAAAAAGGGTGTTCGAGTTATGCTCCGGAGACAAAATCAGTGACGGAAAAACAAAGGGAGATAACTAAAGAATTAGTGATGCAAGAGTTGTCATTCTTGCGGGACACACCTTTAGGGTCGTGGTCTATGCATGTGTGAAGTTTCATGAAAATATTCCAAAGGGTGTTCGAGTTATGCTCCAGACACGAAATCAGTGCACGAAACAACAAAGGGAGATAACTAAGAAATTAACGACGCAAGAGTTGTCATTCTTACGTGCGACACACCTTTGGGTCGTCTTCTATGCATGTGTGAAGTTTAATAAACTAGAAAATGTGTTCATAGAACACGGATGTCCCACATATCGCTTTGATAATAAATGAGGCCAAATTGCAAGTCAAAATTTTCTTTTCTTTTACCTGAGCGTTAAAGTTTTTGAAGCACCAAGTATGTGACCTTCACCCTGGGCTTGGCGGGGGCAGGACAAACGTGGATTTGGCACAGGGCGGTAGAGGACCATTAGAGCAATGCATATATGAAATATGAAGCTGATCCGTGAAAGAAAACAGAAATTATAAGATATTTACCTGAGTATTAAAGTTTTTGAAGCACTAAGTATATGATGTTAACCCTGGGCTTGGCGGGGGCGGGACGAACGTGGATTTGGCACAGGGCGGTAGAGGACCATTAGAGCAACGCATATATGAAATATGAAGTTGATCCGTGAATGGAAAGAAAAATTATAAGAGATATTTACCTGAGCATTAAAGTTTTTGGAAGCACCAAGTATGTGACCTTGACCCTGGGATTGGCGGGGGCAGGACGAACGTGGATTTGGCACAGGGCGGTAGAGGACCATTAGAGCAATGCGTATATGAAATATGAAGATGATCCATGAAAGAAAAACAGAAATTATAAGATATTTACCCGAGCGTTAAAGTTTTTTGAAGCACTAAGTATGTGACCTTGACCCTGGGCTTGGCGGGGGCAGGACGAACGTGGATTTGGCACAGGGCGGTAGACGACCATTAGAGCAACGCGTATATGAAATATGAAGTTGATCCGTGAATGGAAATAAAAATTATAAGATATTTACCTGAGCGTTAAATTTAAATTTTTTGTTTTTGAAGCACCAAGTATGTGACTTCTTGACCCTGGGATTGGTGGGGCAGGACGAACGTGGATTTGGCACAGGGCGGTAGAGGACCATTAGAGCAATGCGTATATGAAATATGAAGATGATCCATGATCCATGAAAGAAAACAGAAAGTATAAGATATTTACCCAAGCGTTAATGTTTTTGAAGCACTAAGTATGTGACCTTGACCCTGGGCTTGACGGGGGCAGAACGAACGTGGATTTGGCACAGGGCGGTAGAGGACCATTAGAGCAATGCGTATATGCGTGTTCGAGTTATGCTTTGGATACAAAATCAGAGCACGAAACAACAAAGGGAGATAAGTAAACAAGAATTCCGCGGAATCAGATGCCTCGCCTTGTCCCGCCTTGACCTCGAGCCTGGGCCCGAAAGCAATTTTCACTGGCCCGAACATATTATACAATTATTGACTAGTGAACCATAGAATATCAGATTATATTCTATGGCTCACTAGTCAATAATTGTTTTATTATATGATAATAGTCTGTATATAGCACTTACGACCTTATGCTACTAGACAAAAATTGAAAAAGAATTTGAAAAAAAAAATGAAAAAAAAAAATGGAAAAAAAGTTTAAAAATTAAAAATAATAATGCTTGCTACTGGAGCCCAGAATTTTTTTTAATAGTCCTAATATTTATCTACATATATCTGCACAGGTCCACATAATGCCACAATATTTTCAACACAGTTTACGGAAATGTAATATAATCATTTACCTGTATAAATTACCTGTAAGTGGTCAGTGGTCAGTTGCACATGCTAGCACATGTACAGGTGAATAGTCTGTATATAGCACTTACGACCTTCTGCTACTGGACAAAAATTGAAAAATAATTTGAAAAAAAAAATGAAAAAAAAAAAATGGAAAAAAAAAGTTTAAAAATAATAATGCTTGCTACTGGAGCCCAGATTTTTTTTCCAGTCAAATTGAAAAATATTGAAAAAAAAAAATAAAAAAATAATGAAAAAAAAAAAAAAAAAAAAATTACAAAAAAAAGTTTAAAAATAATAATGCTTGCTATTGGAGACCAGATTTTTTTTTAATAGTCCTATATTTATCTACATATATCTGCAGAGGTCCACATAATGCCACAATATTTTCAACACAGTACCCAATGTAGTGATTTACCTGTATAAATTACCTGGTCAGCAGTGGTCAAGCAGTGGTCAAGCAGTGGACATCTGCACATGCTAGCCCATGCTTAGCACATGGTTCTCCCAGTTTCTATTGTTCTCTCTACAGGTAAGGTGTACAGAGCACACGAGAAAAGGTATACAGAGCAGACGAGAAAACAGGTCTTCATGCATTATTGTCCAGTTTGTAGAGTGCGCAAAACAAAAAAGGGAGATAACTGAAAAATTAGCTACGCAAGAGTTGTCATTCTTGTGCGCGACACACCTCCGGGTCGTGGTCTATGCATGTGTGAAGTTTCATGAAAATATTCCAAAGGGTGGTCGAGTTATGCTCCGGACAGGAAATCAGTGAGCGAAAACAAAAAAGGGAGATAACTCAAAAATTAGCTATGCAAGAGTTGTCATTCTTGTGCACGACACACCTTCGGTTCGTGGTCTAATTGAATGTGTTAAGTTTCATAAAAATATTCCAAAGGGTGGTCGAGTTATGGTCAATCAGTGCGCGAAACAAAAAAGGGAGATAACTCAAAAATTAGCTATGCAAGAGTTGTCATTCTTGTGCGCGACACACCTTCGGGTCGTGGTCTATGCATGTGTGAAGTTTCATGAAAATATTCGAAAGGGTGGTGGAGTTATGCTCCGGACACGAAATCAGTTCGAGAAACAAAAAAGGGAGATAACTCAAAAATTAGCTATGCAAGAGTTGTCATTCTTGTGCGCGACACACCTTCGGGTCGTGGTCTATGCATGTGTGAAGTTTCATGAAAATATTCCAAAGGGTGTTCGAGTTATGCTCCGGACAAGAAGTGTCTACGGCGGACGCGGACCGCGGACGCGGACAGCGGACGCGGACCGCGGACGCGGACGCGGACGCGGCGCGCTGTCAAATCCATAGTATCCCCCGACGGTAGTCCGGGGGATACAATAAATTAAGATAGCGGTGTAAGGGTTAATACTATTTGGATCAACCTAATGCATCGTTTTCTATGCAAACTTTCAATGATAATCATGTGGCATCACAAAAATAATTAGGACAAATATATGATCTGTCCAAATTATTTAAAATGCCTAATCATACTATATGAACTTTGTGTAAACTCATCTAATGTTAAAGGTACATGCCCACTCAGTAGACACAAACTGTTCATTATAGGAAATACATAAGTGTAAACTTGTGTCAATATTCCACCAGTTCTACAAATGACGAATGCCCGCTATACAGATATAATCATTTAGTAATATTTATTAAACTGACAGTGACGCGCGGTGGTATCCGGCTAGTTTCATATGCAAATGAGGCATGATATTTTTCAATTGTTTATGCAAATTAAATGCGTCACCTAAAACATAGTATTTTCGACAGAGTATAAAGCATAATCATTGCACATCAAAATATAAATACAGAGAATAAATACTAATGTCCGTTAACATTTTAAGGAAACACGGTTATCGCCCCTGATATCAGTCAGCAAATTTACGTCTGATATAAAATGTATAACAATGCAAATCAATACGTGTGGTAATGGTGAATGAATGTATATGTTGCCAGGAAATGTTTCAGATGATGTCTCTGATTATAAAGAACTTGTTGTGCCTATTGAGTGGTCATGTACATCTAAGTGGGGAAAACTGGTAGATACGTGCATAAGAATCACGCCAGGTGCAGATTATATCATTATATAAGTGATTATGTAATTTTTATGTAGCAAAAATAAAAAAACATACTAAAAGTTTACCAATTTACCATATGGGTGAAGAAATAATAGTGGTATTTTAAGTCGCAGTCAGGTTTACAACATGTAATGCGTATATAAAGTATTATTGAAACACACACACTAATCTTAAAGGTACATGCCCACTCAGTAGGCACAACGTGTTCTTTATAGGAATTAAATAAGTGTATAAATGTGTAACTATTCCACCATTTCTAAAAATTAAAAGTGCCCGCTATACAGATATAATCATTTAGTAATATTTATTTTACTGATAGTGACGCGCGGTTGTATCGACTATTGTCAAATGCAAATGAGGGATGATATTTTTTAATTATTTATACTAATTAAATGCGTCACCTGAAAAAATAATATTTTCGACAGATTATAAAGTATGATTATTGCACATCAAAAACTAAATACAAATAATAAATAGTAATATCCGTTATCATTTTAAGGAAACACGGTTATCGCCCCTGATATCAGTGTGGAAATTTACGTCTGATATCAATTGTATAATAATGCCAAGCAATACGTGGGGTAATGGTGAATGTCTATTGAATGTTTATTTTTGCCATTACATGTCTCAGATGATGTCTCTGATAAAAAGAACAGTTTGTGCCTACTGAGTGGGCATGAACCTTTAATATGTAAAAAATGTATTTCTAATAAGAAGGAACATACTACATATTGACACCTGTGGCACATATTAACCTCCAATACCCCACCCACTAAGACATATATGAACTGGTGGTGCAAGGTTTTGGTCGTGCTTTAAATGGTAATGTATGTATTATATCAATGACCATATGCCAAACGGATCTGCATGGTATGTAGTTTATAAAACTCCTCATAATATTGGCAGTATGTAAGTATAGGAATTAATATCAAGATGGCGCCCAAGATGGTCGACAAAAGTAAAAGTAAAGCATTGGTTGACTGTTTGGAAGTTCCAACCAGCGTTGTGTTTGTATCTTTAAAACTATACTTACATGTCAATGTATTTGCAAAGAGGGACACATATCAAGCATTTATACATGGTATATAAGAGGAATTCTGGTAAAACGTTCATGCCATTAAAGGTACATGCCCACGCAGTTGGCACAATATGTTCTTTATAGGAATTAAATAATTGTGTCACTATTCCACCAGTTCTAAAACCTACGAGTGCCCGCTATACAGATATAATCATTTAGTAATATTTATTTTACTGATAGTGACGCGCGGTGGTATCAGGCTATTTTCATATGCAAATGAGGCATGCTATCTTTTAATTATTTATACTAATTAAATGATCATTACACATCAACAAATAAATACAGAGAATAAATAGTAATGCCCGTTAACATTTTAAGGAAACAACCCTTATCGCCCCTGATATCAGTATGGACATTTATGTCGGATATTAAATGTATAATAATGCCAATCAATACGTGGGGTAATGGTGAATGAGTGTTTATTTTGCCAGAAAATGTCTCAGGCGATTTCTCTGATATAAATAACATTTTGTGCCTACTGAGTGGGCATGTACCTTTAATATATATATTCCTCTTTGTATACAGTACACTCCGTTTGAAATTGTCTAGTACATGACATACACAACGCTAAGTCATGAATTTTATGATTTAAACTACTATTGGTATGAAGATGAGATTACATTGTATATACAAAGTATGTTTTAATGTATAGGTTATATCGGTATCATAATTTGTGTTGATTGACCACTACGTGCTTGTTCATAAAACATAACAGTAGGGTATATTCCCATTATGTTGCCCCATATACCATGTATGCGAACATAAATGTACAGGTAAATGCATAGGACATAATATTATTATATGAGCACATAGTCCACCCTAGTAATATATGGTACACTTATGGAATAAGCAAAGCCAATGGCGTACAACGATAATAGTTATACAACAAGTAATAACAATTAATGCCATTTGAGTACACCGTAATTATATACACCGTAATTACATACACACCCACATCTCGAAACTTGTTTTCTGTCAAAGCCTGATTATAACGATAAGATCAAGGTTATTAATACTACTATTATGGAATTTTCCTTAGTCTATCCTATAATGTATGATCTTACACTTGCAAGTAATATATAAAATATATAATTATTTATTGTCTGGCTTTTATAACCATCGTGACCGTGTACAATTGACAGGTTCAAGTTGTCATCTAATAACAGAACGTGTTCTGTACAGTTATAATACTGTGACATGAGCATAAATCTTATCACAGAAGGCTCCACTATGGTTGTGTGTGTGTGTGTGTGCGCGTGTGTGTGCGCGTGTGTGTGTGCGTGTGCGTGCGCGTGAGCGTGCGCGTGTGCGTGTGCGTGTGTGTGTGTGCGTGTACACGTGTACACGTGCGTGTGTGTGTGTGTGCGTGCGTGTGCGTGTGCGTGTGCGTGTGCGTGTGCGTGTGCGTGTGCGTGTGCGTGTGCGTGTGCGTGTGCGTGCGTGTGCGCGCGTATTGATAACAATCGTTCGGGTGACAGACCTCTATAACGGTGTTTGCAAACAGTGTAGATCCAGATGAGACGGCTCGTAACGAGCCGTCTCATCCACAGGTGGAAGACTCGGACCTACGACACAAAAAAATGCCTATTGAAAAAAATCCCATTACCCCACCAACTTGGTCTCGTACAGTACCATATTCTATTTATAAAGGTGAATATAAATATGGCTATTATAGAAAGAGCCCTCTCTTTTCCGGCTCGCACAAACACAATAAACATCGATTAAATGTATGACTTCTGTCTCTGGCAATCGATAAAGGTATTAGGTGTGTGAATATATTCACTTCAAATCGCTGTTTCCAGCATTTATTCAGTTATTCGCATTTTGTATACCCTATCCAAAGCGAAATTTGCGTGTACGAAAGAATCTCACACAGAATCGGAGGCCGTCCGGCGTGGATGATCGGTCATATTTGACCAATTACTGATCGCCAGCTCAAACTAAAATTGTGCACCATGACCATATACATTAGCAACTCCAACCATACAAAGTTCGTCCAATTGTGATCGTTCACCGATCTAAAATACACATTTTTTCTACTTTCATTCATGATTCGCGTACATCAGATTATGTCTTCCGGAATCCCGAAATAGGTTGAATGACGTCATCACAGTTTAGATTTAGCCAATCAGAGATGTTCTTTGCATAGACGCTTCCGGTTGTATTATGGAAGATGGTGCATTAACCCGGTTCCAGATAATGAACGAAATTAGACAAAGAAGTGTTTTTTAGATCGGTGAACGATCAGAATTTGACGAACGTTGTATGGTTGGAGTTTCTAATGTATATGGTCATGGTGCACGTCATTAGTTTGAGCTGGCGATCAGCTATCGGCCAAATATGACCGATAATCCACGCCGGACTGCCTCCGATTATGTGTGAGGTTCTTTCGTACACGCAACTTTCGCTTTGGATGGGGTAATCAAAACGCGAATAACTCAATAAATGCTTGAAACAGCGATTTGAAGTGAGTATATTCACACACCTAATACCTTTATCGATTGCTAGAGACATATTTATGAACATTTAATCTTTGTTTATTGTGTTTGTGCGAATCGGAAAAGAGAGGGCTCTTTCTATAATAGCCATATTCTTACCCACCTTTCTATAAATAGAAGATGGTAATGTACGAGACCAAGTGGGTGGGGTAATGGGATTTTTTAATAGGCATTTTTTTGGTGTCATAGGTCCGAGTCTTCCACCTGTGGTCTCATCAGGATCCGCACTGCTTGCAAGTAATTGTCATATTTTTCATAAAAATATACACCGTTAGACCTAAATGGACTATTATGGAAGTAATTTTGTTACGATTGGAGTGGTCGGAAAATTAACATTAATCACATCCATTCCAGTTGTTTATGGTTAATATCATGTGGGATTGTCGCTTATGAGGAAATACGTATGTGGGTGACACACATGCCGGTGTCTGCTCTCACTTGTTTTGACTATAAATAACTTACGTACAGAGAAGGCGGACAAATCGTTCAATCCAAGAAATGCTCCACCTACGTTTACAGAAAAATGTTTCACGTTACGTTGCATGAAATATTCATAGCAATGTCTTGTTTTAAGAAATTAATTACATGTCAAACATGATTTACCCTTAGAAATATATTACCTGCACAAGCATACCAAAACAGACAGTACCTGTATTCATTTCTGCATTTAATAAAGCCAATAAACGCATCAGAAAACGTGACCCATTTAACAAGGCCAATAAACGCATCAGAAAATGTGACCCATTTAACAAAGCCAATAAACGCATCAGAAAACGTAACAAGGAAACCTAATTGCAATCGGTAACGAGCGCGCTTCTCACCAATGCGACCCCGGGTTCGATCCTCGGCAGGGGCAGTATGTGAGATGGTATGGTGGTCGCCAGATCGGACAAGTGGGTTTCCTCCGGGTACTCCGGTTTCCCCCCACATTAATGACCGCCCTTACGCCTTTATCTGTGCCAACGAAAGCATTTGTATAAGTGCTCTCGTGCCTGTTTGTAATCGTTGTAAAATAAAATAAAGTGTATTCTTTTATTACAAGATCAATCCCCTCGCTAGCAGCCTTGATACTAAAGAAAAGTAAAATAAAAACATAATTAAGTTGTTTGCCTTACAAACAAAGTGAACACAAGTACTTGGTGACCTTGATCTTGGGCGGTCGTATGCAAAATAAAGCACCATCCATATACACACATTGTTGCCAGATATTATCAAAATCGGTGATGCGGTTCATAAGTTAGTGAAAAATGAAAGGTGTTACTAACGTACGTACACACGTACATGCACTAACGATATATCCCACTTACCTATTAGTGTATACTGTTATGTAACGTACGTACACACGTACATGCACTAACGATATATCCTCACTTACCATTAGTATACTGTATGTCGACGACACGTACATACTAACGTATATCCTCACTTACCATAGTATAATGTTATGTAACGACTACCCGTACATGCACTAACGATATATCCCACTTACTATTAGTGATACTGATGAACGTTACGTACATACTGCACAACGATATATCCCACTTACCTATTATGTATACTGTTATGTAACGTACGTACACACGTACATGCACAAAACGATACTTTACCTATTAGTGTAATACTATGTAAACCGTCACACGTACTGCACAAGATATATCCTCACTTACCTATTAGTGTACTGTTATGTAACGTACGTACACACGTACACTGGCACTAACGATATATCCTCACTTACCTAATATGTATACTGGTCTATGTAACGTACGTACACACGACATGCACTAACGATATATCCCACTTCCTGATTAGTGTATATGTTATGTTACGTACTACCACAGTACAAGCACTAAGATATATCCACATATATTTATGTGTATACTGTTTGTAAGTACGTACCACACGTACATGCACTAACGATATATCCTCACTTACCTATTAGTGTATACTGTTATGTAACGTACGTACACACGTACATGCACTAACGATTATTCCTCACTTATCTATTAGTGATACTGTTACGGTAACGTACGTACACACGTACATGCACTAACGATATATCCTCACTTACCTATTAGTGTATACTGTTATGTAACGTACGTACACACGTACATGCACTAACGATATATCCTCACTTACCTATTAGTGTATACTGTTATGTAACGTACGTACACACGTACATGGACTAACGATATATCCTCACTTACCTATTAGTGTATACTGTTATGTAACGTACGTACACACGTACATGGACTAACGCTATATCCTCACTTGCCTATTAGTGTATTACTGTTATGTAACGTACGTTAGCACAGGTACAGGATAACGATATATCCTCACTTTGCCTATTAGTGTTATACTGTTATGTAACGTACGCTCACACGTACAAGGACTAACGAATATATCCCACTTGCCTATAGCTGTATACTGTTATGTACGTACCGTACACTCGTACATGGACTAACGATATATCCCACTTGCCCTATTAGTGTATACTGTTATGTAAAAAGTACGTACACAGTAACATGGGACTAACGATATATCACTTCGCCTATTAGTGTATACTGTTATGTAACGTACGTACACACGTACATGGACTAACGATATATCCCACTTGCCTATTAGTGTATACTGTTATGTAACGTACGTACACACGTACATGGACTAACGATATATCCCACTTGCCTATTAGTGTATACTGTTATGTAACGTACGTACACACGTACATGGACTAACGATATATCCTCACTTACCTATTAGTGTATACTGTTATGTAACGTACGTACACACGTACATGGACTAACGATATATCCTCACTTGCCTATTAGTGTATACTGTTATGTAACGTACGTACACACGTACATGGGGACTAACCGATATTATCCTCACTTACCTACTTAGTGTATACTGTTATGTAACGTCGTACACACGTACATGAACTAACGATATATCCACTTGGCCTATTAGTGTATTACTGTTTATGTAACGTACGTACACCCCACGGACAATTGGACTAATAACGATATATCTCACTTGCCTATTAAGTGTATACTGTTATGTAACGTACGTACACAACGTACATGGACTAACGAGTACACACGTACAATGACTAACGATATATCCACTTGCCTATTATTTGCTACTTTTAGTACAAGTTTACTGTAATTGTAATTATGTTTAACGTACGTACACACGTACATGGACTAACTTGCCTATTAGTCTATAATGTTATGGTAAACGTACGTCACTTACTATTAGTGTTTTACATGGACCTATCGATATATCCATCACTTGCCTATTAGTGTATACTGTTATGTGGAACGTACGTACACACGTACATTGGTGCCTACGATAATATCCTCACTTACCTATTAGTGTTATACTGTTATGTAACGTACGTACACACGTACATGACAACTCCTACGATATATCTCACTTACCTATTAGTGTAATTACTGTTATGTAATGTAACGTACGTACACGTTACAGTGACTCTACGATATATCCTCACTTTCCTTAACTTATTTAGGTGGTTAATATGTTATGATAACGTAACGTACACACGTACTACATGGAACCTAACGTTATATCGCTTCATATGTAACCTATTAGTGTATGTTACTGTTATGTAACGTTACGTATCACACGTACATGGGGGGTACTAACGCTTTATAATCATCACTTGCTATTTAAGTGTGGTATACTGTTATGTAACGTACGTACACACGTACATGGACTAACGATATATCCTCACTTACCTATTAGTGTATACTGTTATGTCCTTATTTTAGCTTATGTGAATTGTTTTGCTACATTGTTTGAACAAAGGATTTTTTCATCTATATATCACATACAACAAAACTGGGGTTAGTTCCATTTTTTTCTATAACGATATGGCCGCCATATTTAAATTCAAAATGGCCGCCATTGAATTTATATTTCGAGATCGAAGTCATTATATGTGGTGTTTTTGCAGCGAAAAACGCATTATTATGGACAATAAATATTGGCAAAATGCGTTCAATACATTTTGAGATACCAGCCATTTTAGTTTTCAAAATGTCCGCCATTTCAAAATTGGAAATCCAGTATTTATTTTACATTTTTGAATGTCGTGGTAAGATTTTGTATTTGCCTTTTGTTGGTTATACTCGTATTTCTTCGAACACAATGTGCTGAGATTATTGCTAACTGGTAATGTTCTACGAGTAATCTTTATCTTCAAAATGGCTACCGAAACTAAGTGTGCTATGTACATCGCCACATCAAATATTTGTTACACATTCTAGTATTTCTGTGGCTGTAGTTATATTCTTTCAAATGATATTGTGATTGGAACGTGTGTTTTTGCTTGAAAACATATATATACAACATATAACAAAACTGAAGTTGGTTCCATTTTTGTAAGAGCCACATGGCCGCCATTTTGAATTTCATAATGGCCGCCATTGAAATTAATTTATATCTAACGTCAACGCCATTATATGTGGTGTTTTGTATTATTATTTATTATAGATAAGAAATATTGGCATAATTATTATTGGCAGCATATTTTGAAATGGCGGCCATTTTTTATTTTAAAATTGCCAACATTTAAACTTGACAATCTAATATTTATTATACATATTTAATGTAGTAGTGATATTGTGTATGTTTCTTCTGCTTATGCTTATAATACAATGAACACAAACTGTTGAGAGTATTGCTAACTAATACTGTGGTACCAGCCACCATTATCTTCAAAATGGCCGCTGGAAATAAATGTGTCACATACATTGACTTACATGTATTACGTATTGTTGTATTACGTATTTAAACGTATTGAAGCGACCCAGCCAGCGAAGCATCGCTATACACAGCTGTGTATTGCGTATTCCTCGCTTCAAATTTATCACACATTTTGGACAACAAAACACGTTTGTCATTTTATGCACAGAACTTACCACGATCTCCGATGCATGCCTGAATGTTCACACTTGTCAATAGTTTATGATTGTCGTCTTCACACAGCAGGAAAGTTGTTTAGTTAGTTACAAGTCACAATAGTTTGTTGACATTTCCTGTGTGTGTTGAACACGGCCGCCATTTTATACTGCGTAAACCTGTTTAAGCTCGGTAATTGCCGCCAAACCTCTCCGACCAATCAACGATGCGGGACAACTTTCACATTTCGTCAAAGTGGGAAAGTCCCGGTATCCTATTACACATTCCAACAAATCCACTGTGCGGAATCTGGGACAACTTTCACATGTTGTCCGCGGATTCCAAATATGGTCTCATTGTCCGAATGTTGTCCTCGGAGTCTCTACGAGCCAATCAAAGGGCTGCATCTGCGGACAACGTCCGGACGGAAGGTTATAAATAGGAGTGAAATATGTCAGTTGTCGACTTTGTCCCGAGCGACGCAACTCGAGACGCAACTCGCGTCTCAGAACTCCCAAGGCCCAAATACCCTCCCCCCCCCACCTTAAACATTACTCACCGACGATGTTACCAATGGTCCGTTAGTCGTGAGATGTGATGATTTGAACGTCAGTCTAACATTATTGATTATTAATATTGGCTGGAACCATAATAATGCCAATATCCCATTACCCCACCCACTTTTTCCCCATTGCGATACGATTCCCACTTTGAGCTTCATGACCACCCTGCTGTGTGACGCCTCACCCTAACTTCGAGCCCCCTCCCACCCCTGTTAGGTGATCCCAATTCCATTGGCATGCGTCCTAGCTGTTGTGTGCCCCCCCCCCCCCCATTCAGCTATGTGTCATGATTCCCACCCAAGCTTCGTGACTCCCGGCTGTGCGACTCCCCACCCCTGCTGTGTGCCCACCTGCTGTGTAATTCCCACCAAGCTGTGTGACTCCCCCACCCAGCATTATTTCCCACCCCCAGCTTCGTGATCCCCGCTGTGTGACTCCCCACCCAGCATTATTCCCATCCCCCAGCTTCGTGATCCCGCTGTGTGACTCCCCCACCCAGCATTATTCCCACCCCCAGCTTCGTGATCCCCGCTGTGTGATTCCCCCACCCAGCTTATTATTTCCCACCCCCAGCTTCGTGATCCCCGCTGTGTGACTCCCCCACCCAGCATTATTCACCCCCCCCAGCTTCGTGATCCCCGCTGTGTGACTCCCCCACCCAGCATTATTCCCACCCAGCTTCGTGATCCCGCTGTGTGACTCCTCCACCCAGCATTATTTCCCACCCCAGCTTCGTGATCCCGCTGTGTGACTCCCCCACCCAGCATTATTCCCACCCCCAGCTTCGTGATCCCCGCTGTGTGACTCCCCCACCCAGCATTATTTCCCAACCCCAGCTTCGTAATTCCCCACCCTGAGTTGGGTTTGCGTTAGTGTGATGTTCCGCCAGATTTTAGCATACATCTAGTCCGTGTTTACATGTGCTAATATCCTTTCTTGAGTCTGCTTACTCTCACAGTGGCCTGTTGTGCTTTTGTATCTTGTCATGTGTACATCTCATATTAGTCATTATCTGTCCATAATCAGATCACCCTCATCGTTGTTATCATAGTTTGTCACCACTCTTTAATTGTACACGTTGAGTAATACTGCATGTTAGAACTATTATCAAAATATCAGATGTTACTAAAATCTCGTCACTGTCGTCTTTTCATTGCCAAGTAGATATAGTCGTTAAATTTCCCTACCCCGATTCACGAGGGCCCGCTACCATTCCCCTGCTTGAACAGGAAATATCTGATTTATACCGTATTCTTGAAGACGGATACGACATAGTGACGTTACAAATTTGGTGGCAGCGGTGGCAGATATAACATAAACCAGTAGAGCCGAAACGTACCCTTATGTTGCTTCAAGAATTACCATTGCCGTCTCTGTCCACATAGCTACTTCGGAATTTCCAATAGGGCAATACACACAAAATCACTCTTGGTAATATGCACTGCGGCGAAATGCGGAGTGCGAGCGAGTGAATGGAATCGATTTTCTGTTCGTAATCGAGGTTTCCTACCCCCTGGCCCATTCCCCCGTACCCATATTACCCCAAACCAGACAGTTGCGATATATAGTTCATAAAATGCCGTCTCTTGAATGTATTGGCGACGAGGACCCCGGGAATGTGTACATCCCCACTCGAGGTCGAATGTCTCCCATTGACCCCCACGGATCCAAAACAATTGCCCCGAACTTCTCTCCCAATAACCATGTCACTGTACCTGTCACGACAGGTGATGAAGTTAATTGTATGGTAACCAGTGACAGTGGATACATAACCCATAGGCGCTTGAATAATACGGAGTCGTGCGAAAATTCATGCGAATGTGAACTGCGTGCGGAGATTAAGTCTCTAAGAACTGAGGTAAAACAATTAAAATCTCAGATGAACTTGATTTTAGAGAGGCTTGACTCAAATGTACGACATGACCCGGAACTCGACAGTAGACGTACAATTAGTTACAGCGAATCGTGTCCGCTACCCTTAGATAATCCCAAGCCCTTACATGTGCGAAGTCATATGCCTGTCAGAACACGCGATAGGTCCCTATCCCCGAGAAATTATCATCCAGCACAATCATATAGACATTATAGTAGCTCCCGCGTCCCCCAATCGCGGGAAGGTGTAAGATTATTCCATGATATACCAAATCCATGTCAATTCGTGGAAGATAGCAATTTCGACGGAAATGGAAACTGGCATGAGTATCTTGTGCAGTTCGGTATCGAGGCATACGGAAATAACTGGGATAACGAAATGAAAGCGGTCAAGTTAGCATGCAGTTTACGAGGCGATGCACTAGCTGTACTGAGTGAACTTGATCCTGATACCAGAACTGACTACAACTCGCTGGTCACGGCTCTGACCAACAGGTTTCAGCCCGAAGCACAAATATTGACATACAAGACTGAATTGAAACAACGTTTGAGAAAATCAGACGAACCACTACCCGAACTGGCTCACGACATTAAACGGCTTACGCGTTTATCATATCCGGCCATCCCGTATAAACACAGACGAGACATTGCGCGTGATTGCTTTGTTGAAGCGTTGAACGATTGGGATATCGAACGCTGGATCACAGTAAAAGAGCCAACGACGATAGAAGACGCTCTGAGAATCGCTATTAAATTAGAAACTTCCGCGAAAAATAATAAAGAGCGATGCTATATGAGGCAAGTTGAGAAAGGTGAAAACTACAGCGAACATAGTGAATATATACGGTCAATAAATGCAAATAGTGACAAAAACAAGTTGCTACATGATGTGGCAGAAATTATGGCCAACATTAGACGGACGAGCGCAAAACAACCCCGGACAGTGGGGCTGAGATTAAAGGCTGTGGAACAACGCGCGTGTTACAATTGCAAGCAGCGAGGGCATCTCCGGTACACGTGTCCTCAACGTAAAACAGCGATAGTGTGTTATAATTGCACGAAACCCTGTCACAAAACATTTCAGTTTCCCGCTTCCCCATCCATTTCCCAGTTTCCCATGTCATATAAGCTTGTTCCCGAGTTTCCCCGCCTGCCCACCCCACACATCCCCTCGTTACAGTGTATAAATACTCGTGCCCGAGTTTCCCCGCTTCCCCACCCCATATACCCCACATCCCAGTTTCCCACTGTATGAAAACTCGTGCCCGAGTTTCCCCCATATCCCCACCACATACACCCCCTCATCCAAGTTTCCCCACCCCATTATACCCCTCCCCCAGTGAGACTGTGCATGGCCAATGGTGATGTTGGTGGCAACCTAACTCTGCCCGAATTTAACGATGCTGGCATACACCATGTACACTGACCATTGCTAGTCTACTCCCTCCCCTGCCCAGGCCACCCAACCCCACAAATCAAATACAAATAATGAGTTTGAAACAAATACTAACCATCTGCGAGTGTTCGGTGCGGACACTATATCCCAGGAGACGTACGTTTCCTATACGACATGACGACGAGACGTAGGAGGAAACGGGCGATAATCGACGCGTTAGAGGATGACGACGAGACGACGAAACGACGCGTGATACCGCCCCACACCTATATCGGGCGTGAGACGAACCACGTCGAGTGATACGCCACATCACCTATTCGGGCGTGAGGCGAACCACGATGCGATGTTCACAGACGACGCAAATGCTCACGAGCGATTACCCGATGAGGACCACCCGTGGAAACGCTACAATGCGATAGCTACTAACGACGATGGCGACGGATAATTTGCCAGATATGGTCCATCGGTAGAACCAACATACGCGAAGAGAGACTTTCTGCGAAATGAGACATTAACGAACGCGTGTGATATAATTTCGCTATAAGAGCTGTAGTGCAGGACGTCACTACGGAACAGGTACATTTTACATAGGACAAATATGTGCGCTTATACCCAATATAAACTTTCGTTTTCGCGTAAATATTAAATGCCCGCGTACATGTAGAGATTTTATTCTCATTAGGAGATTCTGGAATCGTGTAATTATAAGCTAGGAAATATTGAAATAGGAACAATAGATATAGAACACACTGTATTAATTTTTATTAGGATCAGAGTGATAGTACGCTGCCCCGGATATGACAGTGCCATGCCGTTGGAACTGTCATATCTATCAAATATGCTTGGCGTACACTATCATTGAGTATGGAGGTCAAGTGTATCCTGAAAATGACATAGTATGCACATTTTTCTCTTGTGTGTGTGGTATTGAATGTATGTGGTATGAATGCGCGTGGCCACGCAGAGAGTGTGAATTGCTATGTATATTTTTAGTGTGCATATTTGTCATTCAATGGAGACACTTGAACTGCAATTCTACATGATGTACATATTTTTACTAGATTGCTAATTAAGAGAAACAGACAGAAACAGTTATTTCATGTTGCGTGAAGTAACAGAGCATACATGCAAATGGTAAGATGCATGTCCGATATTTAATTCAGAGGACGTACATGTATACTGCTGTATTATTGCTGAAGGTAGAGCAAATGAGTTAAACTGTGTTATTTGTAAGTTTCCTTGTGTTGTCATCCTGTTGGCATTCAGATTTGCATCCATGTCTGGTCATCTGTGATTCGAAATGTGCATGTGGCCACGAATGTATGGTTGGCGGTCTGAATGACAACGGCGACACCATCGATTAATTTCAATTAGCAGTTTGATGAGGTAACTGGAAATAAATAGAATGGATATAGAGTAAGGATTGGTATCCGAGTGTTTTGCATCGACGTTGACTCATTGCTGTTCAGGTTTTCATATTCTACGAGCGTAGATACATTTTAACATAGCTTTCCATTGTTCATGTGACCAAGGGAAACATTATATGAATTCTGAATAGCAATGCCAACACCCTCGGTAAACACTAGTACTATTAGCATATATGAGGTGTACTAGTTCACATGGTAATGTTGATGAGTACTGAACATACGTTTGATTAGAGGTAGAATGGAACACATAATTGAATCAAATACAATGTTCTGCAGTCTTGGGTAAAATGTACAGACGCTGACTGCCAAGCATTGATACATGTGTGCGGCATGTTAGAAGTACTTGGTGATATATCTCATTTTATGTAAATAGCTATATGTTTTAAAACAAATTGGTGACATTCAGGTTGTGCAGCATGTATTAAATCATCACATTTTTTTCACGAGTTCGAGGACGAACTCTGGTCGAACAGGCGGGGTAATGAAGCGACCCAGCCAGCGAAGCATCGCTATACACAGCTGTGTATTGCGTAATCCTCGCTTCAAATTTATCACACATTTTGGACAACAAAACACGTCTGTCATTTTATGCACAGAACTTACCACGATCTCCGATGCATGCCTGAATGTTCACACTTGTCAATAGTTTATGATTGTCGTCTTCACACAGCAGGAAAGTTGTTTAGTTAGTTACAAGTCACAATAGTTTGTTGACATTTTTTGTTTAGCTTATATTTAACGGCGGCACTGGCTCTAGGACCTTGCATGCCGTCTCCCAAGAATGGGAGAAAGAACGGAGGTAGAGATTTTTTGAGAGAAGCCGGTAATTCGTATTTACAGAGCAACTACGAATTATCGGTACCCATTCACAGCTGGGTGAACTGGAGCAGTGTGGATAAACTGTCTTGCTCAAGGACACAACGCAGCGCCTCCGGTGAGGCTCGAACCCACGACCTTTAGATCAGCAGTCTGACGCTCTAACCACTAGGCCACTGCGCTCCTCTATTTTTGACATTTGTTGACATTTCCTGTGTGTGTTGAACACGGCCGCCATTTTATACTGCGTAAACCTGTTTAAGCTCGGTAATTTCCGCCAAACCTCTCCGACCAATCAACGATGCGGGACAACTTTCACATTTCGTCAAAGTGGGAAAGTCCCGGTATCCTATTACACATTCCAACCAATCCACTGTGCGGAATCTGGGACAACTTTCACATGTTGTCCGCGGATTCCAAATATGGTCTCATTGTCCGAATGTTGTCCTCGGAGTCTCTACGAGCCAATCAAAGGGCTGCATCTGCGGACAACGTCCGGACGGAAGGTTATAAATAGGAGTGAAATATGTCAGTTGTCGACTTTGTCCCGAGCGACGCAACTCGAGACGCAACTCGCGTCTCAGAACTCCCAAGGCCCAAATACACCCCACCCCTCCCCCACCCCCTTAAACATTACTCACCGACGATGTTACCAATGGTCCGTTAGTCGTGAGATGTGATGATTTGAACGTCAATCTGACATTATTGATTATTAATATTGGCTGGAACCGTAATAATGCCAATATCCCATTACCCCACCCACTTTTTCCCCATTGCGATACGATTCCCACTTTGAGCTTCATGACCACCCTGCTGTGTGACGCCTCACCCTAACTTCGAGCCCCCTCCCACCTCTGTTAGGTGATCCCAATTCCATTGGCATGCGTCCTAGCTGTTGTGTGCCCCCCCCCCATTCAGCTATGTGTCATGATTCCCACCAAGCTTCGTGACCCCCGGCTGTGCGACTCCCCACCCCCTGCTGTGTGCCCACCTGCTGTGTAATTCCCACAACCGCTGTGTGACTCCCCCACCCAGCATTATTCCCACTCCCAGCTTCGTGATCCCCGCTGTGTGACTCCCACACCCAGCATTATTCCCACCCCCAGCTTCGTGATCCCGCTGTGTGACTCCCCCACCCAGCATTATTTCCCACCCCCAGCTTCGTGATCCCCGCTGTGTGACTCCCTCACCCAGCATTATTCCCACCCCCAGCTTCGTGATCCCCGCTGTGTGACTCCCCACCCAGCATTATTCCCACCCCCAGCTTCGTGATCCCCGCTGTGTGACTCCCCCACCCAGCATTATTCCCACCCCCAGCTTAGCTGTATCACCGCTGTGTGACTCCCCCACCCAGCATTATTTCCCAACCACAGCTTCGTGATTCCCCACCCTGACTTGGGTTTGCGTTAGTGTGATGTTCCGCCAGATTTTAGCATAAATCTAGTCCGTGTTTACATGTGCTAATATTCTTTCTTGAGTCTGCTTACTCTCACAGTCGCCTGTTGTGCTTTTGTATCTTGTCATGTGTACATCTCATATTAGTCATTATGTGTCCATAATCAGATCACCCTCATCGTTGTTATCATAGTTTGTCACCACTCTTTAATTGTACACGTTGAGTAATACTGCATGTTAGAACTATTATCAAAATATCAGATGTTACTAAAATCTCGTCACTGTCGTCTTTTCATTGCCAAGTAGATATAGTCGTTAAATTTCCCTACCCCGATTCACGAGGGCCCGCTACCATTCCCCTGCGTGAACAGGAAATATCTGATTTATACCGTATTCTTGAAGACGGATACGACATAGGGACGTTACAGTATTACGTATTATTGTATTACGTATTTACATGTATTACGTATTACGTATTTGTATGGCTTATAGTTATGTTTCTTCAAATGATATCTTGGTCAGCACATGTGTTTTCCTTTAAAATAAGAAGATAAAAATATGGCAAATCATCCATTTTAGCCGATAAAGTGTATAGTATTGTCTTGTATAGTGCACTGCAAACTTTAAGGTAACTACTCATATTCTCCATTGCTTCATGAGAAAGCTTCTGTTACGGCGATATGATGCACCATATACAGTCTGTAAGATATGACATTGTGCTAGCAGACTGCAACTGGTCTCAACAATTTGCTGTCTTTATGGAGTCCAACTTGGTCGCCAATGTTCAGCTCTGTTAATTTTAAAGCTACTATGATTTTATCGTAGCGTTTCTTGCTCTGTTGGTGACTGGATGTGATCTTGTCACAAATCGAAACATGTATTGGCAATTCCTGCTCACACGTGGTCAGTATACTGGATAGAAGCCGCTGTCCCATCAATAACTGTGCAGGTGACCATTCCGTGTGGGTTATGGGAGTTTCGATATTCCAGTATACCCAAATGCATGTATAGGTCTGTACATTCACCTTTTGTTTTTAAGAAACTGTGTTTCACAGTGATTACTGTTCGCTCAGCCAACCCACTGGACATTGGCTATATAGAGCACGTGACATTAAGGAAATCCCATTCTTTTGCAAAATCAGCAAATTCCAAGTAGGCAAATTGCACCATGTACACCATGCTTACTGTAAATCACTTTCAACTGCCCAATGGCCATATTAGAGTTCATGCTGTGTGACTGTTGTAGTGAACAATTACCAGAAATTCATTTTCATTCCATATGGAAATATTTGTAGCAACAGTTTGGTATGGGTGGCCATAGTGTGATATCAGAGTCTCTTTGGCATTTCAGTTTCAATTGAACATATTCCTACCATTGTACAAGAACATAATATCTTGCGCTCGTCTAAGACATGTCTGAATGCCGAGATGGCCATTGTGTACGGATTGCAACATTTTGGACTCGAGACGAGTCAGAATTATGTGGTTAGATCCTTTCAGTTTATCTCTGCAATCCCATAACTCCACTATTTTCTGCTGACATTGCGTTCTGAAATTGAGTTATCCCTTTAGACTCGTTTTTCTAGCAGAATAAATTATGCATCTTTCTCAGTCAAGTTTGCAATTTCTTGCAACTCGTGGTGACTGACAGGTAAGTTCGCGAATACTACATGTACATGTGAAATCATAACTTAATAAAGTTAGAATATATGTCTGTTCCTGATTCGTGGGATAGCGTATCAGTAACTTGTATGTTTTTGCCAGAAACGTGTTTCATTGACAGGCCATATTGCTTCAGCAGCAGTAAAATATCCTGTAATTTGTAACGACATGATTAGAGTATTTATTTCATGGACATGAGAGGCAAGTTATCTTACTCCACTTGAGTCCGTTCACATAACGAAACCGTTTCCGGTCAAATAACATGCCTCATTATTCATGTTCAATCAGAGCATGTTAGTTTTCTGTGAGAATCAATGATATGGAAGCATGAGTTATTGGTGTGCCTTTATGGCACATCATAATGCAGACATAGATGCGTATGTATACATTGTCTCTGGCTCTGTCAAGTCATAATATGACAATTTCCATTTCAATTGGGACCATCAAGGCACTGATCACATATATATTGACACATGAGTTGTGATCTCTTAAGACCATATGGTAATCGTAAATAATGATAATGACCATGGAACAATACTGCGTTTTCAACGTGGCCATTTGTTCATTAGGTTATGTATTATTCTGTATGTGGTATATAGTGTATTCAACCTCGCCAATAGTGTTTTGATATTCAATTTGAGATTTTACATACGTCGTCTACACATACCGAACATGTGCACATGGCGTTTTAATGCCGAATAGGTCATTTAATCACACAACTACTGCCGTTTCGACAGTTCTTCTACACTTTCCTGCATACAAGTTGGTATTGCATTTTATATATTTTATGTAAACAACTCCTTTGACCGCATTTTCAGTGTGATTGTGCCAGCACTGCCTTTCAGGAACAGCAACAAGATGGAGACCCTAATGCAAATGGTGATGGAACTGATTGAAATCATTTTATCCATAAATGAGAAAATTCCTGCATACACACAGTGGCCATTTTCAAATATAACACGTTTGTTATAAACAGTGACTTGAGATTGACTTTAGTCATATATAATTTCCTTTCAATAATCACTTTACTAAAGACAGTACGTAGTGAAGACACAAGAAATGTTATTTACATAGAGGCCATTTTGAAAACCAAATTTCAGCCATACCAGTTATCCGAAAAAGTGGAATCAACACCAGTTTTATTATTTGAGGTATGTAGATGGCACAGCCGAAAAAACAACAGCATTTTATCTGCATTATAAATGTAGATAAAATGTATGAATATTACAATACATTATATACCATTTCAGGGCGGCCATTTTTAAACCTAAGATGGACGCCATGGGGGTTGTAAAAAATGAAAATAACACTAGTTTTCTTGTATGTGGTCAAACGATTATTATCACCAAAAAATTAATCAATATTCTACCTGTATTAGAAGTGTATACATAATGAATATTGCATTTCAGGGAGGACGTTTTGAAATCCAAGATGGCGGCTAAGGAATTGTCGAAAAAAATGGAACCAACCCCAGTTTTGTTCTTCGTGCTCTAAAGATGAAAAAAAACATTGGTTACAAGAATGTAGCAAGAAAAATAGAAGGCAAAACCACATAACAGTATACACTATTTATCCCGTCAACACAGTGCGCATGTGCCGTGAAACACGGTGCCGTGAAATATTATTGTTATCCTGTCAATACGACCTAATCACTGCGTATGAATATGTGCGGTGGCTGGGGTTATTTTATTTTTCATTTTAAAGCAATGTGTAGGTGTTGACGGGATAAATAGAATAGTAGGGTAGTACCGTGAATGGGAAAAATATCTGGCGCGGCACGGAAACGGGATGGGCTCGGCAGAGCCTCGCCCATCCCGTTTCCAAAGCCTTGCCAGATATTTTTTCTCATTCACGGCACTAACCTACTATTCTCTATAACGGCGATGGGATAATAACACACATTAATTGCTGACACAGTGCAAGTATTTATCTACTATTCATACCACAATTTTACCATGCAAACCACCAGGTCATGGCAGAAAAGAAATACATGTATACATGTATATCCCTTTTGGCGGCCACCATGGACGCCATTTTGAATTGAGGTGTTTTAACATGGGAATTTTTTTCGAATTTCAGAAATTCAGGACCGATTTTCAAAATTTAACTTTTGTTTTCTTAGTTAGATCATTTCGGAGCCAATTTCCAAAAAAAAATCGTTTTTTGACTCCTCCCACAACTCCTCTACCTCTTTTTCCCCCATGTTAAATTCCCATAGAGAAATCATTTTTTCGTAATAAAATCAATATTTGAGAAAATTTCACGAAATAAAAAGAAGGCTCATTCTTAAATTTTGAAAAAATTTAACATTATCAAAAAAAAATTGTTTTTGCATTTTCTATATAGCCGTACAATTTGGGCAGGTTTCATGAAACAGATAGTAGAGATCATTGCAAATACTGTAATATTTGTTATCAGTGCATGTTATCGCCATACATCATGGCAATTATGTTACACTTACATGCATCATTAGTGGGTGGGGTAACAGTAATTATATAAAATGTTCATATTTACCCAAGCTCAAACTTTATTAACACATGTAGCATATGTGTATGATCATTTTGAAAGCTGCACAGACGATTCTAAGACCGCGAAATGATTTCAGAGTGATTGAATATAAAAATAGTATACGACTTTTTATTACGTCTTTTTATTGCATTTTAGGCAACAAAACACATATTTTAGACATCATTAAAACAAATTTCTTTCGTATGAAGTGCATTTATATCTGCAACTGCTAACGTAAATTATGTTTAAAAACTCCACGGAGTTATCTAGTTATGGGTGATGATGTCACATACCTACCATATCGCAAAATATAGCGGGGGAACTGGGTTCTCGATGTTAACTGCGTTCACTATTTTACATGGAGTTTTGATATGTTTCTAGTGGTATTCAGCTTTGTATATTATATTTCCGATCTCAAACCTAAAGCCCTTGGCCTAATCTTTATAGCTTCAAGCTGTCGTACTTATACAAGCCATGTTTCTGAACCTAATAAATCACGTTTTATTATATTTTAACGTTTGTGTATTGAAAGTTACGGAATGTTTCAAATCCACTGCGCGTTCAGTTAAAAAATACCAATTTATACGTCTTTTCTTTGGTGAAAATACTTGGAAATTGCAGCAACAACAACACCTTGCTTCCTGGATGTCACCCGTTTTCTGATTGGCTGATTATCTCGTGGTCACGACATAATAAGTCTTTTCTGATTGGACAATTATGTTGTGGCCACGAGATCTTTAGGTGTGTGTTTTTTTTATCTCGTGGCCACGACATAATAAGTCGTGGCCACGAGATAAATAAAAAAACACACCTGAATTATGTCGTGGCCACGAGATCTTTAGGTGTGTTTTTTTATTTATCTCGTGGCCAGGACATAATAAGTCGTGGCCACGAGATAAATAAAAAACACACCTGAATTATGTCGTGGCCACGAGATCTTTAGGTGTGTTTTTTTTTATCTCTTGGCCGCGACATAATAAGTCGTTGCCACGAGATAAATAAAAGAAACACACCTGAATTATGTCGTGGCCACGAGATCTTCAGGTGTGTTTTTTTTTTATTTATCTCATGGCCACGACATAATAAGTCGTGGCGACGAGATAAATAAAAAAAACACACATGTCCCCTCCATGCTTCCGTAATAACATTATGATTTCAAGGTGAGAATATAAGTTATAAGACGGTTATACATTTGTCCGGATAATTGATTGTCGATGTTAATTTTGGGGCAATCTTACGACTGATGATCTGACCCAATTTTAAGTGAGAAAGATGGCACAGTTTGCTAAATAGTTTGCATCCGTTGAGAAAGCAAGAACCGACGATTGTTCTGTGAAAATTGTATGCCCGTAGCTGCTATTTTAAGAAAAATATCATAAAAAACTGCCATTTTTGTCCGATAATCTAGAGGATCCCTGTATACGATCATAATTTTGCACTTATGAACATTTTAGTGAAACGCGCCCCTGACGTATTTCCTTTCTTCAGTAATGTCGTGATTTTATTTGTGTGCGCCAAAGTAAGAGCAACGTAGCACATTAAGGGAATACGTCGAGTGATAGAACACACCGGTGCGATTATGCCCCCGGACTCGGTAGAGCCGGAGGCATATAGTGTTTGGACTGTGTGTCCGTGAGTCCGTGAGTCCGTCCGTCCGGGCACGCGAATTGGCAGTTACGTGAGGTCACATAGGGGTGGACTTGTTAAAGGTTAGGGTTAGTCACATAACCCTCATTTTTGCACACGATTATGTGACACTTCTTTTTTTGTGTGACACTTTTTTAAAGAACAAATGGTCACATAAGTATCCATTCGCGAGATCGTCCGTCCGTGTGTCCGGCACATTAAGAAGTTTTCCAAGTATGTCATAACTTCTATATCTCTTGAAGGATTACTTAAATATTTCAACACAATATACCTGTTGACAAATGCCACACATCCATGCTGCCCTTAATATGACCTTGACCTTTTGACCATCACAACTTTTAACTTGTTCACACATTAAGAAGTTCGCCGGAGTTTTTCTTTTATGTCATTAATTGTATATCCCTTGCAATATTACTTTAACAGTTTAATTCATCATACTTGTGGATAAATGCCACACATCCATGCTACCCTTAATATGACCTTGACATGTTGACCCTTCACAACTTTGATGTTTTTCGCACATTAATAAGTTCGCTGGAGTTTCTCAATTCTGTCATAACTTCTATATCTTTTGATGGATTACTTTAATATTTCAATACATCAACCTGTGGACAAATGCCAGGCATCCATGCTGCCTGCAATATGACCTTGACCTTTTGACCTTCACAACTTTTAACTGTTTGACACACTAAGAACTTTGCCTATAGCCCGTGAAGGATTACTTTAATATTGCAATACATCATGCGTGTGCACAAATGTCACACAATCATGTTGCCTTTAATATGACCTTCACCTTCACCATTTGACCTTCACAACTGTGAGTATGAATACTTATCACTTTTGGTAAATTTACTTTGCCACAGTTTCTCCAATCTGCCACCGTGGGCATTCGTGTGACGACAGGCCACATTTTTGTGAATAGTTTGTTATATTTTAATGATTTCAAACATAGTGCCATTTATCCGGAGCACGGCTGCGCCAACATGGCTTTATTTGTGAGGGGAAATTTGCATAGCAAACGACATAGTTATCGGACATGAGTTTATTGCCATTAATTCATATTCTGTCTTAAAAGTAGAAGTGAAAATAGTGATGATGTGACTGGAGAAATGTGGCGTATTACATGTATAACCTGTATATCTTCTCATAAGCTAACGCACGAATATAGCGGCCTGATAAACATCTACCGTCTGTTCCACGTTTTGCTGCCGACGAACTGTTGGCTATTAAACACATTAAATCTAAAAAAATATTTAAAAGTAAGTACTTTTTCAACAAAAAAAGTCACCCTCACCAAATAAAATTATTTGATAAAATTCCATCAAATATTGATTTTATTGCAAAAAAAATATTTTCCTATGGGAATTATTTAAATTTAATGTGTTTAATGGCCAAATGTTCGTCGGCAGCAAAACGTGAAACAGACAGTAACTGTTTCTTTGAACGACGGCAGGTGTTTCACTGACTAAATGGCCAACTGTGTAGGCCCTGATCAGACTGCGCGGATACGCCATAAGATCCATTTCTCCAGTCAAGCCACAAACCTGAGCTGAATTTTCAAAACGTACGCATGTTAATACGTACCCAATGAGGGATCGAGGTTACAGTGGGGTCAGCGTGTAAGTGCACACACGAACGAACACGACAGGTTGGTTCGTATGTACACTTACACGCTGCCCCCACTGTAGTTATTTCCCTTTGTAAATATATTTATAGTTATCCTGTCCTAACCTGTATTTCAGCGTTTATGTATTACTGAAAGGCACAAACATTGAGTTTTGCGAACAGAGTAGACCAGGATTAGACTGTATATCTGTGCAGTCTGATCTGATTCTACACCGAGTGCAAGAACATTAATACGTATGCAAATATGAATCTGGCAAATAATGCAGTCCCTGATCATAATGCGCAGATATGTAGGATGGTCTAGATCAACACTAATCAAAATCACTATAATTACTCCTTTTCATAACAAATCATGCCACATTGGTCATTTTTACAAGCAATAAGGCCCTCAACTACACAATTTGGACCGGATTTCTATAAATAAATTCAACGGGAGATAACTAGCTACGATTCCTCATTCATTTCAATTTAATTGACCATTGTTACGTTGTTCTGGGATCAAAATGTACCCATCCGGTGGTTAAAACACATCCATTCATAAGTCAAAGCTTACAATTTATTGTGACCAGTAAAACATACGTTATCGAAGTCAAACTCAGCTTCTCTGACAGTGTAATACTATAGAAATGAATGGCCTTTCTGTGGAATTTATCGGGGTATAAACTTGGAAAAGTCGCGGGAATTCTGGACGAAGCGATAAAAAATTACAATTTTCGAAAAATAAATCAAAAAAAGTTTTTTGGAAAAGCACAAAAATATTTACACAATTCCCTAACATTTGATTGGCCCGTAGCAAGTCTCTGTCCAAAATTTATATCCCAGTAAACTCCCACGCCGAACTACTTTCCGTAACCGTGAGGCGCAGTTAAAATAATTCTTAAGAAAACGGAAAATAAACACATTTTCTTGATGAATTTATTTCAAATGCTGGAATTATAAGGAATGAATGGCATTTTTGTTGAATTTATCGGGGATATAAACTTGGAAAAGTAGCGGGAATACTGGACGAAGGCCTTCCAGCCTTCGTCCAGTATTCCCGCGACTTTTCCAAGTTTATACCCCGATAAATTACTATAATATATGTTATCAGGCTACAGGAGTGTGTAATTTAATGAGAAACTACGCTGGTCACAAATCCCATAAGCCCCATTTCTCCAGTCACAGCCACAATTACGTTTGTCTTCAGATGGTTACGTATTGACATGTCCTCGTATATAAATATGAAGGACTTGGTACTACATGTATATCAAAGGTGGTGTCTTGGAAGATATTCAATATGCGGCTTTTGATTAAGGATGCATTCTGTACTTCATCCTCCATTGATTCAAAGATAATTGCTTCGTAAATGTGATGGAATACATGTATATGTATAACTTATATGTGAACAGTCCCTCGTTACTGTATCATATACGGCACATTGAATGGCCAAGTCGGCCATATTTTTGTGTTCCAGCGATCAGCCAGTTTCACCTATTCTGTCAAACTCTGAGATGTCTGTGTCAAACGCTACAAAAGATAGCTTGTCCATGCTAAGATGGTTCAGATGTCAACTCGGTGCACAGTATACTAGTAGCATACACTAAGAAAAATACGGTCTGATTTAATTTACACAAATATGCAATCACATTTACAAATCTATTATATTTGTAACAAATTGTTATGTTCTGTAAATGCAGTCCTGGGCTACATCGTGTTATCTTAATCACATCTACTTTAAGTACAGACCTATAATGACGCACGTTCTAAGCAACGATAATTGATATCAGCATGCTACAACGATGTTTTGTTGAGCAATTGATACACAAATAATCCACATATAAAAAGAGTATACAAGGGTGTGTGTTACAATACGAGATGCATAACAATACAGAATATCTTCCATAAATGTATACACGCATCAAGTGCGCCATTACGTAATAGTTATAGTTCATACATTGAATTTGTAATAAATTAATTTATTAAAAATTCAATATGTGAACTATAACGTACTTATCGTTTACTCAGCCCAGTCACGAAGCTCCGCCCCTAACAGTGATTTCGAATATATACTAGTATGTGATTGGTGGTGTGACATGAAGTGAGCGCGTGTGTGGGCGGTAATATGCTTTGCGTCTCATGAACTGATGACAAGACGGTATAAAATAAGTTCTAAATATAGCGCTGATCATTTAATGATTGATTTAATACATATTGGCAAAAGTGTCGCAATATGCGATTAATTGAGACGAAATGCCATTCTTTCATTGGTCGAGAAACTAGAGTAAACAATAAGTGCACATATAACACCATATACATCTATAACCTCCCTTATGTTAAATGTGGCTGTGTTAAATATGGCTTACGGGGTTTGCGATCAGTGCAGCCCCAGATCAGCCTGCGCATCCACGCAATCTGACCAGGGTCTGCACTGTTCGCCATTCCATCAATAAAACACCCGTCGTGCTATTAAGAAGCAATAGTATCATGAATATCAGGCTACAGGATATACATAAAGGTTATAGCTGTACATGGCTGCACTAGCCATTTGGGTACTCAAATCACCATTTGGCTACTACATGTAATATTTCAGAATTGGCCATTTTGGCTCATGATCATGTCAGCACTGAAAAAGTACTATGTTTGCAACTATTGAAACAATTGGTACATAGTGTGTTCGTCCTTACACGCAAACGGTTCAATTTGGCTATTGTTGATTTCAAGATTTGATCAGAAAATCCGATAAGCACTATTTCTCCAGTCACAGCCACGCACAGTTTTGATCATACACCAATTACTCGATACTATATAGAGGATATTATATTCATATTTTTGCAACGAATATGACATACATGTTCATACATATTTCACGAGTGCCGTTATTTCACGTGACCTTTCAGTCATAACCCTACCACTTGCGCTATTCTTGCCAATATTTGTCAATTTCTGCATTTGAAAATGATTTAATATTATGCTTGAAATCAAGAAATTTGATTGTATGAGCCTGAGCCACAGCTCAGGCTCAGACAATCAATTTTCTTGATTCCGAGTTGGCTTTGCCAATAGATGTTCAGAACGTTGATACTCTGGGCAAGATTAACACAGACGGTTGTGTAACACTGATACGATGGGGATATAAACTTGGAAAAGTCGCGGGAATACTGGACGAGGCCTTCCGGCCTTCGTCCAGTATTCCCGCGACTTTTCCAAGTTTATACCCTGATAAATGTACATGTACTATGATGGGGAATCAGGATTTAACGATGGGGTGTATTGTAGGGGGCATCTTTTATTGTTTCAACCATTAGATATGTCATTAATAAACACAAATAGCAATTAATTTATATTATCTGGTACACTTATTGGCATTATTTCGCCTTATTTGAATGACAGATTTTAATAATTTTGAGGTCAGGGGAGATAACCGCGTTCTCTCAAAATATTAACAAAAATCAATATCTATTCAACGGAAATCAATATTTCTTCGTACCATGCATTTTCTGGTGTACGATAATTGTACTGTATAAGAGATCGGTAGCAGTCGTAATTAAGTGTATACACATTCTTTATTTAAATAATCAAAACTATTTATCATGTATTCACATGTACATACACTGGTGATCACCACTACCGACACGAAATTTAAATATTAGTTAATACTGTGTAAAAATGAACACTTTCGATGTTAAACATGTATGGAATAGTTACATAATTAGGAACCCGCTTAATTTCCGTAAAGATGTATTTTTTACATAATTTGAGGACACCCATCTGTAAACGTACTTCCATTGGCGTTCCATTGGTGTTCCATTTGGTATTATTTGGTTAATGACGCAACGTAAGCAAGTGCATGTTCCTTTCGACGAATGGAACATTATTACACCTTGCGACGTTACCTGATAAACAGAATACGAGGATAGTGTAATTTGATTTATTGCATAAAATGGGTGTTCACAGTGTGATAACATAGTGTAATAAAAATAAAATCATAATACACTAGTGTAATAAATATGCAAATGAGACCGCTACATAAAACATGCCGGGTGAGCAGTACAGCTTCAATTAATGCTTCTTAGCTTATGCAATAAATAGAATCTAACATTTGTGTTGATATAATATGATATGTATTATGCTTTTTGACCTATTTCAGTAATTTTGTTTTGTTTGTTTGTTAAGGTTTAACGACCTATCAACAGCTAAGGTCATTTAAGGCCGGGTCAATTGGTTTAGTACTAAATCCCATATATTACCTGTACAAGTACATGTACATTTTCAAGTACATGTACAAATGGGGGGGGGGAAATCCCAAAATCAGAACGGAATATTTACAATAACAAAACTATATTCAGCCCTGAAATCAGAATAATCCTGATCTGATGCCAGGTCCTCGCCACACCAGAATTACTTGGCCCCTCCCAAAAGCAGTAGGATCAGTAATAATCTTACTACTTTTATAATGGGCAATAACCCAATTCAACTCCCAGGTAACAAAAGAGCCAAAGATAAAAACGTACCTGAGGGCCAAACAAGGCAAATCGTGATTCCTATAAGGAGGAACATATGGATACGGTTAATTTACGCCGTCTCGTTCGCCCGACCACCACCCACTCCTATTTCAGTAAACTCGTTTAATAAATATCATATTAAATCATCACTCATGCAATATCCTCTATACAATGTTTCACGTTGCTTCAGACTAAAGTCTGAAACGTTAAATCGACGTGTACTAACGCGATATTGTATCATAGTAGGTAAACAAACATTCCAAGAAGGCAATTAACCCTTTCACCCCTCAGTAACTGGAATGGATTTTGATATGTTCATTTTGCAACCAATCCAATTGTCACAAAATGATTTTCAGACTAGTCCATTACGAAAACTAGGTGTTTTTGCTCTCAAAAATATGAAACTTTCTTGCATAAAAGTGGAGATCCTGATGAGACGGCTCGTGACGAGCCGGCTCATCTTCATATACACTGTTTGCCAATACCACTATACAGGCATGTGGTGTTTAAAGGGTTAGATGAACTATTAGGTATTAAAATTGATTCACATTTCTTTGGTATTGCTATATGTGACTGTGCGTGGAGATTTGAAGCTTATTGGATTTGTTACCAGTGAACAGGTGCAAAACTGGGATAAAAAAGTACTTACTTTTAAATATTTTTTAGATTGTATGTATTTAATAGCCAAAAGTTCGTCGGCAGCAAAACGTGGAACAGATAGTAGGATCCAATACGTGGGTAAACGTTTGCCGTGGCACTCGGGAACTGTTTGAACCCGCGGCCTACGGCCTTGGGGTTCAAACAGTTCCCTCGTAGTAACAGATGGGTAATAGGTCAAGATTTGCAAGCAAACTAGGTCTGTGACCTCAAAACGCCAGCACTATTTTTGTTTATGCCGGACTACTTCTGCGCCATTTGGCATTCTCTAACCAGAAACAGTTTCCACATCGTATTCATACCATCACTGCAATATGCAGTCACGTTGTTAGCTACAATTATCGCATGCATCATTTATATAAAAAAGACGCTTGGCATATTTACAGTTACACGCAGGCTACGCGGTAACACATCATCTCAGAAACAGCATAAACCATTTAGACTACAGTACACTATGGAGCACAATCAATGACTGTCTGTTTCACGAAACCTGCCAAAAGTTTACGTCTATATAAACAATGCAAACACAATATTAGTTTAGATAATATTACATGTTATCAAAATTTAAGAAAGACCTTTCTTTTTATTTCGTAAAATTTTGTGAACTATTGATTGTATTACAAAAAACAATATTTCTCTATGGGAATTTAACATGGGGGAAAAAGCGGTGGTGAACATTGAGGCTGAGTCTAAAAAACGAAAACTTTCGGAAATGTACTATGAAACATGGCTAGATAGCTTGTAAATGATCTAACTAAGAAAACAAAAGTTAATTTTTTAAATTGGAAAAAATATCCCCATGGTAAATCCCATAGACGTCTTCACTTTAAGATGTCTATGGGGATTTAACATGGCGACATTTTTTCACAATAAAATCAATATTGGACCAAATACAACGATTTTGATAAAATTTAATATTGTCGAAAAAAAGTATTGTTTTTACATTGTTTTATAGCAGTAACATTCGAGCAGGTTTCGTGAAACAGACAGTAACCATATATATATATAGAGGGAATACCAGGCCAGTGTCATTTTGTTATCAAATGTATCAGGCATAGCTAAAGCCGAAACGGCGAGTCTCGGAATGTATACCGTTTTCGAGCCGGGCCTGATAAACTTGATGTCAAAAGACACTAGCATGGTATTTGATTTATCAGGTAACGTTGCTAGATGTTTACTTTGTAGAAATTGTTACCCGGATGTGCCTATCCATTAAATGTAGAATGTGACACAGTTAGACCGTTTTAGGCTAGATGCTAGGTAACATAGCATGTGTTTTTGCTGACGAGAATGCGGACTTGTTCACTTTGCGTCATTATTACACTCACGTAATTCGGTACCGCCATTTGACACCATTAGACCAATGAACGTGGGATAACGTAGTTGTTACCCGGATGTATGTATTTATTCATATATGGTACGATAATTTGTTTTAATGCATAAAATAGGCTTTCACAGTGTAATAAAAATCATAATACACTAGTGTTATAAATAAGCAAATTATGCCACTACAGGAAACATGTTAGGTGGTCATTACAGCCTCAACGTAGTGTGCTGTGCTTGTGCAATAAATAGAATCTGACATTTGTGTTAATTTAATGAGATTCATTAAACTCGTTGACTGATTTCATAAGAAACGAGGCATAGCCTCGTTTCTTATGAAATCAGTAAACAGATTAAACTCGTTGACTGATTTCATAAGAAACGAGGCATAGCCTCGTTTCTTATGAAATCAGTAAACTCGTTTAATAAATATCAACTTAAATCATCACTCGTGAAGATCCTCTATATCATTCAGTGAGTATTCGGCGAGAGGTGAGTGCATAATGGGTTACCTGATAAACACACATTTACAAACCGGTATGTACCATTTACATACCTGTTATAAAATACCACAGAAGACATGTACGCACGCATAGTACAGTCCATCAAATGTTATAATGTTTTGCTTGAAAGTACGCGACACAATACATTGTCCACTTAAGATTGTATTCAGCACATCCATGATATGCATTATACTAGTCTACAACATATTAGTATAAACATACTTTTGGAACATGAAATTACGCATTAACAACATAACTAACTACAAATATCACTCCACGTATCATTTCATCATACACATAATACTACAATTCCTATTATGAGTATGTATACACCACATTCGCCAGTAGCTACAATAATGCACTTCCGATATGTTATCTACGACTACAATTTGACCCATTCATTCAAAAAATGTGAGCAATCGAAGTGCATACCCAAGCCTGTTGCATGTATGTCAAAATTCAGTAAACTGTATATTTTAATCCTTTAAACAAATAATCTTTGATGTAGCACTAGTAAATTGCCAAAAATAATAGAACATGGAAATCATTTCCCCATAGAAGCCATCTTTTCTCTAGTTGTTGTTCAACATTCACCATAACGAAATGAAGCTTTCAAATTTGCAAGATATACATGTACATGTAAATGTCAGATAAACACCTTGACACGGTAAAATAACCAATTTCTACATGTGTATGTTCTTTATTCATAATTTGTTGATACAGCTGTGACAGTTTTATATCGCTAACATATCAAACACGCCGGATAACCGATTGCAAAAATCACTCTTCCATGCGTTACATTAAAGACGTGGGGTTAAATTGCTACCCTCGCGAGAGGTATGGAGCGGGGTAGCAATTCTGTTTCTAATTCGCCAGCTGCAATCGTCTACCTCACATGTCACACTTATCATATTCGTGAATACAAACTGTGACCTAAATTAGGAAGTTCCAGATATAAAACATTGCTAAATGTTCATCAGACATCAAGTGTACACATTGTTCTCCATCCTAATACAGGGCTACTGTAGCCTATTTCATCAACATTGCAAAGTATACTTTAGTAGCAAAGTATACTTTGAGGGAGAAATTTTCAATTTTATGATAAATTTATTAATTTTTATTATACTGAATTTATTACATTATCACAGCCAATTTGGCTGTGATAATGTAATACATTCAGTATAATAATTCTGCATACTTTTAATCATGAAATATATGCATTTGTTAGTTCTATAGGAAATAATGCATTTCAGGAAAAATAAATGATTACTCCCTCAAAGTATACTTTGCTAGTAAAGTATACTTTGCAATGTTGATGAAATAGGCTACAGATGAGAAATTAGTAATTGAGTATAGTCACTCCATCATTTCTGAAGCAATTGGGTATTTAACAATTTTAATTGGGTAAAATAAAATCACACTACTGTTTACACATCAACAGACAGAAATTATTGAATACTTTGCTTCGAAATGAAAACATGTATTGGCATTTCATTAGAATTGTCTCCTTGGAGACAATTCTAATGAAATAGCAAGATGTGTTTTCATGGGTAAAAAAATAATGCTATAGTTGTGGTATGTTTACTGTTTTCTGCAGCATGGTCAATGTACCACAAAATTGTTATTGCTTTTTGATACTCGCTACTTCTGATTTCAATTGGGTTTTTGGCAATTTTAATTGAGTATTTAAGCAAATACGCAGCTTATCTGGAGCGTGATAATATATATTAATTGTTACCATTCGAATTTAATGTTGTTCACTATATCTTAACTACACACATATATCATATTCACAGCACATTCAACATCTACATTTATACCTCACATCAATTATCTGCACACTACACGATAATGGTATACACTACATGCACAAATGATGCCACAGCACATCATTAATTTTATTATATACCTACCCATGAAATACATAGTTATACGATGTAAATAAAAGTCATATGTTCTCATCGATGAAATAAACAACTTCCGGTGAAAATACGACTACTTCCGCTATCTATATTCATAAAATCTAAGTTCGGGAAAACAGCGCAAATAGGCTGCAAATACACATTCATTACCGTGTACAGTCTAAAGAAATGCTAATTTCCATGGAGCAGTATATAATAAACAGAATATTCATATTTTTGCAACGAATATGATATATGTTCATCGAGTGGTGTGAAATGTCCATATTTCACGAGTGCCTAACGGCATTCGTGAAATATGGACATTTCACACCACTCGATGAATATATATGTCATATTCGTTGCCAAAATATGAATATCCTCTATATATTATACACTAATACTACGCAACATGCAAGTGTGCGTTCCATACACAATATGATAAATACATTTAACCTTCAGTGTTGAATTTCAGATCAACGCACTTTGAATATAGGTACATATACATATAATACGTTTGGAGTTAATGTCCAAAGACATAAAGGATATTTGTTGTGTTCAGTGTAAGCTCGAATTATTGTTCATCGAGTGAACACCAACCGTAGTATTTTCGTAAACTGTGAACAGTCCAATTGTTACCAGTCTGTTCAATCAGGCACTGGTCAACACTGTGGTTTGGACATTTCTTTGTAACCGCGTATGAATTGTGATTATGTCATATTGACAGGATATCAAATATGTTTCACGTCACCGTCTTTCACGGCACATAGGCACTGTGCTGCTCAATAGAGAATAGTTGGTTAGTGCCGTGAATGGGAAAAAATATCTGGCAAGGCTTAGGAAACGGGATGGGCGAGGCTCTGCCGAGCACATCCCGTTTCCGTGCCGCGTCAGATATTTTTCCCATTCACGGCACTAACTTACTATTCTATTTATCCCGTCAACACTTACAAATGGCTTTAAAATGCAAAAAATTAAATTAATATTCATACGCGGTGATTAGGTCGTATTGACAGGATATCAAAAATGTTTCACGGCACCGTGTTTCACGGCACATATACAGTGTTGACGGGATAAATCAGAATATCAGACTCCGAGAGTGTTATTCGAAATGTGATATTCACCTCGATGTGACCTTTTTTATATATTTCCACAATCATGTGAACGGAAATGGGACAATCTCATTAGTTGAAATTGTCAGTGATATATTAAAAATGCATATTGACCTGAGAGAGTTGATTCAAAATGGCATATTGACCTGAACGCGGAGCGACGTTGTGGATTGGCTAAAGGCTCTTTAACGTCATTAAAATCCATGGCAGCATTGCTAATTATATCACGCAATTCACCAGCAACGTCGCCAAACATGATGATTATGAATTGCGCCAAAATGGCGTAAAGCAAGATTAATCGTAATGTTCACAGCCTAAATGGATATTTATGCAATATTATTGAAAAGGGGACACATATGGGAATGTCTCAATTGATAATAAACAAGTATCGCCATTTCGTATCGGTCAATATGTGGTTGTATCGACCCGATACAAGCGGTAAATATCACGTTTATCGGGTCGATAAAACAACGTATTGACCTCACAACAAGGCGACAATTGTGTATGATTTATAGCCAAATGAATGTACGCACGTTAATAAATAGAAAATGAAAGAACGTGTACATTACAATAGACAACCTTGGACAAACATCTGGGAAAGGTATTGTATATATGTATTGAAGAAAAAAAAAACATTTGTAAGCAATGTCGTGCTGCCCTCATTATAAAATGTTTTTTCTGGTACATGTACAGGTCGGCAATGAGAGGTTTCATTGTTAGAATCAAGACGCATGTACAGTGGGGTCAGCGTGTAAGTGCACACACGAACGAACATGACAGATTGGAACGCTGACCCCACTGTATTTCATGCATAAAAAAAAAATGTAAATATTTTTCTGCATTTTTTCTCATTTCTCATCAAAAGTGTATGTTGTTACCACTCAGTTGAACCGTCTCGGCGAGACGGTTTTCAACTGAGTGGTAACAACATACACTTTGGGTGGGTAGCGAACCAACCTGTCGTGTTCGTTCGTGTGTGCACTTACACACTGACCCCACTGTATCTACTTTCATGATGGTATTCAGCAGTTAGAATATTATTGTCTGTTTCCCTAAACCTATCCGAATTTTACAGATATATCCACAATTTAGAAACTTTTTTTTTTCCATAATATATAAATTTTGGCAAAATTTAAAAATGCGCCTTCCTTTTATTTCGCGAAATTTTGAAAAAGAAATATTTTATTACGAAAACTGATTTCTCTATGGCAATTTAACATGAGGGAAAAGGAGGTTGAGGAGCTGGGGAGGAGTACAAAAACGAAAAAAAAGGAAATGTACTCATAAACCTGACTAGATAGCGTGGAAACTAAGAAAACAAGTTATATTTTGAAAATCGGTCCATTATTTCGGAAAATAGAAAAAAATTCCCCATGTGAACATGTCTATGGAGATTTAACATGGGGAAACATTTTCATAATAAAATCAATATTGGACCAAATTTCACGAAATAAAAAGAAGGCTAATTCTCAAGTTTTTATCAAATTGAATATTATCGAAAAAATGTTGTGTTTGCATTGTTTATATAGCCGTGTGGGCAGGTTTCGTGAAACAGATAGCAGTCGAGTCTATACAATGTAATGAGATCAGCTATTGCTCCCCCAGTTTTATACTACTCCTCGGCGCGAAAAAAAATGGAAATTTAACAAGAGGCAAACCGAGCTGGAGACCCACCTGGAGACTTCGAAACCTGACGAGATACCTTGGAAATGATGTAACTAAGAAAACAAAAGTTAGATTTTGAAAATCGGCCCACTAATTCCAAAATAATCTAAAAAATAGTTTAGCCTCCATGTTAAATTCCGATAAGAAAAAATGTTTTCGCAATAAAATCAATATTTGATGGAATTTCATCAAATAATATTTTGGGGGAGGGTCACTTTTTTGCTATTGAGGTTGAAAAAGTACTTCCATTTAAATATTTTTTTAGATATTTAATGTGTTTAATGGTCAAAAGTTTGTCGGCAGCAAAACGTGGAACATACAGTAACATGTCTGTTATTATTATGTTTATTATAACTATTTCTTTCACTGATTTCGATCACTATCTACTGTCTGTTTGTTATTGATGAAAAAATACTTACTTTTAAATATTTTTTAGATTTAATGTGTTTAATAGCCAAACGTTCGTCGGCAGCAAAACGTGGAACAGACAGTAGTGATGCCACAAAATACCGTAATACCGTCTAGAGGCTAAACACGGCCTGGAGATAAGGCATAAACAAACATGGACTGAACCATTTACTTCACTGCTAAGTATTACCGACGTCATGCAGCCTCGTTTTCAAGGAGCCCATCTTCAATATCCTCCGTAGGTTCCGGTGTACTCGGGCATATTATCACTTCCGGGGGAATTAAACTCCCTTCACCGCCGCCGTACGATTCAACAAATGGGTCGATATCACTCTCTGTGTAATTCGCCGGAGGCTCGATGGCTAACTCATAAGACGAACCGCAAGATGGCAGTTGTTTATCGGGTTCCGGTTTTACGTCATTGACTAATACCGACCAATCGGCGTCCCTGTCCTGGTCATCGGCAATAATGGCGGTTTCGGGAGTTCCGGTTGATTTCGGGTAAGAATTTCTATATTCGACATGTGGTTCGGCATCATTTAACGATTTCCCGCCATTCCTAGATGGTAACATTTTTCGGAAAGTGGAGATGATCTTTCCTGCAAAATAAATCGGCTCGAGCTATACATGTATGTACGAAACACGATTTGTTTGTTCTTACATGTGGCCGTGACTGGAGAAAAGGGGCTTATGCGATTTGTGACCAGTGTAGCTCCTGCTCAAATATCACACTCATGTAGCTGATAACGATATATATTTCTTATTAGAGGTATCACGGGTGTCACAGTGATGGAATTGCGAACAGTGTAGATCCTGATCAGACTGTGCGGATGCACATGCTGATCTGGATCTACACCATGTACACTGGTTGTACAACCCATAAACCCAATTTCTCCAGTCACAGACACATATGTAACTATAAGTATACATACATGTAGATATACAGTTAACACTCGGTTGCCCAAAGTCCATGAATCTGAGCCTGTGAGTTAACTACAATATTGTAGCAGTAAACCGGATGTTAATATATGTTAACATCCGGTTTACTGCTACAATATGGACGTCACATAGGACTGCCAATACAGTTTCACACTATTTTAATAAAGACCATGTGGTCGAAAATTTAATAACAAGAGGGCCATGATGGCCCTAATTCGCTCACCTGACTCCATGAACACCAGAGGAGAATGTGACATTGAGTTCATATGTGTTTTAAACAAATTGTGCTATTTTTAGATGGCGGTCATCTTGGATTAAGCGAAGACTCGTTTTACCAAATCTGAAAATGCTTCACCCAATGATCTTAACTTACTATGAAGTTTGGCCAGCATTGGCCATGTGGATCCTGAGAAAAAGACGTTCACAATCTTGAATAAATGGACCTTTTGGAGGCCATCATGGATGAATTAATCATCCGATTCCGACAAATATTGCACAAGAGCAATCGCCTCATCGATACCTTCAATTTGATATATGACATGACCATATTTGGTCAAAAATAAAATTTGACCACACGGGCCACGCCCATTTTTGACCCCGGGTCACCATTTTAACACCTTTGAAAGAGCATTCTACGTCGATCATTCCTACCAAGTTTCATCAAAATCTGGTTAGCAGTACATGAGAAAAAGATTTTTTAAGAATTTGTGCTATTTTTAGACGGCGGCCATCTTGGATTCGCGACGACCTCCGTTTTAACAAATCTTAAAAGGCTTCACCTATGAACCATAACTGTGAAGTTTGGCCACCATGGGCCAAGTGATTCGTGTGAAGAAGAATTTTCAAATCTCTAATAAAAGAACGACCTTTTGACCTTTCGTTGGCCATCTTGGATGACATGACCATCCAATTTCGACAAAAAATGTACCAGAGCGATCGCCTCTTTGATACCTTCGATTTGATATAGACATGACCATATTCGGTGAAAAATAAAATTTGACCCCCATTTGACCCCACGGGCCACGCCCATTTTTGACCCCGGGGTCACCATTTTAACAACTTTGAAAGAGCATTGTACATCGATCATTCCTACCAAGTTTCATCGAAATCCAGCTGGCGGTTCATGAGAAGAAGATTTTTTAAGAATTTGTGCTATTTTTAGACGGCGGCCATCTTGCATTAGCGACGACCTCCATTTTAACAAATCTGAAAAGGCTTCACCCATGGACTATAACTGTGAAATTTGGCCACCATTAGCCAAGTAGTTCGTGTGAAGAAGAATTTTGAAATCTCTAATAAAAGAACGACCTTTTGACCTTTCGGCGGCCATCTTGGATGACATAGCCATCCGATTTCGACAAAAAAATGCACCAGAGTGATCGCCTCGTTGATACCTTCGATTTGATATATGATATGACCATATTCAGTCAAAAATAAAATTTGACCACAATTTTACCCCACGGGCCACGCCCATTTTTGACCCCGGGGTCACCATTTTAACAACTTTGAAAGAGCATTGTACATCGATCATTTCTACCAAGTTTTGTCGAAATCCGGTTGGCGGTTCTTGAGAAGAAGATTTTTGAAGAATTTGTGCTATTTTTAGACAGTGGCCATCTTGGATTACATAATGACGTCATTTTAACAATTTTGTAATCTCCCTACCTAAGGACCTTGACCATGAAGTTTGGTGACTATAGGCACAATGGTTACCGAGGAGAAGACGTTTGAAAATGTTCACGGACGACGACGACGACGACGACGGACGACGGACGACGGACGGACACATTGCGGTAACAATAGCTCACATGAGCTTCGCTCAGGTGAGCTAAAAAAGAGTGACGTTAAAACAATGATATACATTTACATTTCCGTTATTGGATTGTCGTTAAGCAAGCGTGTCATTTCAAGATTTGTGCACATTTCGCGTATTTCTGGTACTAAGCATGCCCATTTTACATTGAGTAGGTGCTAGGACGCGGTTGTGTCACGAACTGTGAGGATACTGGACTGACCGGAACACAAATAACAGGTACATTAAAACCACACGTCTGGAAGACATGTTTAATGATCATCATGGATATATTGACTACTGTCTGTTTCATAAAACCTGTCCTAATTATACGGCTATATAAATAATACAATCGATATTAGACCAAATTTCGCAAAAAAAATAAAATGTAATGTTATTGAAATAAATATTGTTTTTGCGTTGTTTGTTATAACCGTAAATTCTGGGCAGGTTTCGTGAAACAGACAGTAGCTCTTGTGATTTTAAGCTCGCATAAGCGAAGTTCAATGCATGTGGTGACTGCACAACATGTCCTCGTGTGTTTTTTCGAATAGTGTTATTAATTTCCTGCTGCTTAGTGGTGGTCAACCACGAGTGTCAATTCAACAGTGGCATATTTATTAATTATTTATCTTTGCATTGAATTTTGCTTCTGCCAATTCAGGGTCAATGGTGCAAAAGTCCGTGGCACAAGTGAACAAGTCCAATAATACGGCACTTCCATTGTATATTGTTAGATCCTGCCGTTGTTTACAACCGCACACAGCCGTGTTCAAGCGTACGGCGAGTGCTGTTTGACCGTGGCTATAGACAATGCTCATTTCGGGGCCAAGCCAACACCTACGTAATGTATGTGTCTCATGACGTACTAGAACGCACAATTACGTCACCAGACCAGTTCACAACGGTCGCACTGAAATTTTGAAATTGATGCGTAGGATAGGGATCCTTCATCACGCGACGTGGACTGAGGCCCCGGAATATGAAAACGTAAATCAGTTTGAATCGAACCGGATATCAAATTGCCGAAAGTACTGCAGACATGCTCAAATTACACGATATTTCCGACGGAAATGTAACAATAACGCTCGACCATGTCCAGCAGTGCCCAATGTTTACCCGCGGCTGGACATGGTCGAACCTAACATTTGACGGTAGTCATTTGCTACGATTATCATTAATCTTAGTCAACATGTCTTTAATCAATGTGCTCATCCAATATATAGTGCAAACAGCTTAGTATGGTTAGTTTAGAATGAATCATCCCAGCCACTTATACATCATCATACAATGTAACCTTCTCTGTGTTTAATACTTGATTTACATATACTCGGGAATGCTTATATATTGGTTGCCAGGCAAATTGAGGGGACACATCAACCTCCCTTGGCCACGGCATAATTAAGCTTCTATATGTCGTGTTGCCCATGGTGAGGTGCAGATTTACTGCGTCACTTCACCGCGTCACCGCGTCCATGACGTCATACACACGTAGTGCCGTAATATAACGAGGTGTCATTGACGAAGTGTCAATATAACGGTATGCCCAATTTCATTCAGATATACGCACTATATATCAAGTTACATATTCATTTTCACTATCTATTGGATGACCCCTAAAACATGCGTACATGTATTAAAATTACAAATTAAACTATAAATGGCATCTCTCCAGTTCACACGTGGTAATAATAAGGCCATAAAAAGGACTTTGGTTCTCAGATATCGCCGCGTCTGAATAATCCCTGTGCATCGGGCATTTTATCGTCATGGAGAAATATAATTGTGCTGTAAATTCGCAACATGATCAGTAAAAACACTACCATGCAAAACTATGTTAAATCCAATCGTGTCTGACGAAATATTGTGATTGTCTAAAGAGGTTATAGTAACTTTATGGAACATATTTTTGTTTGTTCGCGATGTTCGTCTCTGATTTCTTTTCAGGTTGCCAGATGCATATATGCATTTGCATCTGGCAACTTGAAATAAGCCAGAGACCAACATCTCAAACAACAAAAAAAGTAAAACAGTATAACCTCTCTAAACCGGGCACGCAGGCAGTCTCTGTATCCTTAGTTTCATTGTCATCTATCTCTGATGATAATGCCTGTTCATGTTCGCAAAGCACACCCGCATGCATTGAAATATTGATATGTCTAATCTACAATGGAAGCTCTCTTAGAGAGGTTCCACTGTATCTTAAATCAATCCGCCCTCTCGCTTCACATTCCACAAACCCCGTGCTTGAGAACAAACGTACTTATATATATGGCCTAAACGACAATGGACGGGGTCATTTATTCCACTGAGACATTCAATTATATGCCAGACGTCCCGATACATGTGACTGGCTTCATCGACACAATGTTCACATACACAGGAATTCCGTGCTAATTAATGTTTCAAATACATATGATCGTATTATATCACTGTTATAACATTCTAAAAATACGAAAATATAAAAGGGACAATACCGTTTCACCTGAATATTTGTGCAAGCACGCAAAATCATAAGCAAGGTACCAGTAGCCTATTTCTCCAACATTGCAAAGTATACTTTTCTAGCAAAGTATACTTTGAGGGAGTAATCATTTATTTTCCCCGAAATGCATTATGTCATATAGAACTAACGACTGCATATATTTGATGATGTATGCAGAATTATTATACTGAATTTATTACATTATCACAGCCAAATGGCTGTGATAATGTAATAAATTCAGTATAATAAAAATTAATAAATTTATCTTAAAATTGAAAAGTTCTCCCTCAAAGTATACTTTGCTAGATAAGTATACTTTGCAATGTTGGTGAAATCGGTTACAGAGCAAATTCCAATACCGTATCCAGGCGCGGATCCAGGATTTCGGGTTAGGAGGGCGTAACTATTTTGCAATACTTGACTATATTATAGCTCGTTCGATAATATAGTCAAGTATTGCAAAATAGTCGACCGAGCGGAGCTCGTGATAGTGCTAGGGGGGTCCGGGGAACTTTTTGAAATCTACATCGCATTTCCTGCGTTCTGGCGCATTTTGGAGCAAACATATTGACACTGTCACAGTATGTTTAGACAAGATTTTTGATTGAAAACGTTTAAATTTTGAGACAATAAGACAACGACCGAAAAATGCATGGAATACATGGCACTTAGCATGAAACGTGCTTGTAACTTGTAAAAAATCTTTACTCAGGAACGAATTTTGGGGGGGGGGGGGGGGGAGGGGGGGGGGGGGGGGGGGGCGCGCCGGGTCCGCCGCCACCCCCCCCCCCCACCCCCCCCCCCCCCCCCTGAATCCGCCCATGGTATCGGTCAATGCAGCAACATGCTAAAACATAACAGTACGTACAGTGTATTACATTTAGCAAAACAAACTAAAGAAGCAACATCCCTATAGTGGGGCGGATAAAGGGCAACTATTGGAAAAGATGTTCCCCTTTTGGAGGAAAGCATGAACATTTTCATATGTCTAATGCATTGGTAGTGTCTAAACGTAAGTAAGATGTTGCTAGGGTACTGTAATCCAAGATGGCCGCCATGTTTGTTCCTAAAAAACAATATTTTGTAATAATAAGTTCCAGATACATTTGCGTGTCAATTTAAACTGTGGTTCAAATTAGATGTTTAATAAAGTTACTATAACCTCTTCAGACATGAACAATCATCAGATTTTCGTCAGACATGGTTGGATTTCACATAGTTTTACTTTTGCTTGGTAGCGATCATGCAGCCAATTTACAATACGTTTTTTTTCATCGCGATAAAAAGGGATTTTTCTGACGTGGCGGTATCTCAGAACCAAAATACTTTTCTATGCCCAGATGTTAAAGCACACTCCGGAAATTACAATCTCTGATTACGGGCGAAAGATCAACGAGTAACAATAAGAAAATATGTTTTAATTATTAACAGTGATTTCTCCTTCTATCATATATTTGTAACACTGTTGTTTTTTTAGTAATCAGAATACTAAGCACGTGACACATGTAAAACGTGTTTATCGAACAGTGCAGATCATGATCAGACAACCATGGCAACTTCTAACAGGACACTTTGGCACACAGAAAACTGCTCATGTATGGCACATGATCAATTACGTACGTATATACGTTATATAGTACATTAGAAACACCTTTCATTTTTCAATATCTTATGAACCTTCACCAATTTTAATTACATTTAGTCACAATGTATGTCTATGGATGATGCTTTGTTTTGCATACGACGCACGTCCGACCGCTCAAGGTCAAGGTCACTGAGGACTTATGTTCATCGTGTTTGTACGGCAAAAATGTTAACGTTTTTTATCAAAGCTGCCAGTGAGGGGATTAGCTTAGTGATAATGATTCCCTTGTAGGGACCAGCGAGATTGAAGCAGCATTGAAATGCTGGATGGTGGCACGCATTGAAGTCAGAAGGACTCTTAGTGAGTACAATACCAGTAGCCTATTTCACCAACATTGCAAAGTATGCTTTTCTAGAAAAGTATACTTTGAGGGAGTAATCATTTATTTTTCCAGAAATGCATTATTTCATATAGAATTAACGACTGCATATATTTGATGATTAAAAAGTATGCAGAATTATTATACTGAATTTAGTACATTATCACAGCCAAAATGGCTGTGATAATGTAATAAATTCAGCATAATAAAAATTAATAAATTTATCATAAAATTGAAAATTTCTACCTCAAAGTATACTTTGCTAGATAAGTATACTTTGCAATGTTGGTGAACTAGGCTACAGACACAAATACAAGAACAGCAAGGATATCCGTCATCATGAGCAGTCACCAAGTACTAAGAATAGTTAAAAACGTGGTTGAAGTGATATATGAGTGTGACAATCTGTCGCGTGACACGTGTATTCTTGTACATTCTGGAATCCGTATAATTGTATATTTGTGATGTGTGGTACTGTGTTGTATTGTTGTGCGTATTATTGATTTCACATCCCTGTGATTCCACATACCTGTGGTTTCATACACCTGTGATTTTTACACACCTGTGATTTAGCATGTACATTTGCCATGTACAATGTGCGTGTAATAAGGGGGCTTATGTTGTATTGGTGGAGATACGTTTATGCGTGTCCTATTTGCGGATTTAAATATACGTCTATTTTATGAGCAATGTTTTACTGATGTCACGCCATATTTGCCACAGACTATGCATGTGTGTGGTAGAGAACTCGTTGACTGCGTGTGCTGGTTTCGCTAGGGAAAAAATACCTTTTAGTATTACGGATGTCCACTGTCCGTGCCATCCGTGTTTGTCCGCGTGTCAGTGTTTCACCATATAAGGGACCTTCTGTAGGTGAAGCCAGTATATAGCGCAGACCATACCATGGTCTGCCCTGTTATGTATGCTACGGGTTAGTGTTTCATCATAGCCTGGTACTGGCCAACACGGATATATCAGATCCCATAATGGTGATGTTTGTGTCGTGATATTTCCGTAAATGACCACGATATTTGAGTTTAGTATGTGCTACACTCTCATTTGAGTGTATAGCCGTAGGACCGTTATGGAGGGTTTGGCGGGGCCAAGAAGCGACCTTCGCATTGTCGAGACCAGTCGAGTCTGGGTCTATGGTGTGCAGATTTATGGTAGTGTGGGGTATACCATGTTGGATGGCATTTATTCCACGAGGGCTGTACACTGGTTTGGTTGAATTTAAGGCGTGGGTACATATATTTATGCCAAATATAACCCACGGGTGACATGGCAAAAGCCATGGTTTTGTAGTATTTATGTGAGATGTCGTACGAGGGGTAGGCATATTCATTATTCCGTGCATGGTTTCACTGGTGCGTATATAAGCGATGTCTCGCTATGTGTTGGGGGGACACATATTTTCTGGGATTACAGAAGACTAGTACTGTTATTCACCAGTGACACGGAGGATTTTGCCTCTTGAGAACGCTCCAGCAAGCCACATTGGACGTTTTGGTCCACTCGTTTGAGGGCAGACCCCAGTCAGTGCAGAGTATCGGGTCGTCCGAGTGTCCGTACGTCTGTCTGGCGCAGTGTGTGTAGCAGCTCCGGGTACATGGCCTGTATAGAGCAGTGTGTGATAGCTACCTCGCGTTCAGCAGACAGTCACAGCCATAGTATAGTGAAGTGAAACGCCATACACACATATCATATCATTATACTACCACCGAGTTGAATGTCACCTAAGTGAAACTTTTCCCGACGTCTTAGCCAACGTGATAATCGCCATTTTGTATTATATCGGAACTTTACATCCGGTCTACCACTTCCGGTATTACAACCCATTGATTCACCATGGATACTTTACATCCGGTCTACCACATCCGGGTTGCTACAGTCGAGTGATACCATAGGAACTTTACATCTGGTCCACCATTTCCGGAGATAATACTACCTGTGGAACTTTACTTCCGGGAACCAGCTTCCGGAACATTTTCGTTATTGACTATCATGTGATGTAACCACATCCGGCTTTGACTTTGACATTCATACTTTGGAAATATATTGCATAGGCAATACATATGTATACTTTGATAGTGTATGGTAATACTCCTATCATGGCATATCATGGCTAAAGGATTGTAGTAAGACTACATATATTGTTTATGGATTAATCCACTTGAAGTTGGATTATAGCCATATTGTTGACTAGACCTCATATTGCGGGTGAGGCAGACCTTGGGACCTTGATACTCAGAGGTTACACTATCTATTGAGATACGCCAGCACTGGGGTAGCTCAGATGATTGTCATTTGTCCTCCAATGTTCGTTATGCCATGTTATACTTGTATGTTATTTCACTTTGATTAGCGATCATCAAAGTACTTGTGCATTCATACTATTGTCCACTACGGGACCATTGAGATACCACATACCGAGTTTATTCGTCTATAGCTTTTAAGTTGCATTAAGTATAACAGTCGATTGGCTTACAACCTGGTAGTAATTGAATAGTATCATGCACAGTACAGTGATGTTCGCATATCAATGTATCATGTATTCCTGTGTGTTCCCATGTAATATAGTGTACATTATAAGTGATTAAAGTGAACTACGTGTACTTATCTACTCTGGCCTATCCCTTACACTTCAACTGCATTGTTACCACTTTTCGTTCGTCAGATCAAGCTATATTGGCCATAACGTCATAACAATTGAAGTATACTTGGTTCATATGATAATTGGGGGAGACAATTTGTCTCGATCATTCCTGACCTTGGTAATGACCTTGACAATGGTGTCAGAAGTGGGGTTTGTTTCCTCTTTTTATAATCAGTTTCTTCAAAGCAGTTGAAGTAAGGAGGCTAGAATAGCTGTACCCCTAGTGTCGTCAAAATTCAATCTTGTATTTGTTTGCCGCTTGGGAGTTAATGTGAAGATGCCCTCCAACACTTAGGCACTAATACATCACCACATACATGATTTGACTACCTAGGTACACAAGTGTAGAGTTGAGACGATCTAGTGAGATAGTCGATGTAAAGGGTCCTTGTTAATTTTTGATTTGTCAACAGTACCTCCCTGTGATGATGGCACAGCGGGTGTTCTAGGTTAGCACTAGACACTTCTGCATCTGAGGCGAGATTACTATCACTATTATATTGTGTATGAACAATACTATATCCTGCCAGGTGTCTATAACCAGTCCCCAATTTTTGTGTCCAGTACCATAGAGGGGGAATTGTAAATATACCATTACATTAGACTATACATATACCGGATTGACTTACCCGAATTGAGAAACGTATACCGTCGTTAGGAGTAGAGACCGGATTGATTTACCTTAACCTTATAGACGTGAAGCAAGAGACTCGCACAAATCACCAAGTGATTTGAGTGCTAGAGACCTTGTGTACCGTCGGGTAAAGCGTGTAAATCGATAATCCGGAGTTGAGTTGAGAGTGAGAATGTCGTCCATTAAGTAGCTAATGGACATAGGCAAAAGCTTAGGGCTAGCAGATTCAGAGTTAAGGACCTTTGTAAAGGAAGAGCAGGAGAGAGAAAGACAGGAAAGACTAGAGGCTAGACAGGCTGAGAAAGATAGGTTAGATGCTGAGCGGTTGGCTAAAGAGTCTGAGCGGTTGACTAAAGAGGTTGAACGACAGATGGAGAAAGATAGGTTAGATGCTGCGCAGTTAGCTAAGGAGGTTGAGCGACAGGCTGAGAAGGATAGGTTAGATGCTGAGCAGTTAGCTAAGGAGGTTGAGCGACAGGCTGAGAAGGATAGGTTAGATGCTGAGCAGTTAGCTAAAGAGGTTGAGCGACAGATGGGGAAAGATAGATTAGATGCCAATGAAGCACAGTTAGCTCTAGAATTCAAATTGCGAGAACTAGACACTAAGCATCAGGTAGAAATGGCAAAAGTAGAAAGGGGAGAAGTAGTAGATGAAGATAGACATGATAGGGACTATGGCAGAGCATTCGGTCCGAAGCTGCCACATTTTGATCAGAATAATGACAACATGGATAGCTACTTAGCTAGATTTGAGAGGTACGCAGCAATTCAAAGGTGGGGGAGAGATAAGTGGTCACTACACTTGAGTGCGTTATTGAAGGGCAAGGCATTAGATGAATATTCTAGACTACCTATTGATGATGCTCTTGACTATGATAAGTTGAAATCCGCATTGTTGAAATGTTTTGATCTAACGGAAGATGGGTTCAGACGCATGTTCAAAAAACACCAAACCTGATCACAGTGAATCATTTGTGCAATATGTCAGTCGGTCAAAGAACTATTTAGATAGATGGTTTGAGTTAGGTAAGGTGAATAGAACATATGAAGGAGTACTAGACTACATGATCAGAGATCAGATGTAAAGTATATGCAGTCGTGAGCTCTACTTATTTCTCAAAGAGAAAACATTTGACTCGATAGATCAGATGGCGGTTCAGGCAAGATTACTTTGCAGAAGCTAGAGGAGGTAGCAAGTATGTAGTTCAGAGGAACAGTACTAGCAACAGAACTGAGTACAGGTCAGTAGATAACCAGAGGCGCAAGGTAAGTTAGTGCAGATAATCGATCCAGAGATAGGAGTCGAGATAGGGACAGATATCAGAATAGAGACCACAATAGAAGCCCAAGTAGGGGTAGTTATGATAGAAGCCCGAGTAGAGGTAGTTATGACAGAAGTACCAGCAGGAACGGCTACGATAGGCATCGCGGGACATGTTACCATTGTGGCAAAGAAGGTCACATGTCCTACGATTGTCCTAAGCGTGACCGGTCCTCAGCTTACAAAGCAGCAGCAGTCGAGGAAGAGAAACATGTAAGTTTTGCAGATAAAGAACAGAGAGGTCGGTACAGAGGTAGAAATAGAGGTAGAAGTGGAAGGCACACTAGAGGCAGAGGTAGAGGTAGATGGCAAAACACGGAACAACCAGGGGAAAACCAAGGAAAATTCTGTATGGTTGATACCGACACCACTATTGTATGTTCAGGTAGCGAGATACATCCGGAGTTGATTAACGGATGTACATTTGGTATGGATAGGCTACCCGTAGCAGAGGGCACATTAAATGGGAAAAAGGTCACAGTAATGCGAGATACTGGGTGTACCGGGGTGGTCGTCAGGGAAAGCTTAGTACAACCAGATCAGTTTTTAAGCAGTTTCAACATGCATGCTGGTAAATAGGAGCAAAATGAGTGGAATTCCTACCGCCCGGGTAGACCTAGATACACCTTTTTTTAAAGGTCCGGTAGAAGCCCTTTGCATGACAGATACAATGTATGATGTTACCATAGGTAATGTAGACGGGTCAGAGTTACCGGTGATATCCGATTTTAGAGGCGCTAAATCGTGCGCAGTTGAAACTAGGTCACAAACGACAGCCCGAGACGAATCATAGACCCTCAAAGTCCCTACCGCAATCGCTAACGTATCACGCGATGAATTCAAAGAGGCGCAGGCACATGACGTCACATTGACGTCAGTTCGAAATAATGCAAAAGACGGAACGGTACGGTCAAGTAAGAAGAACGGAAACAAATCGAAATTCGCATACCGAAAAGACTTGTTGTATCGTAATTTCGAATCGATAGGGTCAGGTAGGATGTACCATCAGCTGGTAGTCCCAAAAACACTTAGGACTACCGTGATGAAAGTGGCACATGAATCAATCATGGCGGGGCATTTAGGGGTTAAGAAGACAACTGATCGAGTGTTATCAGAATTTTATTGGCCAGGCGTGGGCAGTGACATTACACGGTTTTGTAGGTCTTGTGACATATGTCAAAAGACTGTGTCAAAGGGACACATCACCAAGGTTCCGTTAGGAACTATGCCGTTGATAGACACTCCGTTCAAACGAGTCGCAGTTGACATTGTAGGGCCAATTTTTCCAGCTACCGATCGAAAGAATCGTTACATACTAACGTTAGTTGATTATGCAACTAGGTACCCAGAGGCGGTACCACTACCAGGCATCGAGGCCGAACGAGTCGCGGAAGCTCTCGTGGATATGTTCAGTAGACTGGGTATCCGAGGAGATGCTCACCGATAGGGGTAGTCAATTTACGTCGGCAGTCATGGAGGAAGTTAGTAGATTGTTATCGCTGAGACAATTAACCACGACACCGTACCACCCACAGTGTAACGGTCTCGTGGAACGGTTCAATGGTACGTTAAAGCAAATGCTTCGTAGAATGGCAAGCGAACGTCCCAAAGATTGGGACAAATACATTAACGCGCTCTTATTCGCGTATCGCGAAGTCCCTCAAGAAAGTTTGGCTTTCTCACCGTTTGAACTATTGTACGGAAGGACCGTTCGGGGTCCGATGAGCATACTAAGAGATCTGTGGTCCGAGAAGGACATAGAGGACAACGTCAAAACGACGTATCAGTACGTCCTCGACTTGCGCGAACGGCTCGAGAAAACATGCGAAATCGCGCATGAGAACTTGAAGAGTGCGTCCAAAAAGTACGCAAAGTACTACAACCGTAAGACTCGTAGTAGGCAGTATGCAGTGGCGGCAGATCAGGTACTTGTACTACTACCGACAGACAACAACAAATTGCTTCTTAGGTGGAAGGGACCATACCCCATAACAGAGGTAGTTAATGAGTGGGACTATAGAGTTGACATGGGAGGGAAGTTGAAAACCTTTCATGCAAACATGTTAAAGAGGTACGAGACTAGGCCTGAGCACCCAGGGAAGGGAATACTCACTGTAATAAATGCGGCCGTGATAGAAGACACAGTAGAGGGGGATCCTAGTCCAAGTGGGTGTAGTGCCGAAGAAAACATGTTATGTCCCACGGGATTAGAGTCCGATACGGAGAGCAAAGTTTGACCTGTCGCCTGAATTTTAGCAATAAACAAAAGACCCAAGTCAAAGAGATCTTACGGGAATTCACCCATGTCCTGAGGGACGCACCATGGACACACCCATATAGAGAAACATGAGATTAAAGTTGTCAACGCAAGACCCATTAAGAATTAGGGGTACCCTATCCCATTTAAGGTCAGGGAAACAGTCAGCCAGGAAGTAGAGAGATGCTGAAGCTAGGTGTCATAGAACCTTCAAAATCACCCTACTCATCCCCCAGTAATTCTGGTTATGGAAAAAGGACGGGGGGCTCCGATTCTGCATTGATTTCCGGCAACTTAACAAAGTCACTGTGTTTGATGCGGAACCAATGCCAAATATTGAAGAGATGTTCTCTAAGTTGGCGGGACATAGCTACTTTTCAAAGCTGGACCTGAGTAAGGGCTACTGGCAGGTCCCATTGGATGAGAATTCCAGGGAATATTCCGCTTTCGAGGCACCCCCAGGGTCTATTCCAGTTCAAGGTCATGCCCTTTGGAATGGTCACGGCACAGGCCACTTTCTGTAGACTCATGAGGAAAGTATTAAAGGGGGTCCACAATGCAGACAGCTTTGTTGATGACATCTTGATATTCTCCCATACGTGGCAACAACACCTGAGAGCTCTGAGTGAAGTCCTCTCCCGATTGTCCGATGCCAATCTAACGGCAAAACCCTCCAAGTGCAGCATTGGGTACAGGCAACTTGAGTGCCTGGGACATACTATCAGCAGTAAGAAATAACTAAGGGCCCATCCCGAAAAGGTCAAGGCAGTTCATGAAGCTAATGTCCCTGAGACAAAGAAGGAGGTCAGGGCTTTCTTGGGGTTAGCCGGGTTCTATAGGAAGTTCATGCCCAACTTTGCAGAGATAGCGAGCCCGCTAACTGACCTTACTAAGAAAGGTCAACCAAGCAAGGTCAACTGGGGGGCACCCCAACAGAAAGCTTTCGTTACCCTCAAGGGATTATTGACCAGGGACCCAGTTCTGAAACTGCCCGAACTAGACAAACCTTTCGTGCTCAGGACGGATGCTTCCGACATTGGGTTAGGGGCAATACTGTTACAAGAGCAGGATGGTATCCCACTTCCGATAGCGTATGCCAGCAAAAAGATGTTGCCAAGGGAACGCAATTATTCGGTAGTTGAGAAGGAGTGTCTGGCAGTCGTGTGGGGGTCGAGAAGTTCCCCACCGATTATTTGTTTGGGGGGGAATTTATCCTAGAAACGGACCACCAACCGTTGGTTTAGCTAAACAAAGCCAAGGATTGCAAATTCCCGACTAATGAGGTGGGCCTTGATACTGCAACCTTACCGAATGCGTATTGTTGCGATAAAAGGGGCCGACAATCTGGGGGCAGACTACCTGAGCAGGATATCGGGGTAAGTTAGTCAGCTGTGGCCAACGTGTCTCGCGATTTATGCACGAAAGTGTAAACACTTTTTGTTTAGGGGGGGAGATATGTCGCGTGACACGTGTATTCTTGTACATTCTGGAATCCGTATAATTGTATATTTGTGATGTGTGGTACTGTGTTGTATTGTGTGCGTATTATTGACTTCACATCCCTGTGATTCCACATACCTGTGGTTTCACACACCTGTGATTTTTGTTTACACACCTGTGATTTAGCATGTACATTTGCCATGTACAATGTGCGTGTAATAAGGGGGCTTATGTTGTATTGGTGGAGATACGTTTATGCGTGTCCTATTTGCGGATTTAAATATACGTCTATTTTATGAGCAATGTTTTACTGATGTCACGCCATATTTGCCACAGACTATGCATGTGTGTGGTAGAGAACTCGTTGACTGCGTGTGCTGGTTTCGCTAGGGAAAAAAGATACCTTTTAGCATTACGGATGTCCACTGTCCGTGCCATCCGAGTTTGTCCGCGTGTCAGTGTTTTCACCATATAAGGGACCTTTCTGTAGGTGAAGCCAGTATGTAGCGCAGACCATACCATGGTCTGCCCTGTTATGTATGCTACGGGTTAGTGTTTCATCATAGCCTGGTACTGGCCAACACGGATATATCAGATCCCATAATGGTGATGTTTGTGTCGTGATATTTCCGTAAATGACCACGATATTTGAGTTTAGTATGTGCTACACTCTCATTTGAGTGTATAGCCGTAGGACCGTTATGGAGGGGTTTGGCGGGGCCAAGAAGCGACCTTCGCATTGTCGAGACCAGTCGAGTAGATTTCGGATTATGAGATCTGGGTCTATGGTGTGCAGATTTATGGTAGTGTGGGGTATACCATGTTGGATGGTATTTATTCCACGAGGGCTGTACACTGGTTTGGTTGAATTTAAGGCGTGGGTACATATATTTATGCCAAATATAACCCACGGGTGACATGGCAAAAGCCATGGTTTTGTAGTATTTATGTGAGATGTCGTACGAGGGGTAGGCATATTCATTATTCCGTGCATGGTTTCACTGGTGCGTATATAAGCGATGTCTCGCTATGTGTTGGGGGGACACATATTTTCTGGTTACAGAAGACTAGTACTGTATTCACCAGTGACACGGAGGATTTTGCCTCTTGAGAACGCTCCAGCGAGCCACATTGGACGTTTTGGTCCACTCGTTTGAGGGCAGACCCCAGTCAGTGCAGAGTATCGGGTCGTCCGAGTGTCCGTACGTCTGTCTGGCGCAGTGTGTGAGCAGCTCCGGGTACAGGCCTGTATAGAGCAGTGTGTGATAGCTACCTCGCGTTCAGCAGACAGTCACTGCATAGTTTAGTGAAGTGAAACGCCATACACACATATCATATCATTATACTACCACCGAGTTGAATGTCACCTAAGTGAAACTTTTCCCAGCGTCTTAGCCAACGTGATAATCGCCATTTTGTATTATATCGGAACTTTACATCCGGTCTACCACTTCCGGTATTACAACTCATTGATTCACCATGGATACTTTACATCCGGTCTACCACATCCGGGTTGCTACAGTCGAGTGATACCATAGGAACTTTACATCTGGTCCACCATTTCCGGAGATAATACTACCTGTGGAACTTTACTTCCGGGAACCAGCTTCCGGAACATTTTCGTTATTGACTATCATGTGATGTAACCACATCCGGCTTTGACTTTGACATTCATACTTTGGAAATATATTGCATAGGCAATACATATGTATACTTTGATAGTGTATGGTAATACTCCTATCATGGCATATCATGGCTTAAAGGATTGTAGTAAGACTACATATATTGTTTATGGATTAATCCACTTGAAGTTGGATTATAGCCATATTGTTGACTAGACCTCATATTGCGGGTGAGGCAGACCTTGGGACCTTGATACTCAGAGGTTACACTATCTATTGAGATACGCCAGCACTGGGGTAGCTCAGATGATTGTCATTTGTCCTCCAATGTTCGTTATGCCATGTTATACTTGTATGTTATTTCACTTTGATTAGCGATCATCAAAGTACTTGTGCATTCATACTATTGTCCACTACGGGACCATTGAGATCCACATACCGAGTTTATTCGTCTATAGCTTTTAAGTTGCGTTAAGTATAACAGTCGATTGGCTTACAACCTGGTAGTAATTGAATAGTATCATGCACAGTACAGTGATGTTCGCATATCAATGTATCATGTATTCCTGTGTGTTCCCCATGTAATATAGTGTACATTATAAGTGATTAAGTGACTACGTGTACTTATCTACTCTGGCCTATCCCTTACACTTCAACTGCATTGTTACCACTTTTCGTTCGTCAGATCAAGCTATATTGGCCATAACGTCATAACAATTGAAGTATACTTGGTTCATATGATAATTGGGGGAGACAATTTGTCTCGATCATTCCTGACCTTGGTAATGACCTTGACACAATCCATTCAGAGATGACAGTTCAAACTCGGTCACACTAGAAACCAAACGTCATCATGTCTGATAGTCATTGGATCAATTCTTACAGCTGAAGAAATAGGCACAGCACAATATCAGACTTTCGTCCAATACCGATTGGCCGGTCCTCCGAGTCTTTCTATGAGGCAATTCACTAAAATCAGCTTACACTCTTAAAATCGAAATGAAAGGATGACTCTAAAGCTAATAGGGAAACAAATTATCTGAAAAGTGAGTTGTTTTCTCAGCACTTCGAGCATGAGACCCACAAATGTGCCAAACGTCAACATCTAATCCCATTACCTGTCTGGTGCCAATAGCTGAGGAAAAAGATGATGAAGACCCACGACTTGATGTCAAGATCATTGACGGAGCTGCTCTTGTCCACATACTTGACCGGAAAAAGACAGCTGCAAATACATTTGGTGATTATGTAACGCTGGTATTCCTCCCATATATCGCCTAACAACTACAGTATGTGAGTTGCCTAGATGTCGTGTGGGATGTCTACATACCTGGTAGCTTGAAATCCCAGACACCAGCAAGCAGGGTCCCATTGCGAGTAGCAACAAACACCCGGTTACCTCCAAACTGGAAAACGTTTCTCCGTGCGGATTCAAACAAATCAGGTCTGTTTAACTACTTAGCTGGTGCTATGCAGACGTATGAGCCTCCGCCAAACCAGCTTCTGATCATGACACGCGAGGATACGCTAATATCCATGCCGCTGTGTGACCTATTCCAGTTACATATATTAGCGCAATGTACCCATGAAGAAGCTGATGGAAAAATATTGCTTCATACTACTCATGCATATAAACAATGTCATTTCAATAATATGATACAAGCCAGCAATACATATGTGATGGTACTTTCACGACAGCTCCAGTTCACCAAGAATGTCGACTTTGGGTAGCATTCGGTCAGGGAAAAACAGTTCGCCATGTTTCAACAGACCGTATCGCAGCATTACTCGGACATGATTCGCCACAGGGTCTACTATTCCTGCATGTTTTCTCGGGCTGCGATACAGTTGCTTCATTTTTCGGAATGGACAAGAAGACCAAGCTGAAATGTGGCGAAGCTCCGACTTATTCAGAACAGTGTTCAAAAACCTATCGGACCCACCAAGCCTGATCACGGACCAAGACATAGAAATGTTATAAAGAGTTGTAGTCTTCTTGTACAAGCGCACGTCGACATTGACAGTCAAGGAAGCCTCTTTGCATCCGGAACACGGCAGATGGACGACATCCCTCCTACTATCGACGCAATGCGACAGCATGCCAGCCGTGCTGCCTATGAAGCTGGCCATATATGGTGCAACACTGTAGTTGCAACTCCAAACCTACATCATCCGACGGAGTGGGGTAGGGCCAAGAAGGGAAACACCCTGTGTCCTGTTTGGAGCCTGAAACATGTGGCAGCGATGGCCTGCAGGGAACTGATCAAGTGTGCTTGTCGAAATATCCCATGCACACAGCTCTGGGCAGTGTACATGAAATGTCGAGCATCTATACATTGTGTGACATTTATTGAGTCAAAAGGTTAAAAGTATATATTTCGTAATTAATATGTCTTCATTTTTATTAGCCGATCTATTTATAGATCGGCTAATATATTGGTTATCTATCGAATTCTGAAAAAGTTTGTAGCAACCCTTTTCTCCGCTATTCGGTAATCTACGAACGCGAATTTTTCTGTATCACTTCCAAATTGCATCAACCGATAAAGTTTGCATTTTTGGCAATTATCTCCGTTTAAAACTTTACTTATAGCCAAATAACACAATTTTGAATACGTAATGAGCTGAACGCGGAAGAGATTTAACCCGGAAGTTATTGTTGTTGAAGTCCATAGTTGGCTCTAATGGCCATATACGCCAACATACGCCGATTATTGGGCTAATTTAAAGCTTTTATTTATTAAACAGAACAAGTTTCAGCCACGTATAATCGCGTAAAATGTGTTTATTCGGCTAATTTATAATCGACCTCTGCTCAAAATCTCCTTACTAGCAACCCCAGCATTTTCGGGTTTATCCCAGCATCTCGGGTTTATCCCATTGGATCGCGTATGCGCGTCATTTGACGCTAGTTAATATTCACAAAATTTTCCACCAATCAAAACGAAGAATTGCCCTTCATAGCGAACTTTGTTTACGTATCATGCAGGGATGGCAGGGATGCATCCAGCACGCGCGATTGCGGCAATCCCCCTTAATTATTGTCAATGCCGCAAATTATTGATTGTCTTGCGCCCGACATCGCGCAAATAAATCACGGATGGGGCACATTAGGCCAATCTGGGCATGTGCCTGAATACGCAGGAGCTTGCGTCTATTTTTAGATGACACTGTAACCGCTAGATATATATAGCTCTGGTAGCTCCGCCCACTCGCTTGCTGCCACAGAATTCGGACAAACACACAGTGACTACAACTTTGTGTATTGCGGAGTGTAATTTGTAGATAAATAGAGCATACAGTACAGGTGTTACGCTGGAATATTTCGCAACATAATGGTGACAACAAAACATTGCTGCTATGGCATTGCTGCTATTGGATGGATTTGGGAACGGGTTTCCAAAACCTGCACAAAATCGAGAAAAATGTCAACGCTGGGTACAGAACTGTGGTCGAAAATAGTTTACCATTGACAATGTTACCAGAGACACCTACATATGTTCGATGCACTTTACCCTGATTTGATCGGCTAATAACATCATGCTCTGCATGACTTTTCATTTCTAATTTTACAATTTCCTAATAATAGACATTCAAGGTGTGTAAATATACATTATACTAGTAAGATTATATGCAACTGGGATTAGAAAATGTGCCATTAGGAAATTTGACTAGTTTGCATATTATACGTATATTGTGATTTCCATGAAACTAAAATGGCGGCCATCTTGACTTACAGTGGTCTAGCTATATATTAGCTACATTTAAACACTTTCAACATATTCGTTATTTTTGGAAACCTATGTATAGACATCACAATAACCAGTAGATCTCGCTTCATCTCAAGTAATTGCCTTTTCTTTATTTACCAAACGCGGATGGCGGCCATCTTGAATTGTGAGGAGGTTACGTACCTCGGATCAAATGTGTCCCAATTTAATTTAATTCAGCATACCTTAAAACCCTTGTATGAAATGCGTCATGCTTTCCTCCAAAAGGGGAACATATTTCCGTCCCACTATAAAACGGTAATCTTCACTGTGCCTTGTAAAACCTACTACAGTAATTGTTATATAGTACATGCATATTAATAAGTATATTAGTAAGTCATACTGTGTGTAACCCAGTATCGTGTAATGGTACAAATGAGTTGTTGTATACTACTGTCTGTTTCACGAAAGCTGCCCAAATTTTACAGCTATATAAGCAATGCAAAAACAGTATTCTTTTTGATAATATGAAATTAAAGCAAAATTTAAGAATGAGCCTTCTTTTTATTTCGTGAAATTTGGTCAAATATTGGTTTTATTACGAAAAAATGATTTCTCTATGGGAATTTAACATGGGGGAAAAAGATGTAAAGGAGTGTGGGAGGAGTCAAAAAACGAACAAATTTGGAAATTGACTCCGAAACCTAGCTAGATAGCTTGGAAATGATCCAACTAAGAAAACAAAAGTTAAATTTTAAAAATCGGTCCAATATTTCTGAAATTATAAAAAATTTCCCCATGTTAAATCCCCATAGACATTTTCACTCCGTGAAGATGTCTATGGGGATTTAACATGGGGAAATTTTGTTTTCGCAATAAAATCAATATTTGACCAAATTTCACGAAATAAAAAGAAGGCTCATTCTTAAATTTTCCTTGAATTTAATATTATCGAAAAAAATATGGTTTTTGAATTGTTTATATGGCCGTAAAATTTGGGCAGCTTTCGTGAAACAGACTATAGTTCCAAGTTACACTAATGATTAATGATTGACAGCCCGTTGTTAATAATAACATAATAAAACTACAGTGAACCCTCTCTAAACCGGACACCCTGGGAGTTCCCCAGGGTGTCCGGATTAGAGAGGTTTCATTGTACATCAGGCATTTGATCATTCTGAGCCATAGTTGTGTCCTACGAGATCCCGAACAGACAGTATCACCAGGGATAAATGACCAAGAAACTCATCAAAAATAAGATCACAGGTGTTTTATTGGTGTCCAGTTTAGAGAGGTACCATTGTATTATCGGTCCAAATTATGTTTGAACGTACATGGTAAGTGTACTTTATAGTATCAGTGGTGGGTAAACATTTCATCTTACTTTGCAACCATTGTTAATGTTAAATTTACAGACTACACTGTATCATAGTTTTGCACTTACGAACATTTTAGTCGTACAAAGTGAATATTAGAGTCCTAATCTGTATTAGTGAATCGGTGGAATTATGCATAGAAGGAATGCAGGCATGACACGACTGCATTAGTTGACGATACCGGAGATATTCGTATCAGTTGAACTTTATATACATTCATAGTTATCACAGAATTGTCGAATGGTTTTACAATTTATGATAACGCTCATCACAGTGTTACCGTAGGAGATGACAGTTATGATGAACAGATCAAACAGCTGGAACATTAGCTTAAATTAACTGATGCACTCCTCGAATATTAAGGGCATTAGTATGGAGCCCCACAGGGGACATGAATACAATTCGTTCCCACGATATAACAATTCGTTCCCACGATATAACAATTCGTTATCACGATATAACAATTCGTTATCACGAATTAACAATTCGTTCATACGAAATAACAATTCGTTCCCTCGAATTAACAATTCGTTCCCACGAAATAACAATTCGTTCTCTCGAATTGACAATTCGTTCCCACGAATTAACAATTCGTTCCCGCGATATATCGCGGGAACGAGTTGTTAATTCGAGGGAACGAATTGTTATATCGTGAGAACGAATTGTTATTTCGTGGGAACGAATTGTTAAATTGAGGGAACGAATTGTTATTTCGTGGGAATTAATTGTTATTTCGTGGAAACGAATTAATAAAAAAAAATTCTACGCCCCCCGCGGGGCTCCGTACATTAGAGACCATGTGCGTCAAATACAGTAGCAGGTTCCAACCTGTTGTGTTCGTTCGTGTGTGCACTTACACGCTGACCCCACTGTATGCCATATTGCCATCATTGTTCTTTCATTTGGTGTTCTGTAAGCTAAAATATGCTGCCTACTTTCCAACGAAAACAAACCGCATTTACATTTTGAACCCGCCTACTATCAACATGTTGCTGTTGAAGGGCATGCCATTCAGTATAGAGTATCGCAAAATAAATACTGGAACAGTCGAATTATCAATATGCATATGCAGGACCATAGATAGAAGTTGCCATGGAAATGGAGGTAAGACCGTGACGAAATTGAACAGAAAAGAACTGTACTGTCAGGAACTAACACTTCGTGAAACATGTATAATGGACACAAATTAACACTTGAATTTGCGTGAGAGGATTTATCTAAACTGTAATTAGTAATTATTCCTCTGCACGACTTGTAAGGAGATTCCTTTCAGACGCCTTCTATCATTAACAAAGAGTCTCAGATTGCGAACTAATATCGGTTGTGGTGCTTATGCTAATAATTTACTATCCTAGCGACGGCTAACACGGTATTATTCTATTTGAGTGGCGAACATGTACTATAACTGATAGTATGCCATGTGTGGTCAATGTTGTAATCATCAAAATCGCAAAATATACTTTTCTAGCAAAGTATACTTTGAGGGAGAAATGTTCAGTTTAAGGATAAATTTATTAATTTGTATTATACTGAATTTATTACATTATCACAGCCATTTTGGCTGTGATAATGTAATACATTCAGTATAATAATTCTGCATACTTTTAATCATCAAATATATGCAGTCATTAGTTCTATATGAATTCGCACCATCCTTAAACAATGAGTTGGATCGGTATGCGTTGAGGTTACATGTTTATTGTGCTCTACATGTGGCGTAAGAAGCCAAATACTTCAGTTTTCCTGTCCTAGTCAAATCATAACTTTATGTCGGTACTGTCGGTACTGTCGGTACACCATGCAACCCATTTAAAACAATATATTGATTACTTAATAGGCTTACCATGCATACAGTTGGAAATAGTTAGACATGCGCAGTTGTACTAGTTATATAATGCAATGTATATACGGTTATAGTATATATATATATATATATATATATATATATTTGCCAAATCAACTGGTGACTGGAATAAATTAAAATATATACACGTGATCGGGAAATGACTTGTGCAAGCAGGTGTGTCTTGATGCAACATTACAGTGGGGTCAGCGTGTAAGTGCACACACGAACGAATACGACAGGTTGGTTCCAACCTGTCGTGTTCGTTCGTGTGTGCACTTACACGCTGACCCCACTGTATGTTTATCAAAAACGATACGCATTATTATATCGTATTAGTATACAATGCTCGGTACAAACAAAACAAAGTGTTATTCAAATGCAATATGAATGTTTGGTTGGTATTAGTACATGCACATGAGAGCGTGCTCGATAAGTATTGTGCCAGTGTTAACTGTCTAACCTCTCGTACTTCTATACGCGCTGGGCTGGCGACTGTGCCGTTGTTTTCCCCTGGACGCCATATAGTGGCTGACCTATAGCTATAACAAATACAGTGGGGCTTCTATAAACCGGACACCCTGGGGACATCCCTGGGTGTCCGCTTTAGAGAGATTCCATTGTAATTAAGCACTCCATGAACAGTTTTTTCAATCATGAAAAGACAAGACAATGAAAGGAATGACAGTAAAACCATCTAAATTTAACTCAATGGGTGTCCGGTTTAGAAGGGTTCTACTGTATAAATTTTCATTTTAACATTTCACCCTAAGTAACTGGAATCGATTTTGATATGTTAATTTTACAACCAATCGTCACAAAATTATTTTCACTCTAGTCCATTTATGAAAAGGGGGTGCTTTTGTTCTAAAAAATTGAAAGTTACTTGCAAAAAGTGCAGATCCTGATGAGACGGCTCGTTACGAGCCGGCTCATCTGGATCTGCACTGTTTGCATAAACCGCTATAGCGGGATTTCGGATTCAAAGGGTTAAGCATTTATTCTAAATTTTAACGCGGAATCGAAATGGTTGATTGGCATATACTAACCAATCAATTTACATCCGCAGTGCATGCGTTTCGAATCTTTATAATAAATATATTATAATGGCACCATTAATAACGTAACCCGCCATGTACATGTAACTTGTATATTTTTCGTCAGATAAATATTGGATATTTTATCTAATAGGACGTTAGGTTGTTTGCTTCAATAATCTTAAATCTAATGACAAGCACGACTGCATAAAGCAGAATAGAACGAATGTGTAGATCTGCGACGAAAAGCAGGAAATGACAATACAATTAATACAGTTATAATCAATACAAATAAAGCCATATATTTCTTTAAAGCATACTAAAAACATGAACATGTTGATAAAAAATCCTCATATCGCACCATGTACGTGTCGACCAGTAGCCGATTTCATCAAAAGTATACTTATATAGCAAAGTATACTTTGAGGGAGTAATCATTTATTTTTCCCGAAATGCATTATGTCATATATATAACTAACGGCTGCATATATTTGATGATTAATAGTATGCAGACTTGTTATACTGAATTTATTACATTATCACAGCCAAAATGGCTGTGATAATGTAATAAATACAGTATAATAAAAATTAATAAATTTATCCTTAAATTGAAAATATCTCCCTCAAAGTATACTTTGCTAGATAAGTATACTTTGCAATGTTGGTGAAATAGGCTACATATATCGTGAGACACAACATGTCATGTACGCAAATTTGCGTGTGGACTGGCTGGCAGCTAAAATCATCTGTCTACGAGTATAGTATTGTCTCCGGTAACACAATACTTCATCATCGACACGAGACCCGATACTCTTGACGTTCTAACCCGAATGTTTTGTCTGTAACGCAGGACCCAATGTGCATGATCAGTGGTTACCACAACAACAACAATGTCTGAAAGTGTTGAAATCTTATACTAAACCTCCTTGAACTATATTTGTACAACCAGCGTAGACCCCGTTTATAATGTGCGGATGCGCAGCTTGATCTGGGTATACACTGGTTTCAATCGCTGTTTTGCATGAGGTTACATGTATATTGCCCGAGATATTAACTTAAAAAAGTTCGCTACCTGAGAATATATATATATAACGAGTACATCGGTCATCTGTAATTATTTACGTGATTTAACTAATTGTTACGACTGTGTGGTTGTTTTCTCCGCATAACTATAGTGAAGGCTTCATAATGATTAATAAACAGTGTAAGCCCAGATCAGACTCATACACGTACACATTTTAAAAATCTATTATAAAACAGCATACACGCATATACGGTCTGCATCCGCGCAGTCTGATCATAGTATACACCTATAACTGACATACTGATTTGTAATTTCAGCTTTCAGCTTAGACTGACTATTCACTAGATTTGATTATCTTTGACATAATTGCAACTTGCAATACTTAATATAATTTCATCTTTATTTGATATGGTTAGAAATAATTAAGTTATTCCCTTTTTACGTACACGGGACTTATAAATCTTGGTCGAGTGTAGGACAAAATCCCCCCCGGACATAAATCCCCCCCCCCCCCTCCATGATCTATGACACTGAAGGAAAATATCCTCCCCACCCCCGTCTAAAATCACAGGTAAGACATAATCCCCCCTCAAAATTCAAGGTAGGACACGAACTTCGTGCATAGAACATGATTGCGGTACACGCATGGTTTTATTTCGCATGACACCACGTGAGATAATACATTAAAGGCTGGGGTCCCATATATTAGGCACATACTTTTCTTTATAGGAATTAAATAAACGTTCGTCCGGCGGATACATTTATCGAAATCTCGATTTTGTCTCACGGTGTGTCAGCGATATATGCGCACAGGTGGAAGAATTGGCCCATTTGAAAATCATTATCCCGCTCACCCAATTTCCGTACACTATATAACCACATTTAACCCTTACTACGATGAATTAAATTGTGTAGTCTGCTGGAAATGTTTTATTTTCAATATTTTTCGATAAAAACCTGTTTTGACAGCGCATGAGAATCGTCTCCACTGGAGACGATTCTCATGTGCTGCCAAAACAGGTTTTTTTTTGTTAAGAATGAAGGCAAAAATGAAAAACAGCAGACGAGGTGTAGTGAGGGTTAATATACTCTGCAGTCCAGCAGATTCAGCAACTCATTTGAAGAGCGCTCTAAATTATTTGGAGCTAGCTCTAAATATTTAATGCTAGCTCTAATTCCAAGAACGCCAACTCTACATAAAGTCAAATAATTAATGCTAGCTATAAATATTTAACGCTAGCTCTAAATATTTAATGCTAGTTCTAATTATTTAGATCAAACACTAATTATTTGAGTTTATGTAGATTCTAGCTAATAAATAGAGCTAGCATTGACTATTTAGAACTAGCTCCAAATGATTTAGAGAGCTCCTCAAATCATTTGTAGCTAGCTCTAAATAGTTAATGCTATTTAGAGCTAGCAATAATTATTTCAGTTTATGTAGATTTGGCGTTCCATACGAATGGGCCATTTACCGACTACTCGGTTCGGGTCCTCCACCTGTGTATCTGCCTACCTTTCCCTGTCGGTTCGTCGTCCGCCGAACGTCGATTGTCTACCGCCTTATGTCTCGAATAACACCACATCACCAGCATCAGTATCAGGAATATACAGGCGAGGGACACGCCCACAGCCATGCCCTCTATATACGTCTGCATTTCTTGTTTCTCAAACTCCTCCTTCGTTGTATGGTGGGCTGAATTTGTAGATAGTGTTGGCTGTGACTGCGGATATGTGGCTGATGGGTTATGCGACCAGTGTACGACAGGGGCCCGTTTCACTAAACTTCGTACGACTAAAATGTTCGTAAGTGCAAAATTATGATTTTTACATTAACAGTGTTTTCTTGTAAACACGTATTGGATTTACATTTATTGAGCATATCAATTGAAATTTACAGACGATCCTAAATTTGCACTTACGAACATGTTAGTCGTACGAAGTTTAGTGAAATGGCCCCCAGATTAGCCTGCGCATCCGTGCAGTCTGATCAGGTTACTCACTGCTTGCCATTGAGTCAGTAAATAAACTGTACTCCTTCTGCATATATTCCAGTATATGCACATTTCTGTGACTGGAGAAATGGGATGTACGGGTTTTGCGACCAGTGTACAGTCTGATCAGGATCTGCATTGTTCACAATTAAATCAATGAAATCTGTGTTCTAAACTGACAAGAAATGATGCCCAATTCGCCAGGGAGGGTCACTTTAAATTACTACTCAGACAACTCCATGTGGTTTTGTACCTTCGGACAGCTGCGTAATTTCATGAAATACGTTTAAAAATTTACAATATTTTCCGTAAATGGCGTCGAAAGTTGACACCATTTTCAGAGTACACGCGGAATTATATTCCACATGTACTTTGAAAATTGTGTCAACTTTTGACTTTATTTATGAAAAATATCGTATTTAAACGTATTTAATGAAAGTACGCAGATATAAATATGCGAAGGTACAAAATCACAATGGCGTGTTCACCCATATAGGTATATACGTATAGGATTTTCTATCTTGTTGCGTTCAACAATATAACAAATCGGATACTTATTTACCGATATCGGTGAAAATTTAAAGAACCCAGCGGTTCTAGTGTCGTCATATATCTTCCAGTAAACCACTGTACACAAGGCCACGATGAAAACATGTTTTTATTTGTTATAGTATTTTTTTCCTGATATGCCCTTTAAGGGAAACGTGTAGGACGGATGTGTGGACGTACGAACGGACGGGCGGACTCTCGTGATGAAAACAATATAGCTATTGTATCCATCCTATTACTAAATATCATGCTATGTGCGTGGATGATGAATTTATGGAAACGTCCTGGTGCCAATGCTAAAATATTTTATCAATATCTCCTAATTAGGATTTAGTATCTCCTAATTAAGAGTTAGTATCTCCTAATTAGGAAGTAATACACTCCCGCCTGCGATTCTCTTACCAAGAATTGCAATCCAGCGGTCCTTGAATTGCAATTCGTCCCCTCTGAAATTGCAGTCTAATTGCGGTCCAATCTCGGTCCCGTTTTTGCGGTAATTCTTTCGCGATACCGTTTGTGCGGTCATTCTTTCGCGGTCCAGTTTGTGCGGTCATTCTTCCGCGGTCCAGTTTGTGCGGTCATTCTTTCGCGATACCGTTTGTGCGGTCATTCTTTCGCTATTTGCGGTAAAAACTTACCGTATCATCGTATAGTACAGTTTGTACATATCAAGTGCTCTACTAGTCCTGGTGCGATGACCGACTGATCAAGTTCTATACTAGTCCTGGTGCGATGGCTGACTGATCAAGGGCTAAACTAGTCCTGGTGCGATGGCCGACTGATCAAGTTCTATACTAGTCCTGGTGCGATGGCTGACTGATCAAGTTCTATACTAGTCCTGGTGCGATGGCCGACTGATCAAGGGCTAAACTAGTCCTGGTGCGATGGCCGACTGATCAAGTTCTATACTAGTCCTGGTGCGATGGCTGACTGATCAAGTTCTATACTAGTCCTGGTGCGATGGCCGACTGATCAAGTTCTATACTAGTCCTGGTGCGATGGCTGACTGATCAAGGGCTACACTAGTCCTGGTGCGATGGCCGACTGATCAAGGGCTAAACTAGTCCTGGTGCGATGGCCGACTGATCAAGGGCTAAACTAGTCCTGGAGCGATGGCCGACTGATCTAGTTCTATACTAGTCATGGTGAGATGGCCGACTGATCAAGTGCTAAACTAGGATCAAGTTCTAAACTAGTCCTGGTGTGATGGCCGACTGATTGAGTGCTATACTAGTCCTGGTGCGATGGCCGACTGATCAAGTGCTAAAGTAGTCCTGGTGTGATGGCCGACTGATCAAGTGCTATACTCGGCATGGCCGACTGATCACGTGCTATACTGGGCATGGTGAGATGGCCAACTGATCAAGTGCTATACTGGGCATGGTGCAATGGGCGACTAATCAAGCGCTATACTACTTATGGTGCGATGGCAGACTGATCAAGTGCTCTACTAGTCCTGGTGCGATGACCGACTGATCAAGGGCTAAACTAGTCCTGGTGCGATGGCCGACTGATCAAGGGCTAAACTAGTCCTGGTGCGATGGCCGACTGATCAAGGGCTAAACTAGTCCTGGTGCGATGGCCGACTGATCAAAGGGCTAAACTAGTCCTGGTGCGATGGCCGACTGATCAAGGGCTAAACTAGTCCTGGTGCGATGGCCGACTGATCAAGTTCTATACTAGTCCTGGTGCGATGGCCGACTGATCAAGGGCTAAACTAGTCCTGGTGCGATGGCCGACTGATCAAGGGTAAACTAGTCCTGGAGCGATGGCCGACTGATCTAGTTCTATACTAGTCATGGTGAGATGGCCGACTGATCAAGTGCTAAACTAGTCCTGGTGCGATGGCCGACTGATCAAGTTCTAAACTAGCCCTGGAGCAATGGCCGACTGATCAAGTTCTAAACTAGTCCTGGAGCGATGGCCGACTGATCAAGTTCTAAACTAGTCCTGGTGCGATGGCCGACTGATCAAGTGCTATACTTGTCCTGGTGCGATGGCCGACTGATCAAGGGCTAAACTAGTCCCGGTGCGATGGCCGACTGATCAAGTGCTATACTATTCCTGGTGTGATGGCTGACTGATCAAGTTCTAAACTAGTCCTGGTGCGAAGGCCGACTGGTCAAGTGCTATACTAGTCCTGGTGAGATGGTCGACTGATCAAGTTCTAAACTAGTCCTGGTGCGATGGCCGACTGATCAAGTTCTAAACTAGTCCTGGAGCGATGGCCGACTGATCAAGTGCTAAACTAGTCCTGGTGCGATGGCCGACTGATCAAGTTCTAAACTAGTCCTGGTGCGATGGCCGACTGATCAAGTGCTAAACTAGTCATGGTGCGATGGCCGACTGATCAAATCGCATGCCATAATAACTAGATGTCCATGACCTGCATGTCGTGCCCGCCGAGGCATTTGATAGTACAAACAATGTTTTATTGCAACAAAGCTTTAGCCCGTTGACGTAAAAACATGCCGCACCCGCCGAGGCTTTGATAGTATGCCCAAAAACTTTAACTAAAAAACACTTTTAAATTAACCAAAAACTTTATCCTGAATGCACACCAATGTGCCGACTATATCGCTCTGTCTGCAAGCGGGCCCAACAAAAACTTTAAGGGAAATTTCAAAGTAATTTGACCGTGACATTGGGCACATATAAATAATAATGAAAATGTGGGTGACAAATACACAGTATGTGAAGTTTCGAGTAAATTGGTGAAGCAGTTTCAGAGATATAGTGTTCTTAACGGTACATGCCCACTCAGTAGGCACAGAATGTTCTTTATATCAGAGACATCATCTGAGACATTTTCGGGCAAAATAAACATTAATTCACCATTAATACACATATTTATTGGCATTATTATACATTTTATATCAGACGTAAATTTCCACACTGCTATCAGGGGCGATAACCGTGTTTCCTTAAAATGTTACCAAGACATTACTATTTATTTTCTGATGTGAAATGATCATACTTTATAATGTGTCGAAAACATTATTTTTTCAGGGAATCACATTTAATTAGTATAAGTAATTAAAAAATATCATGCCTCATTTGAATATGAAAATAGCTTGATACCACTGCTAGTCATTATCAGTAAAATAAATATTACTAAATGATTATATATGGATAGCGGGCACACTTAATTTTTAGAACTGGTGGAATAGTGACACAATTATACACTTATTTAATTGCTATAAATAACAGTTTGTGCCTACTGATTGGGCATGTACCTTTAAAAACTTTAACCTTAAATAAAAAAAATTTAACCGGACGCACGAACTGACGTACATATGGATGTACGTACGTATGTAGGCCAATGTGACAACTATATCGCACTGTCCACATGCAGGCATGTCAAAAACTTTGAGGTAAATTTCAAAGTAATTTGACCTTGATATTGGGCACAGGGGTTGCAGGGGTTGAGTATAGAATGAAAATATGGATGATGATAAACACACATGTGAAGCTTCGATTGAATTGGCGAATCTGTTTCTGAGATATAGTGGGACATTTTTTGAAATCTAGATCGCATTTCCTGCGTTCTGGCGCATTTTGGAGCAAAAAAAAACCAATAAACAATAAACAACGCGAACGTAGAAACGTGCCTTGTAACTTGTAAAAAATCTTTACTCGGCAAATTTTAGGGGGGGGGGGGTGGGGGGGGGGGGGGGGGGGGGCGCGCCGGGTCCAACCCCCCCCCCCCCCCTGAATCCGCCCTTGCACATATCGCTTTGATAGTAGTAAACAAGGCAAAATTTCAGTGTCCAAAAGGGAGAGATAATCCATGACACAGGGTTCGAATCAAAAATCGAAATAAACTTTCCGCATCTACTCATCATAAGGAAGCTACATATCAAATTTCAGTGCTGTAGCTATTACAAAAGTTTTACGAGTTACAAGGCAAAATTTTCAAATTCTAATTCAAAAAGGGGGAGATAATCCATGACTCGGGGGTAGAATCAAAATAAACTTTGCAAATCTACTCATCATAAGGAAGCTACATACCAAGTTTCAGGTGTGTAGCTATTAGGGTTTAAAAGTTTTACGAGCTACAAGCCAAAACTGGAAAATTCTAACTTGAAAAGGGGGAGATAATCCATGACCATGGGGTCGAATCAAACATACATGTACCAAGTTTCAGGTCTGTAGCTATTACGGTTTAAAAGTTTTACGAGTTACTAGGTTGGTGACGGACGGAAGAACGGACAAGGGTAACACTAAATGCCCCCTCCACTATCGTGGTGGGGGCATAAAAATTAGTGAGGCAAAAGTTGTCATATATACAAGTAACTTACCTTAATTCATCAGTTACACATCAGACGATGAATGAACTTTAATTCTGGTGTAGAATATTAAAGTTATTCATTATGTTCAATAGTGCTGCTTTGACATGACGTGAAATTAAAACATGCATGACATGATCTGGAAGAAAAACCACAGACCAAGCACGCATATTCCATGTGCCGTCGTAGTGTTACCTGTCAGATTCCGTTGTTTATTTGATCAAATTGATGGACAAATTTGTGTCCGCTAATGTCGCCAAGAGCATAATCTGTGATGTTGACTGTAATAATTTGGCATAACTTCTAGCTTGTGAATTTTTGGTTGAATGAAGTGATCACTATGGTGAATAAGTGTGTATTTGTGCCCGGTTTGCTCAGTAGGTAGAGCGATGGTGTGGTAGACCAGAGATCCCGGTTCGATTCCGGGCTGGTGCGCATCTTTCTCACCCTGTGACATTTAGCGCCCAACGTAGTTGCGGGAAGTAACTCTGCAGAATACTCCCGCATCGTCCGTACCGAGAGTTATGGTGCTCTCCGTAGGTTTCCCCTGCAAAGTACCAAATCACATCTGATTTGCACTTCAACTGTTAATTGCAACATATTTTCTGTATTTTTCAATTGAAAGAAATGTCAGTATTATACTTATTCATTTCTGTGTAATAAGTAGAGAAAAATATGTCACAATTAACAGCTAAAGCGCGAATGAGATCCGATTCGGTACTCTGCAGGAAAAACCTATGGAGCACCATAACTCTGGGTACGGACGATAATTGAGTATTCTGTTGCCCAACGAAGGACCGCGACTGACAAATACTCCCAAAATTGTACCCAAACATATGGAATTCGGAGACAAAAATTAAACATGGAATTCGAGGACGAATTTCAATTTGGCGGAGAAGAATGTCACAATACGCAACTGATTATGGGGATAAAGTGTGTATGATCTGTGCCTTGTTAGCTTGCTCGGTAGAGTCATGGGCATGGTACGGTAAACATGAAGTCCCTGGTTCGATTCCGAGCCGTTATTTATCTTTCTCACTCTGTGACACAAGTAAACCGTTTTATTTTAAAGAAATGGCTATCACCGGAATAAATATTATCTTCATAAAATTTGATTCGGCCAATAGATATCAACAGCCAGAACAGAACGTTTGCAGTAATAGAAATCTAATTCCAAAATAAATTTTTAATTTTCTTTTTATGATCAGGTTTCGAAAATTAAAATATGCTTTTCTTTTAAAATTATTATCAATATGTTCACCATGTTATTATGGTTAATATGCAATTCACAGTCTCCTTGCAGCTTGAAATTGAAAGACATTATGAAAAGTTGTGTTGATCTCAGAAATTGTCATGTCGACTATAGGATCGCGTCGAAATAATGTTAACAGAATAGGAAAACGTAATTTGATACCGACGAAAACGTAAACAAAACGCAAAATTGATGCTTAGTTTTGCAATATTATACCGTAGACCACACATTATAATTTGATTGTATATGAACATAAATATATTGTCAGTATGGTGGTGTCTATTAATGTGTTCTTGATATTCGGAACAGCAGTGACGACATTTTGTTTTGTCCAAGAAATTGTCAAGGTCAATGTTTCACTGTTTGTCTCGTAATAACCCGCCGCTTTATATTTGCGCACCAAAAAAACAGATCACCAATACCGCTGACTTTCTAGTCACTTTGAATGAAATAGATGGGATAAAATTTTGGATTGGAACACGGATACGTTTGTCAACTATTTCGATTTTATTGCCGCATTGGTCAAGCAGAGCGGTCCGCTGGTTTGACCGCAGAGCGCAGCGTAAAACGGTCATTCTTTCGCAGTTTAAAGAAAAAAGGAGCGTAAACTGCAATTAAAATTAGAGCGCAGCGCTAACTGCGCTATAAGTATTGCAATTCCGCAACCAACTCTTTGGACCGCAGTCACATGAATGCAGTCCGATTGCGGTCCAATTGCAATTAATGGGAACGCGAATTGCAATCCTGCGCTCCAGGAATTGCAATTCGCCTGGTAAGAGAACCGCAGGCCACTCTGTACATCCTAATTAGGAGTCAGTATCTCTTAATTAGAAGATACAACTAGTTTAGCATTGGCACCAGGACGCTTCCATATAATATGAATTCACACAAACGAAGGCCAGTAAATGTGACACACTAACGCCTGTTTACTCTCATGGTTGCGTCCCCTGAGACTAAATAATTCATATACAGTGGGGTCAGCGTGTAAGTGCACACACGAACGAACACGACAGGTTGGAACCAACCTGTCGTGTTCGTTCATGTGTGCACTTACACGCTGACCCCACTGTACATCTGGCTGACATTACTTGTCAACAGTTACTGAGGATGAACTATGTTTTTTATAATAAATGACGTGTACAGTTACTTACATGTAGTTCCTTACATAAATATGCAGTGGAATCTCTCTAAACCGAACACCCTGGGAGGTCCCCAGGGTGTCCGCTTTAGAGATGTTCCACTGTAAAACAGTCAAATACGCACTCCAAGAAATGACTGTGTACTTTAAGAATAGGAACATACATTAACATAATATATTTATCAACACATGATCGCATGAAATATATTTACAAAATGTATGATATTTTCATTTCAGTAAATGATGTCGAAAATTAACAAAATGTTCGGAGCCAATTTCGTCAACTTTCGACGTCATTTACAGCGAATATCACAGTTTCGTCAACTCCCGACGTCATTCACAGAAAACCTCATCGGTTCTGTAAATATGTTTCATGAATATAAAATTCGCACCTCTTGATCTGGCTTATGTGAAATGACGCCAACATTCGTTATATAATCGCGTACTAAGCTCAGAGTTCCCACACTTTTGGGAAGACCAAATACCATGACTTTTCCATGACTTTCAAGGACCTGTTTTCGAAATTCAAGGACCCATATTTGCATGGATGATGCAGATGAAACGGTGTCGAGCCTCTGGAAAACACTTGTGATTGGGAGAGAAGTTACAATTGTATTCCAGGCTCGACACCGTTGCATGTAGTACTTCAGTTCTGAATTTACAAAATCCCGATTTGGTGCCAGGTGCCCTTACCACATCAAATCGTTTGGCTCGAAATCACGAAATTGCACTGAACTTTGCTCAACAACACCAATAATTGGACTGGAATCCAAATTCCATGACATTCAATGACCTTTTCAGAAAAAGAGGCAAATTCCATGACTTTCCAGGCCTGGAATTCATTTTTCCAAATTCCATGACTTTCCAGGAATTTAAGGACCTGTAAGCTGTGCAGTGTCATAAGTAATGCAAAGCACACACGTACCTTCTCATAATATGAATGGTGAATTAAATGAGGGGTAAGTGCAATAATGTGTCCAACTCCTTCATGGAGTTAGCCCCTTTCTACGGAGCCCCACAGGTGACATGGATTTTTTATTATTAATTCGTTACCACGAAATAACAATTCGTTCCCTCAGTTTAGCAATTCGTTCCCTCGATATAACAATTCGTTCCCACGAATTGACAATTTGTTCCCACGAAACAACAATTTGTTCCTTCGAATTAATAATTAATTCCCTCGAAATTACAATTGTTATATCGTGTGAACGAATTGTTAAATTGAGGGAACGAATTGTTAATTCGTGGGAACGAATTGTTAAATTGAGGGAACTAATTGTTATTTCGTGGGAACGAATTGTTATTTCGTGGGAACGAATTAATAAAAAAGAATTCTACGTTCTAATTCTAATTTCTTCCATCGATCATTTTACATTCATATTCAAATCACGCACTATACAGTGGAACCTCTCTAAACCGGACACCAACAAATAGAGAATAGTAGGTTAGTGCCGTGAATGGGAAAAAATATCTGGCAAGGCTTAGGAAACGGGATGTGCGAGGCTCTGCCGAGCACATCCCGTTTCCGAGCCGCGCCAGATATTTTTCCCATTCACGGCACTAACCTACTATTCTGTTTATCCCGTCAACACCTACACATCGCTTTAAAATGCAAAAATAGTAACCCCAGTCACCGCATATATTCATACGCGGTGATTAGGTCGTATTGACAGGATATCAAAAATGTTTCACGGCACCGTGATTCACGGCACATACGCACTGTGTTGACGGGATAAAACGCATGTTCCCTTATTGTTGATGAGCTTCTTTGTCATTATCTGGTTTACAGAGGGTTCACTGTGAATCTGACATGCACGTATGCTTAAGTATATGCACAAAATCAAGGTGCATGATCACGTGGTTACAACAACCACAACAATTACTGAAACTTCCAGAAGCGCCTCCGATTCAAAGTACGTATTCTGTTATATTGTCCCATATATTATATTGTAACGGATTTTAATGAAATATGGCGTACTATCAAACGCGTCTTGTTAAGCTGCATTTGGTGGTACTGTGGCCCAAACTTCTGTCGTTTTTGCAAAGAATCGGTTTTCGGGTTTACTGTCAATGCTGACACGGAAGTCGATTCTTCGCAAAAACGACATAAGTATGTGCCGAAGTCCCGAGACCACCAAATGCAGGTCATGAAGACGCGTTTGCTGCGCCATATTTCATCACAATCCGTTGCATATTAAGAAAACTATCAAATAATATTTACTTTGGAGTGGGCGCGCTTTCAACACTTTCAGACATTGTTGTTGTTGTGGTAACCACGTGATCATGCACCTTGACAATTACCTGTTTTAGCGATATCGTTTTTCGTACAGCGTGTAGACATATCAAGATCAAAGTCATAGAGCCCTCTCTTCCACTCGTAGGCGTAGTTGTAACTCTCTATGATCTCTAACCTCATCGAGTTGACAGGCCAGCAGAAGGCATCCTTGGTTTTGTGATGACAATCATAAGTCTATAAATAGAAAAAGTCGCGTTATACAAGCCATGTGATTTTGAACAGAAGAATATGTGTCAAGGTGCATGATCACGTGGTTACAACAACAACAACGTCGCCCACTCCAAAGTAAGTATTATTTGATATTTTCCTTAATATGCAACGGATTTTGATGAAATATGGCGCAGCAAACGCGTCTTCATGTGGTCTAGGGAGTTTGGCACAGACTATTGTAGTTTTTGCGAAGACACGGAAATCGATTCTTCGCAAAAAATGACAGAAGTTTGGGCGAAAATCAAGAGACCACAAGACGCGTTTTACATCAAAATCCGTTACGTAATACGGACACTATAAAATATTACGTACTTTTAATCGGTACTTGTTGTTGTTGTTAGTACCACGTGACCAAAGACCTTGCGTGTGTGATATCAGATGAAGTATGAATCACAAATATTTACAAAACTTACACTGTTTTTGTGTGAATGACGTTAGGAAGTTGACGAAATGTTCAGAGTATGGTTTGGCTATTACGTGTGGGTTTTTCGACCAGTGTAGATCCGGATCAGTCTGTGCTTCCGCACCGTCTGATCAGGATCTACATTGCTCACCATTCCATCAATGCGACACCCGCCTTGCTTCTATCAAGCAATATAGATCGATATCAGGCCAGGTGAGTGTGATATTTGATCAGGAGCTACACTACACTGATCACAAATACGATAAGTCCAAGTTCGCCAGTCACAGCCACATACATGTGATTTTGGACAGAAGACTACGTCTGATATCATATCAAGTATGAATCACACATATTTAGAAAACAAAATACAATATTGTTGTTGTGAATGACGTCCGGAAGTTGACGAAATGTCCAGAGCAAATACAGACGTCGTTTACAGAAAATATCACAGTTTCCGTAAATTGTTTTCGTAAAGAAACGTACACAGTTTTAGGTACAAAATAACATGGCTTGTCCCATGTATGTGCTGTTGTGAAATGGGTCTGACTGGTTTTGCGACCAGTGTAGATCCAGATCAGCCTGTGCATCCGCACAGCCTGATCAGGATCTGCACTGTTCGCAATTCCAGCAATGAAACACTCGCCATGCTTGCAACAAGTACTATATATCATTATCAGACTTCGTGAGAGTGTTATTTCATCGGGATCTACACTGATCACATATCCCATAAGCCCCATTTTCAAGTCACCGCCATATATAACTTTGAGAGGAGAAATTGAAATTTGTGCCAAGAGATTAGAAAAGTGAGGTTTATGGGATTTGTGTCCAGTGTAGCTTCTGATCAAATAGCACACTCCTGTAGCCTGACAACGATCTATAGTGCTTGTTAAAGGATGACGGGTGTTTCATGACGGAAAGACGAACAGTGCAGATCCTGATCAGACTGTGATGATGCACAGGCTGATCTGGATCTACACTGGTCGCAAAACTCATAAAAGCCCCGTTTCTCCAGTCACAGCCACAAATACGAGGCAAGCCATGTTATTTCTCCAGCTAGCGATACACAAGGTGTATGATCACGTGGTACTAACAACAACAACAACAAGTACTGAAACTTCCAGAATCCATCTGATTCAAAGTACGTATTCGTTTATATTGTCCTTAGTACGTAATGGATTTTGATGAAATATCGTGTTAAGCTGCATTTGGTGGTCTCTGTATTTTCGCCGAAACTTCTGTCGTTTTTGCGAAGAATCAATTTCTGTGTCTACCGACACGGAAATCGATTCTTCGCAAAAAACGACATACGTCTGTGCCGAACGCCATGGACCACCAAATTCAGCTCTTGAAGACGCGTTTGCTGCGCCATATTTCATCAAAATCCGTTGAATATTAAGGAAAATATCAAATAATACTTACGTTGGAGTGGGCGACGTTGTTGTTGTTGTAACCACGTGATCATGCACCTTGATACAGTTGGGGACTTCAATTGCTTTATGCCTTATTGTAGGCGGTGATTTCATAAATATTTTTCCGTCCACATAACTTTCATAATTATTACAAAATTACACCATCATGGAAGTCTTCATTTGGTCGTTTTGGTTATCAGAATTGACATCTACGGAGCGGCCAGAATGTGTCGGTTTGACGACACATTGCTTAGCTTAAACAAAAGACATGCATCTTCGTACATGATACATACATATTTATTTATAACTTTATTTGTTTCATAGTACCCGCTTCCTCCATACAATGTTCAATAATCATATTCATGTGTTGCTGCTATTACCGTACGGGAATGCACTTTAAGAACACACCTCGTACACCTCTAATACACTAGCACACGCACTAAGCAAGTTACTTAACTCGTTACATTTTCAATAAGTTGTACGTTGCAAATGTTAGTTTTTGTGCAAGCGATGGTGACTACTTGGTCAAAACTTGATAAGAGTATTCGTATGACCCCCGTTTCACTAAACTTCGTACGACTAAACTTCGTACGACTAAAATGTTCATAAGTGCAAAATTATGATAGTCTGTAAATGTCACATTAACAATGTTTTCTTGTAAACAATTATTGGATTTACATTTATTGAGCATATGCTGCATATGCTCAATAAATGTAAATCCAGTAATTGAAATTTCCAGACGATTCTAAATTTGCACTTGCGAACATTTTAGTCGTCCGAAGTTTAGTGAAACGGGCCCCTGGTGATTGTGCATGTCTAAGAGTTCACAGTAACTGTATAGAACATATATGCATCTGTGGCACGTTTCACTAAACTTCGTACGACTAAAAGTGCAAAATTATGATAGTCTGCAAATTTCACATTAACACTGTTTTCTTGAATACAATTATTGGATTTACATTTATTGAGCATTGGCTGCATATGCAGCCAATGCTCAATAAATGTAAATCCATCAATTGAAATTTCCTGGCGATCCTAAATTTGCACGTACGAACATTCGAAGTTTCGTGAAACTTATATTAAGTTTACTAAAATTCAATCGAAGTGTGTTTAGAATGGAAAGATATTTCTATACGTGGTGTAGTACAATCATTGTACAACTAAAAATTCATATGGTTCACAAAGTGTGCTTCCAATTACATTAATAGCGGAAACCAAATAACGCATTTTTATCACTGTCTATCAAAGCCTGCATCTCAATTACAGCGCATAGTGGACTAAAACACACATAAACTCCTCTAGATTCAATCAAAGAACCAAACGTTCGGCGGCAGAAAAATGTGGAACAGACAAATTCGAAAGATAAATTGGCCAATGAAATCGAAAGCTCTCACAATACCTTTACTAGATCTCCCTCCTTTCTGAATACGTGACCGACAAACTTGACCTTGACTTCACATGTGAACATTGACGCCGTGCGGTACGTCACACAGATGGCGTCACACGTGTAATTGCCCACCTCCTGGGGCACGTATATCGATACCCCGCAGTATCCCTTCGGCGCACGCCCTTCTGACGTCACGCGGACCTCCTTGGACGGCCCCAGTAGAAATACATTGCCACATTCTGTAGAGTTACTGTCCATTTCAACTGCAATACAATGGACTTGATGGTATATAGTGTACAGTAGAACCTATCTATTGACACAGAAAACACAGACTATGTTGGTCAGTTTCAATGTCCATAACGTAAACAATATTGGGGGAGATAGCGAGGTTGACTTTTCTTTATTAGGTGTAAGAGAACATATGTTTTCATTAGTGCAGCTCCACTACAGACTGGGTGCCGACTATGTAAACGTAGCTTTCATAGGATCAATAGTAATTATAGTGGAAGTGGTAGCGGGAATGGCAATTGGAATATTTGGTCGAGTTATATAGCAAAACATACAGTGGCATATATAGAGAATAGTAGGTTAGTGCTGTAAATGGGAAAACTATCTGGCAAGGCTTAGGAAACGGGATGGGCGAGGCTCTGCCGAGCACATCCCGTGTCCGTGCCGCGCCAGATAGTTTTCCCATTCACGGCACTAACCTACTATTCTATTGATCCCGTCAACACCTACAAATGGCTTTAAAATGCAAAAAAAATAACACCAGTCACCGCACATATTCATACGCAGTGATTAGGTAGTATTGACAGGATATCAAAAATGTGTCACGGCACCGTGTTTCACGGCACATACGCACTGTGTTGACGGCATAAATTTGCTATCGTGATGTCGAGATGTTGACATAATTTATCGCAACATGTCGACTTAAACATCACAACATGTCGACATAACGTGAAACTGTGTCAACATGTTGAGATAAATTATGTCAACATAACGTGATAATTTATCACAACAAGTCAACATAATGTGATAAATTATCACAACATGTCGACATAACGTGTCAATTTAACACACTATGTCGACAAAACGTGATAAGTTAACATAATATGTCGACATAACGTGCTATTTGATCTGAACATGTCGCCATAACGTGATAAGTTAACACAACATGTCGACATAGCGTGATAGTTTATCTCAACATGTCGACATAACGTGATAGTTAACACAACATGTCGACACAATGTGATATTTTATCTCAACATGTCGACATAATTTATCTCAACATGTCGACATATTCTCACGTTATGCCGACATGTCGTGATGTTTAAGTCGACATGTTGCGATAAATTATTTCAACTTCTCGATGGCAAATATATGCCCACAATAAAAACCAATTGGTGTTTGCTAACCTAGATGGCAAATCGACAACACTAAATTAAACTGTTACACCACTCACATCAGTGTGCTGTCACTTGCTCGCATACGCTATATACTTAATTATGTCATATTCAGACCGGATTCCAGAAGACTTATATGTTGCTGTGACTGGAGAATGGGGCTTATTGGTTTTGCGAACAGTGTAGATCCAGATCAGACTGTGCGTCCGCACAGTCTGATAAGGATCTGCACTGTTCGCCATTACGTCAATATAACACCCGTCAGACTTCTAATAAGCAAAGCAGATATATATATATCAATACCAGGCTACACATGCTACAGGATCTGATATTTGATCAGGAGCTACACTGATCACATATTCCATAATCCCCATTTCGCCAGTCACAGCCCCATATCTGATCGCGTTATCAAAAATCGATGCACCTATACAGGATTAAGATTGGGATTGCGTGCATCTGTCGTGCATACCAGACTACATTATCAGACCATCGGGAAATCCCTTACTAGCATATTATTCCACTAGTCTGCGTTTCTAAGGCCTCTCTAAATCGGACACCCTGTGAGGTCCCCAGTGTAACCGTATTAGAGACATTCCAGTGTAAGCTCAGTACAGGAGGGTCAGCTTGTAAGTGCAAACACGAACGAACACGACAGGTTGGAACCAACCTGTCGTGTTCGTTCGTGTGTGCACTTACACGCTGACCTCACTGTATGTGATTGCACTGAGACAACTGTTTGTGCTTTGTGATCGAGATGTTAGCCCCCCTTTCCTTCAATTATTGATATTTTGTAATGAAAAAAATAATGTTTTTTTCAATTCGTGTGACATTGGTTTCATTGGTTGTCTTTGTTTCATTCACAAACAAGTACCATGCATTGGTTAAACACCACAACCATTGTCGGCGACGTACATCTAGCTTGCGAATTGTGTCATTGGATGTAGTGATAACATGAATTGGCCAATCGCGACGAACAACACAACCATTGTCGGGCAGACCTCTAACTTACGAAGGGTGTCATTGGATGTAGTGAACATGAATTTGCCAATCGCAGACAACACAAGCACTGTCGGCCACACATCTAACTTAACAAATGTTTCATTGGCTGTAGGAACACGAATTGGCCAATAGCGACGGACAACGCAACCATTGTCGGGCAGACCTCTAACTTACGAAGGGGGTCATTGGCTGTTGTGAACATGAATTGGCCAATCGCGAAAGACAACACAAACATTGTCGGCCACACATTTAACATACGAAGGGTGTCATTGGCTGTAGTTAACATGTTGTGAACATTAATTGACCAATCGCGACAGAAACACAACCATTGTCGGCCACACATTTAACTTACGAAGGGTGTCATTGGCTATAGTGAACATGAATTGGCCAATTGGCTAACAATAGGTTACACATATCTAACTTGCCGAGTGTTTTATTTACGATAGAAACTATGAAATGACCAACCATGACACACACCACCATGGGGCCGTTTCACTAAACTTCGTATGTCAAAAATGTTCGTAAGTGCAAAATGATGATAGTCTGTACATTTCACATTAAGAATATGTTCTTGTAAACAATTATTGGACTTACATTTATTGAGCATATGCTGCTTATGCTCAATAAATGTAAATCCATCAATTGAAATTTCCAGACGATCCTAAAGAGGCACTTACGAACACTTTAGTCGTACAAAGTTTAGTGAAACGGCCGTCAGTATTGTTGGCGGCACAAAATAACTTAGACAGTGTCCCATTAGCGGTAGTGATTATTAATTGACAAATCATGACATACAACACAGCCATTATCGGCCGCGCACATAAAACTTATCATTCATTGGCGGTAGTGATTATGAATTGACCAATCATGACATACAACACAGCCATGTTCGGCCGCGCACATAAAACTCATCATTCATTGGCCGTAGTGATCATGAATTGGCCAGTCAGGACAGGCAATACCACCAGCGTCTGTCACGCACATATAACTTACCGAGCATTTTATTGGCTGCAGTGACGTTAAATTGGTCAATCAGGACAGACACATCCATTCCCGGCAACACACAATTCATCTAACTAGCCGAGTGTTTCATTGGCTGTAATGACTATTAATTGACCAATCCAATCATGGTACAACTTGGTCTGTCAAACACATATCGATGGTCTAGTAACATAAGGTCGTAACTGCTATGCTTTAGCATAGCAGTTACGACCTTATGTTACTAGACCATCGATATAACTTACCAAGTAAAGTGTGCTATTGAATGTTGTGACAATGAATTGACCAACCACAACGGACAACACAACCAGCATCCTTCACTCACCATACATATATCTAACTTACCCAGTGTTTCATTAGCTGTTGTCACCATGAACTGGCCAATCAGGACGCATAGCACAATTAGCGACGTCGTCGTCATCATCTTGGTAACCGATTCGTTCATCATCTGAAACGATTCAGGTTGACTTTATAATTGAGACAAGCCATGTGATTTTGTACATCTGCGATATTTCATGAAATATATTTACAGAAAATGTGATATTTTCCATAAATGACTTTAAAAGTTTACACAAATTTCAGAGTACATGGGCATGTACTCTGATTTTTTTGGTCAACTTTTGACTTCATTTATGGAAAATTTGTTAAATTTTGTAAATGTAGTTCATGAAATGCATGTATCGTAGTTGTCAGAAGGTACAAAATCGCTTATATTATAAGTATATAATTCCAGCACAAAAATATTTACACAATTCCCTAACATTTGATTGGCCCGTAGCAAGTCTCTGTCCAAAATTTATATCCCAGTAAACTCCCACGCCGAAGTACTTTCCGTAACCGTGAGGCGCAGTTAAAATAATTCTTAAGAAAACGGAAATTAAACATATTTTCTTGATGGATTTATTTCAAATGCTGGAATTATAAGGAATGAATGGCCTTTTTGTTGAATTTATCGGGGATATAAACTTGGAAAAGTCGAGGGAATACTGGACGAGGCCTTCCGGCCTTCGTCCAGTATTCCCGCGACTTTTCCAAGTTTATACCCCGATAAAATCCACAAAAAGGCCATTCATTCCTATAATGACTGGGTCAGTGGAAGAAGGATGGTAACGCCATGAGGGAGTTATCCCCCTTCTTCCATGACTCCCTTCATATGCATGTATGTTGCATTTTACATATCTTTCGGAAATAAACCTGGCATTTCCAGCTTCAGTTATTTATGACTCCAGCTCTGGAATTACCTCCATTATCATGTCGCCGTATTTCGCCGATATTGATTTCGAAAATCGGTCGTATCTTCAGGAAATAACGAAAGAAGTTGACACACATGAACTCTCAATTTTGTGTCAACATTCGAAGTCCCTTACGAAAGTTACTGCATTTTGGGGAAATCAATATCGGCGAAAAAACGTCGACACGATAGGGGAATTTGTACCAGTACAGAGAGGGTATATTAAATAATATGTTAACGCGTTTACTGATATCAGAAGAAACGAGGCTATGTGTAGCCAATTTCTTATGTAATTAGTAAACTCGCTTAAGGACCCGTGGGACCGCGGATCATCCCATGAGTCATGCATAATTGCTTCGTAAATGTGATGGGATACATACATGTGAACATTCTCTTCTTACTATATCCTACACGGTACATATAGTTGCCATGTCGGCCATCTTAGTATGTACAAGCCATCGGTCAGTTTTACCCCTTATTGCGTTTGATACATACCACTAATAATATGACAACAAACATGAATACAAGTTGGTGCAACATGATGGGGAGACATCAGACTACAGCGTGCTATGCCTTGTTTTCATTAAATTTATATTTCAAGTCTGATATCTGAAGGGTTTGCTTACCCTTTGTTTAAATGTTCGAGAATTCAGTAAGAACAATACAGTGTATACACCTATAATTCCAGCACAAAAATATTTACACAATTCCCTAACAGTTGATTGGCTCGTAGCAAGTCTCTGTCCAAAATTTATATCCCATTAAACTCCCACGCCGAACTACTTTCCGTAACCGTGAGGCGCAGTTAAAATAATTCTTAAGAAAACGGAAAATAAACACATTTTCTTGATGAATTTATTTCAAATGCTGGAATTATAAGGAATGATTGGCCTTTTTGTGGAATTTATCGGGGATATAAACTTGGAAAAGTCGCGGGAATACTGGACGAGCCCTTCCGGCCTTCGTCCAGTATTCCCGCGACTTTTCCAAGTTTATACCCCGATAAATACCACAAAAATGCCATTCATTCCTATAGTATTACCATACATACTGTATTGAATCCAGCCACTTGTAAGCAGTTATCTGAGTGTAGTGTCACTATTGTCGTCATACCGACTATGCGAGTAAATACGGCTTTTACCTGTGGCATATGTCTTTCTAATAATAGACAGTGCATGAGTTAGACATTTGACACTTTGAGCAAGTGTCAATTGTATATTTTGTGAGTGATGGTAGAAAAGCTCAGAAATCTAGCTTTTTGTGTAGCATGTGTAGTCTGCTGAAATAATATTTATAGGTCGCTGTTGTCCTATATATCTGGGACGTATTGCACCAAATTATATTAGATTTTCTGCCGTAGTATTTGCTGTATGTGCCAAACGCATCAAGTGGTGAAACTGTCCGATAGCTTGTACAAACTAAAATGGCGGAGATGGCAACTCAATGTTCTGTATAATATAACTAAGAAGAACATGTGGGGTCAGATATACTTTATATAGATATTCAGTCACATGTATGATTCTACAACATTTGAAACAAAAGGTCATATTCTATAAAGCCAGTCCTTAATAAATATAATATGTAACCGTTTGTTATGTAATCTGTACATTAATTTAATAAATTTAATACCGTAAATCGCTTCTTATGTAGTCAGTAAATCCGTATAGTAAATGTCATATAAGATCCGCCATTCCATCACACAGTGGTGACTATGAGTAGTCACCACTGTGTGATGGAATGGCGGATCTTATATGATATTCGTGTCCTAGTCTGAGATTGCGTGTGAGTCGTCAACATATCATTCCCGCACGGGCGTAGACAAATATATCAACCGGTCGGGACGTAGCGCAATATGTCATTTTCTACGTAATGTAAATACGACCTACGGCAATTTAATGTTGCGCAGTCGCGATGTGGACAATACTACGGAAGCTTAAAAGGGACATGTGCAATCTTTTTTCTATGTCGTTCCCACGACATAGCATCTCGTTCCCACGAGATAGCATCTCGTTACCACGACTTCGCTATGTCGTTCCCACGACATAGCATCTCGTTCCCACGAGATAGGATCTCGTTCCCACGAGATAGGATCTCGTTACCACGAGTTAGCTATGTCGTTCCCACGAGATAGCATCTCGTTACCACGAGTTAGCTATGTCGTTCCCACGACTTAGCATCTCGTTACCACGACATAGCATCTCGTTCCCACGACTTAGCATCTCGTTATCACGAGTTAGCTATGTCGTTCCCACGAGATAGCATCTCGTTACCCCGACATAGCATCTCGTTCCCACGACATAGGTAGCCAATGAAAATGCAGCATAATTACCGCCATTTTTTCTTTCAGCCATAGTTGAATATAGTCCGGCAGCCAAAGGCCGATTTTGGGTTTTACCTTGTTTTGAATAACATGTTTTTTTGTATTACTGACTTTGCATGTCCAGACCTTCTAGTTTTCAAATCCAACGGATGACAAGCTTGTCACCCTTAAGAAATTTGCACAAATTCAAGATGGCTGTCAAATAGATATAGTGTGCCATATATTTGCATTAACATGAGGAAATTCAGCAATTTAAGAGCATAAACTGGGTGTATTTGACATAGTGATGAAAATTGGCAACGTTAAAATTCAATTCCAATTCCTTAACTGCACTATGGGAAAAATCCAAAATGGCCGCAAAATGTGACCATTTGACGTAATTTCACTAGTTCGTCACAACAAAGAGTATGCTTTTTATAATCTTGGGTTTATTGAAACAATGAATGTTTATTTGTGTAAATTTTCTGTGTAATTGAATAATTGTCTAAATAGCAGAACTCCAAAAATGGCCGCCAATTATAAATATAATACATTATACGTGCAATCGTATCTCTTCATAAGAAAACATATATAATTGCACTCAGACCCTATATCAGAGCAAATTTGCATATGAATATTGTATTTAGATACACAATGATTTTAGTACCTTAGGTACACAATTAGATCATTGTTTCGACAGCTTTAGTCCAATATGGCCGCCATCTATTTTGATATTATTGTAGCAATTAGCTTATATAATTGGACTCGCATGAATATAATTGTACCAAATACTGGTATTAAGTCAAGATGCTCGTTTGTTTTCTTAACTTAATATACACCATTAGACAACGTTCAATAACAGAAGTGTAAAAATGGGCGCCGGATAATAATATAGTACATTCTACTAGTAATCAAATCATATACTTATAAATAGTACACTTGGTTATATACTTTGGCTTATTCAGTTTATTTTGGAAAGCCTTCTTGTCTTGCCATTCCACATCAACATTCATGCTGACAATATTCTGACACCAAAGTATGTAATTATAACTTACATAGTGGGCGTTGTCAAGAATATGTAGGGTGGAACTTTACAGTAAACATTAATGACTTCCTACTTTGAATGAATGCAAGAGGTTTTCTTTCATACCATTGGTTCCAAACGCTTCAATGCTCAACAAGTTCACTGTGAAATCACGCGAATTGGCTAACCTAGCTAGTACAAATGGAGAACATATATATATGTCAACGGTCCCATTAGCGTTATTCCCATAGCAACTAAGGACTCCCACTGATATTATTACATTCTGGCAAGTTATTTTTTATGCGAAAGGTACATACATTCTACTAAAGGGCGGTACGTACATGGTGATTTATGTACCTTTTAATATCCCTTACATTTGGTAAACTGCAAGCAATTGATATATATTCAGATTTTTATTGATTATGTGAAGCAAAGTATATGTGTATGATGAGATAATGTAATATTTCTATAACATTCTTGGTTTCAATGACAAATCGGAATTCAACGTCTGACATGCATGTGCAGTTGATTTTATTACATACAACTCAATATGGAGTGCATGCATATGACATGTTAACATACGTAAATGCTGAACAAAGAAATCAAATTTAATCACAAATTCAATAATTCTCAGAAAAACACTGAGATAATGTAGAATAAATATTATAGTGTGGACACAACTAATACACATTGGAATGGTATATACGACAGTCATTCCAGCTGAGCCTAACTCACGGTAACAATAACTGTTATAGTCATTGCAGACTACAATACACATAGTACACACCAATATATACAACATGACAGCATGCAAGGTACAATGCAATGGATATAAGAAATGCAGTAGTCACGAAGTTTAATATACTAATATGACAATGCTAAACAACGTAACTGTCATCCCTTGCGGCTAGAGTATTTGTGCCATCATATCTTCTTCTTTTCTTATAGTCATATCTACAATATTAACTTTCATTATTTCATGTATACTGTGTATTTCGTTTTAATTAGTTTGTCGTTATCGTATGATATATTATTCGTTTTTTGATTGCCTTGTATATTGATGTCCTTTTGAAGCTTGATGGCGAGGTAAGCGGGAGGTTTGCCAAACAGTTCAGTTTCAACCATCCAAGTGTTCTGTTGTATGCACTGTCCTGTTACTTTACCAGTAGTTCATTGGGGAATAGTTGTTGTTGTGCTTGCTCTGCATTTGTTATACTGTGTATGTAGTGTATGCACAGTTGCTTTCGTTTTGGGACCGTACACCGCTGATCGTGGAGTGCATGTTTGTGCCGCGTTGAAGGTTCTGCGACCACCGAGGTGCGCATGTCATTTGCTTATTAGGAAGTATTTATTGCGTTGGTTTCTTATGGGTCTCACTTTTCTACTATGCTATCCATTTTAATAATCATTTCATTATTATGCGATCGTCATTGACATACATTTGTACATTATTGCTATAGCAGTGTGCTCCCTATGGAGCTGGACTGAACTTAATTATATAACTTAATTATTAAACGATGATTGCTATAATTTATATTTGGCAGCCGTCTTGGACTTCTGCTATTGGAACACGTGTCTAATTACATAACAAGGTTACAAGAGAACACAAGATTGACATAAATATGTGTTTTTTCTTTGTAATAGGTCAACGTGACATTTCATATTTTAATCATTACACATTATGATTGTCATTGCCAGGTAATTTATATCTGGCGGTCATCTAAGGCTTCTTCTTTCTATTGACACAATCGTATAATATTGCATTTGAAAGTTCAAAGTTACATACAACGTTCAATGTGTCAATAAACCTGAGATATGTATACTAATATGCTTAAACTAATCAATAGCCCCGGTAATTAGTATGCAATTTGCGCAGTATAAGGCAACGTGACTTTTTTGTTAAATATTTGGCGGCCATTTTTGACTTCTGCTATTGGCACAATTATTTAATTATGTGTCTAAGTTACTGAAAACGTTCAGAGTATGCCTAAATCCAATACATCTATACCAATGTACTATGATATGGCGTTAATATGCAGTTATATACTTAATTATCAGTCCGTTTACATTATTGTTATATGATACTATAGCTATATGTGGCGGCCATCTTGGACTTCCCCTGTTCAACAACTTGTCTACGAACATATCGAACGTACCGAAAGCGTTTGTTGTGGCAATATATCCAATATCATTATCATGTTTGCTTTGATATAGAGTGTGAGAGTAAATATATGTAAAATATGTTACATTTGACGGCCATTTTGGATTTTTTCCATGTCACAGTGAATTTAATTGAATATTAAAAATGTTGACCGCTTATCTGATAAGTCAAGTAAATCCACTTTACGCTCTTAAATTACTTCAATACCTCACACGGCATACTATAACTGTCTGGCGGCCATTTTTAATTTATGCAAATTTCTCAAAACGCTCAAAGATGACAGAGTGTCATTAGCGGATTCTGGATGTGGTTGGCATGGACAAGCAAAATCGCTAATAACAAAACTATAATCAAAACAATGTTAAGCTACCGGCTGTCGGACTAAAATGGCGGTAATTAAGCTTCATTTTCATTGGCTACCTATCTCGAGGGAACGAGATGCTATGTCGTGCGAACGACATAGCTAACTCGTGGCAACGAGATGCTATCTCGTGGGAACGAGATGCTATGTCGTGGTAACGAGATGCTATCTCGTGGGAACGACTTATAGCTAACTCGTGGGTAACGTCCTATCTCATGGGAACGAGATGCTATGTCGTGGTAACGTCATAGCTAACCGTGGTAACGAGATCCTATCTCGTGGGAACGAGATCCTATGTCGTGGTAACGACGATAGCTAACTCGTCGGTGGGAACGAGATCTACTATCTCGTGGGAACGAGATGCTATCTCGAGGGAACGAGATACTATGTCGTGGGAACGACATAGCTAAGTCGTGGTAACGAGTTGCTATCTCATGGGAACGAGATGCTATGTCGTGGTAACGAGATGCTATGTCGTGGGAACGACATAGAAAAAAATGTGCGCATGTCCCTTTTAAGCTTCCGTACAATACGAACAAAAGGGGTCGGTTGGAATCGATATCGTGTGGCGTAGCTTAACCCTTAGAATGCGGGAACCGAAACTAGTCGTCTGCTGATAATTCATAGTTTCTCTTTTCTCTCAGTAAAAATATGGTTTGGCAGCATTTTAGAATATTTCCATTGGAAATGATTCTAAAGTGCTGCAAAACCAAGTTTTTGATGAGAAAAATTGAAAAATAAAAAAGATTCAGCAGACGACACAAATTAATTATTCGATTCGGCTCATATTTAAGGGTGGGAATTGGCTCGAACACCTTCTTTGCCCGGGATATATAGCCCAGTAAAGAAGCAGACCGAGGGTCGTCGGTCTGGTTTATATTTCCGAATTTTGATAAATGTTGCATTTATAATTCAGGCTCCAAAAATGTGCGTCAAATATAGGAGAATCTATGCAGGTATGGTAACCTATAAGTTGAGGCCTCCTATAGCACCCATCAGCTTATATGTGTGTGATATAGTATGGCTGGGTATCGATTAGAGATGATTGAGGGGAACCCATACTAGTACAAATTAATTCAGCATTGTAAGGATTAAGTCCGAGGTACG